>CM039679.1:282174512-282631418 GCA_022537955.1 Schmidtea mediterranea
GTTTACCAAAAAACACAACTTCTTTGTTACAACCTTTGGACCAAGGTATAATTACCACATTAAAGGCATTGTACATTAAAAGCACCTTTATGTATATTTTAGATAAATTGGAAAATGATGGCTCTCTTTCAATTATCGATGGCTGGAAAAAGTTTACGATTTTGAATTCTGTTAAGCATATAGGAATTTCTTACCTTAAAATTAAAAAATCAACACTCCATGCGTGTTGGAAAGCAGTGTGACTTAATGTTGTTGATGAAAATAGAAATTTAACAGTATCTTTGGGTCAAGAACATTCAGACATAATTGAATTGGTTCATACG
Organism: Schmidtea mediterranea; assembly: GCA_022537955.1. NCBI lineage: Eukaryota > Metazoa > Platyhelminthes > Tricladida > Dugesiidae > Schmidtea > Schmidtea mediterranea. The sequence goes on from CM039679.1 coordinate 282,174,836, forward strand.
ATAGGTAGAGAAGGTTTTGACGATTTAGCACAAAGAGACATCAATGAGGTAATGGAAGACCAAGAGTTAAATGAGAATGACTTAATTGAATTTGTCAATAAAGTAAGTGAGAATGATGTTGAAACTGATGTTGATGTTGAGGATGAGCCAGATCTATTCACAGCAAAATTTGTTCGCGAGGGACTAGCAATAGGAAGAAAATTAGGAAACAACTTCCAACAATATGATCCGAATGTTAAACGAGATCTCTGATTTCGACGAGCTATTAACGAATCTTTGAATGAATATGCAGAAGTTTATAAAGATTTGACTAAAAACAAATCACAATTGTTAATTACAGATTTTATTTCTAAGTCTCACCGAACAGAAATCAATCCAATATCAACCACGGAGTTTTACGAAATATTATCCAGTGATGACAGTGATATTATAAAAGCTACTAAAAGAAGACTGATTGTTGACAGTGATAGTGACAGCAATTTAAATTAAGTTAGGTTTTATTGAGGTCAACATGTTAGTACATAATTACATACATAATGTATATTTTTGGTGAATTTTTTAAAAATTTATTTTGTTTTACATTTTTTATTTGAAAATTAATTGAATTATTATGTTTTTGTTTTATATTATCTGACTCCTATGTTTTTTATCAATAAATGATTAAAAATAGCTAAAATTATTGTTTTTTTCGTTAAACACTGTTTTTTCATATAAATTTAATTTGTTCGCTTAACACGGTTTTGCCAGGAACCTATCTTCCGTGTAAAACGAGGGATAGGTGTACTCTACACAATTACTCTGCACGATTTCACAAAATTCAAAGCGTAGGAATACGTCTTCCAAAGGGAGATTTTCATGTCTGGTGCGCAAGAATTTAATTTGTTAGGCTGATTAATTTATCTTTAAGCTTATTACCTCATTTGCTCAGCTCTCTGAAATATTCTCTTCGACCAACTGGCAATTTTGTTGATCTGCCTTTTCTTTTTATACTCATCTCGCAAATCAAGTCACCCGCAAACTAAATTGGTTTTGGCATTTTTGACATCTCTGTCCAAAACCAAATTAGTTATTTCTGGGTTCCCGGGGTTTCCATTTGTTTGCAATAATTATTTTGGTGGCGGGTTCCTCTTTTATCCCGGGTTTCCTTCGTCAACCAATTTATTTTTCCGTAATTAGGAAATTTGTTGACTTCCCGGGCTCCTCACACTGCTCGGGTTTTCTGTTGACTCGGACTTCCCATTAGCTCTGGTTTCCCATTAGCCAATTAATTTTTAATTAATTTCTATTTTATTAAATATTTCCTTCTGGGGACACCCAATCGATTTAATTTTATTACATTTGGATTTGTCTCGTCATTTGGCATCTGCCCATACCCGTTTCCCCCGATAAATATATATTTTAAAACTTTAATTGATTTAGCCTTTTTAATTATTATTTTTAATATCAGTGTTTTTATTGATATTCCATTTTTACTTTTGTGCATTTTGTTAACCCCAACAATTTTTAATTTCTTAATAACTTTTTTAGGGTTCCCAAACTAATTTTATATTATTATTTTCGTACTTGTCTCGTCAATTGGCATCGGCACATACCCATTCTCCCTGAAAAATATTGATTTTAAGTTTTTGATTATTTTTAATTAATTATTTTATTTTTCTATTTTTCTATTTATTAAAAATTTGTAAAATTACATAACCCCAACATAATAATTATATTATTTATAATACTTCTAATAGCATAATTCAAAAAACGGAGTATTATTAGTGATATTATTGATACATGTTACATACGAGGTGCACACAATTGGTTCGTGCAATAAATAGAAATATCATAAAATATCAATAAAATTTTTATTGTAGCTATATTATTTTTAAATTTGCGTAGTTTGTTTTAAATTATCAATACAGTTTATATTGACGTTTACGAGATTTTGAAATTTGGTAGAAGTCATGATTGATTCAGTGGAATATTGTAGCGTTATAAGGAGACATATGGCGAGGACTCTCCATCACTCAAAGCAATGTACAAGTAGATTGCTCTGTTTAAACATAAAAGACAGTCAGTTTTTGATGACTAAAGGACGTGACGCCCATGTGAAATTTCTGACTAAATTAAAGAAATATGGCAATAATTACTGCGAGAAGACCGTCGAATTACCACGCGAGCACTGGCTGCTGCTGTTAATATGAGCAAAGAACCATACAAGCAATTATGCATGAATTTGAAGTGAGAAAGCTGGCGTCTAGATTTGTTCCCCACTTTCTTTCATCGAGATTTGTGAAAAACGACTAGAGTGTTCTCAGTCAAACCTCCTTCTTTTCCAACAACATGATGAAGCGTTCCTGCGTAATATCATCACGCAAGGTGAAAACCCTCTCAGTCTGTATCTTCCAGAGTCTAGACGTGAGTAAAGTGAGTAGAAATTTTTTTGGATGCCCGTGGTGTTATCCTTGTCGATTTGGCTAAAAAACATCAGGCTCAACTCTTCATACTACTCTGATCTTTTATGTATATGCTGACATGCTCGACGAAAAGAATTGGGCTTTCCCATATGGTTTCACCAGAACAACGCACCAATCCAAAAAAGTGCAGCATCCATGTGAGTTCTGGAGGAAAGTTGATTTGACCTATTGAACCATTCTCCATAGTTTATCATTCATTGAATTCTTTTCTTCTTTGTCTCGATTCCAAAATCCTTCTCTTGAATACTAAAATAAATGAAGTATAACTTTCAAATTGATTAAAACAATCACACATCCTTGACATTGAATTAAATAAAAGAAATCACCAATCCAACATATAAACATTATACTAAAATCTATTTCGACAAAAATATTTTAAAATATTTTATTGAAAGGTTTTATTAAAATTTTGTTAAATTTTGATTTTAAAAATTTAAATAAAATATATTTTAGAAAATTGAAATTTATAAAAACAGAATTTAAAATTTTTTATATATATATTTTTAAAATATAAAAGATCAATGAATAAATTTGTTTGAATAAAGCAGTTTAAATTGATATAGTTTCAAGTTTGGGCATTCCCATATGGTTTCACCAGAACTAGTTCGAATCTACCTGACGATGACAGTGAGTCTGTCGAAATATATTGTAGTATAATATATAATATAATATATAATTTAATACCAATGTTGTGTGATTCTTTTAACAATAATAATAATAATAACAATAATAATATTTAATGTAGTATTACATAAAATGAATGATATTAAAAATTTCATTAACTGTTAATTTTCCCAATGCAATGATCAAAGCAATATCTCAATTATCAATTAATTATTTATTTAGTAATATTATATTTCCTATTTCCAAAACGATTTGATTTTTTAGCAGAATTTCTCAAGAAATGGCACAATTTAGCAGCAACTAAATGAGTTGATAAATTGGATTAAATTCATTGAAACTCCTTTATTATTTCATTTCCCAACTGTGATTTCATGCCCGGTTTTAATCAAAGAATGTGGAGAAAGTTTTTTTTACAACTAACAAATTAGTTCAGTCGACTGGATTTAGATCTGAAAGTGTCTGAGATTTAGACAGTTAAGTCGTTTTATTGATTCATTGATCCGATTTATGATGCTTGTCAATAATATCTCACTTCGAGAAAAGTTCATAATTCAAATAAATTTTTTCGAAAATCGGAATTTTTAATTTTTCTTTGTAGTTTATAAATTATTACAGTGAAAATGTTGACTTGTTTTAAAAAGTAATAAGTTTTACAGAATTTTTGGAAACTAAATTAATGGATCAGGAAACATTTGTATTGATTAAATCTGACTCCGTTTGTGCTTGGATATCAATCAATAAATATCCAAAAATATATCGGATTTATTGATTCGTAGATATGATTTCAAGCACAACACTCAATAATGATTCAACCAATCAGAATAAAGGACATCAATTTGACTTAGGGATCACAGATTCATGAACAGGGCTTTCATTTTTACCTTTATCTCTCTAAAACTACTACCATTTGTTCAACTGCTTTACTGATCCTAAAATTTTTTACAATTCATTATTATATTTTAATGTTATTATACTTTTGAATGTTCAATTTCTTTAGGGTAAACTTGAGTAAATCCGTGATATTAAAAAAATAATTTTAATTTTTTTAAAACTCCCTATCTGATCCAATTTATTAGCCAAAAGCTACATGAACAGGTCTCTTTGGCGAGGGAATAATTTGATCAAGTAATTCTTTTAATGAAAATTCTTGTATATCACATAGGAAACTTCATGGTTATGTTTTTCTTTGGCTCTCGCTGATTTATCTGGTTTTACTCTATATTTGATATAAGCTTTTCTTAGTTTAATTGTAATATATATTTATATATATAAAGAAATTTTTATATAACGTCTAAAAACATTGGCACTTATATCACATGTTGGGATTTTATTTGAATCAATGATTAACACATTCACCATCAGGTGCGAGATATATGGTAATAGATAAATATACCTCAGGCTTCAAACCCTCGGCTGAAATAATGAGATCACCAATACCACTGGTTGTACTCTGTGTAGTGCCTCAGACATTCCAATTAGTTTTTTCATTTCCACACTTATTCAAAAATTCTGAAACAAACAAACACAAATTTCTGTGCCTGTCACGAATTCAATCAAACAAAATTTAAATCATAGTTTATCTGGGACAAAAAACTAATCGTGTCTACGTAGTATCCTATCGAAATCAAGACATCTCCAGACAATTAGATAGATTCGACTAATATATGTTAAAAATATTCTGCTCGATGTTCCTATCATAACATTATGTATACTACTCAATGTATATATAGAAGGTATTCACTTCAAAGTTCAATTTAATATCAGTTTTCTCTAGTTTCCCAACATCAAAGCCTAATCAAAGTTTTCACAAGTATACATCCGATCACTAAGATATTAACTATACAAATAAACTTTGGAGATTTACTATTTTTGTCAATCGATTCAGCTACATTATTTTATAGTGGAAATTTTATCATAATGGAAGTCCCTACACTTTGCTACTGTTTTCGAAAAGTAAATAAATAACAATTACACAGGGTTAGATTAAAAGTTTTCGGTGGTGTACGTAGAAAAAATAATGTGACAGTCATTATTCTAAAGACTTTATTGAAATAGTTTCTCACTTCACTCATGTTTTTAGATATCAAATCATCGAAATCGCTAAAAAAATACAGATTAAATGATACAGAATTAAAGTTGCAAAATTTGAGGCGAAAATTCACAAAGAAATAAGTTATTCAAAAATTACAAATTAATTTAAGTCAATTTAATTAAAAACCAAATTCTTGAACTTGACATGCAAGGTAATTTAATTTTTCCAAACGTTTGAGTCAAAAATAGAATTAAAGAAGCTGATGGGAAAAGGAATGTCCAATAAAAATAAACAGGTAATTGAAATAACCAGCAGTGTTGTCAACATTTTTTTTTTAAAAAACATTGATTAAAGGGAGGACTAAGAGCGTTAAAAAGAATCAGAGTTGAAAATCCTTAGTTTTGTCAATTTTTAGTTGTCTTGAGTAGTTTTAGTGTTGCTATTAATTTTATTTTGATTAGCTATCATGGGCTACGTATATATATTTCTCTTTTAACAACGGATTCAAACTATTATCTTGTTTTATTTCGGATTATAGTTCCGTGAATATACATTGTTTTACTAAGCTTGTTAATATATTGTTAAATATCCATCATTTAAATTTAAAAAACTAATAACATAAATTTTGGAGTTTACCTTATTTCTTATTGGAATAAATTATTAAAAATTTTAAAAATAATTTATCAACTATTTGACATATTTTAACCCTTCAGGCACGTATTCTAAGTCCCACAACGGATAATAAAAGAGTGCATTGTTTTCGTCCGTTTTAATGTGTACGATATTTGAAGCAGTGTGCAACGCACGTCATAAGTGCTTGATGGATTTTGTATACGAGTAGTATATAATGAGGACTATGCCCCCTGGATATTTGGCTTAAAAAAGAAACAGAGACACCCCCCTAAAAAAATTCGGGGAAGGGGAAGGGTTAAATTTATTTAAAATTATTTGTTTTAATGAATGAATTTTTATTTAATTTAATTTTTGTTTAAAATTTAAAATTTAAAATTTTTTAATTCATGATCAAAAAGTCTAAGTATTTTTTCTTGAATAAAAGCCTAAAAAATAAAAATTGGCTTAAATCGCCTACGATTGGTCGTACTATAGTGAGGGGTATTTTCGAATAAAATTGTCTCAAACCCGATTTAAAAACCTAAAAAATATTTCCTCGAATAAAAAGCCTAAGTATTTTTTCATACTTAAAAACCCATAAAAATAAAATTGGCTCAAATCGCCTGTCGACTAAAAAGCCTAAAATTATTTGCTCGATTAAAAATCCTGAATATTTTTTATTTTTTATTTTTATTTTATTTTTATTTTATTTACTTTAATTATTTGTTTTAATCAATAATATTATTTATTTTTTATAATATTATTATTAAATTTAATTGTTTGTTTTAATCAAGTCTATTATTTATATATTTATTTATTTATTTTTAATTATATTATTATTAAATTAAATTGTTTGTTTTAATGAAGTTAATTAAATAATTATTTATTATTTTATTTTCATTTAATTATTTATCTAATATTATTATTATTTTTATTTTATTATTATTAACATTTTTATTTATTTATTTTTATTTTTAAAATTTAATTGTAAGTCTAAGAATAATTTTTCAATGTAAAAAAGAATTAAAAATCATCGATAAATTTTGAATTGTAAAAATAACAAACTTTCAATCCATATAAATATTTTTATTGACAATAAAGATTAAATAAAAAAGATTAATTTTTATTTCAAATCATAAATATCCGAGTAACATGCTTTACGCATTTCGGCCAACAATATATGGATTTTTTGGTCACGTTTGAAATCGTGACAACATGGACATCCATTTGAACATGTTACTCTAATACTATCTTTACAAACAATGCAATTTGTAACACATCAGTCACCAGATCCCTGAACGTTATCATAGTGAATCTCGAGAAGTTCTTCAATGTTAATCCGTATGAAATGGTAAATTTTTGTTGCGAGAAACTCTGATGCGCAATAATCCAACGTATTTTTAATTATTGGATAAAGTTCCAGATTTTTCTTTTATACATGTTAATAACGATTAAAATTTTTCAAAGTAAGATCTGAAAAAATTAATTAATATGAAATTTTCAAAATAATAATAATAAATTCATCAACAATCATAAAAACTTAACTTACTTGGTATCAACTTCTCAATACTGATAACCCATACACACTGAACAATCCATTGATTAAAACTGAACAACAATCACTAGGTACTGTATACAAATGACTGAGTACTATACAACTCACTATATACATACTAGGTATTGAATAATTGAGTATCTTATTCCTTAAAATTCCCTATTTAAATAATATATACCCTTTGAACACAGATATTCAACCAACTTAACCCACTTAAAAATGAAATAAAATTTTTCTCTCAATCATTTCCCTTTAAAATACTTGATTATTCACTTTACACACACTCACAATATGCTATCAATTACTAATTACTGAACAAATCAATATCAAAAATTGTTTACTGACCAAGAAATCTTTAAATAAAAGCACATAAAAATTTGAACAATCAAAATAAATACAATTTCAATTACAAATTATTTTTCCACTCTTTTATCGATCCTTGATGTTTCCAAATTGTTTGATTTCTTAGTTACCTGGTTGCTATCAAGAAACTATTAATCAAATTCATTGAAACCCAATCAATTGTTGTATTTTCTCTGAATAAAAATTTATAGCTTTGTTTACAGTCTTGTATGTGATTTATTGAAATTATTTTGTAAAACTTAATAGTTTTGTTTAAAAACTTTGAAATTTTTCTATTATTTTTGTAATATTTTTAATTACATCCAACAATGAACATTTAAGGTTCAAAACGAAATTTGGAAGGCAATGTTTTTTAAAGAAAATGGTGATTTCAGTTCGTCATTTCATTATCTTTTGGAAATTCTGTAGCATTTACCGCACCAGTATATCGTACTGATCAAATCACTGACGAGGATTTCAAAGCAACATTTGACGAATCAAAATTGATGATTAAATGGAAATGGTATAAGGGGCCAACAACTCTCCGAAACCAATATAAAATGCAACATGTGAAAGAAGAAATGCGTCCCACTTTCAATAACGAAATTCAAACCTGAATTGTAAATGGTTGGATGCAAGAATTCAGTGGATCATATGATTGGGTAATACTTTTTCTGGCAGTGGAACAAGTTAACAAAGGAGAAGTCCGACCAGTCATGGACTTCCGGGAGCTGATCAAATGGGTAAGATAACAATGTCTGCTCAGAAACTATTCGTCAATGGCGGAAAATGGAGAAGGAAGTAGTCCTCCTTGATTTTCATGAAGCTCATATACAAATCCATGTTGAAAAGAATTCCTGGGGTAATCATATTTCACGATACGCCGGGAAAATATACTATTTGATTAGGTTGGGATTTGGCCTTAATTGCGCCCCTAGAATCATGTCAAAGATCTTATGCAAGGAACTTTCTTCTGACGCTGTCATTCGAGAACCCACTCAAAAAGTTATATTCAAGCAAAAAAGTTACTTCAAGAGTTGACCCGAAAGCGGTAATAAAGCTGCTCGACTCGTTTGATTTTGCAACTAAAGATCCAGTTTCTATTGCCTATTCAGTTTCATTATGCCTATGTGCAACAGTGATTCGTGTTTCTTCTTTTATTTTGATAAGCGTAGAAGGTTTGCAACTCTTGTTGATCCTTTGCGCGAGAGTGGTCTTGGTGCTCATCTTGAGCTTGGATCGGATATCCTTTCAAAAGTCCTTAGCATTCAGAGTATAATTGAGGATATACCTATGATAATTAGACGATTAGAGTATCCAATAGGTGCGTATCCAAGGTCGTCTCCCTTTTTTGTCTGTTACTTTATTAAAAACTTTTTCCTGAATACCCCTTTAACTTTGCCGAATATCGGTCAAATGTCAGATGAAACTTTACCTATAATCAGCGAATATATAGCTTCGAAACTCCCTGATGACAATATTCGAAAGTATAGACATTTCATTAAAGACTTAGTTATCCAAATGGATTGCAACGCGGTAGTTTACCAATATCCACTTGATGAAATAAGGAAAATAAATAGTAACATACATCCACGGCGTTGATTCTCAAAGGGTAAAGGTAGATTGGCTTATATTGTCCATCTTACCAAACACGCGATGGAGAACTACTTGTTGTGAAAAGACATAACTTTAAAATTAATCAAAAACCTGAATTTGAAAATATCTGCGGCAATAAGGCTACTTCAACTAAACCGCCTACGGCATCTTTTATTCTTAAACTTGCGAATTTCGTCACTCCTCTATTAACAACAAAACCAGATATTTTGTTCTCACTAGTAGAGAATACTTCAAACCTAATACCAGAAATAAAAGACATTGTTGCTTTAATTAAAAATATGCAATCCTTTGCCTCAGGTTTTTATAAAATCACTATTGCTGACTGGAAGCTGATCTCGCCTGATTGTTTTTTTCTTTTTTCTGTTAAAAATTATTTCCAACGTCACGCTAATATACCGGATAAATGGAAATTATTTAAAACTGTGCTAATATTAAAGTCCGGAAAAGAAGCGTTTAGTCATGAGATATCGTCATGGAGACCTCTCGCAATCATGGATACAGCATATCGTGTCTTTGCAACATTTTTAAACAATCGTCTCTTGGGTTGGATAAAGGATGATGTACTGATATCTGAAAATCAGAAGGCAATTGCGGATTCTATGGTTGTGCGGAGCATAATGCTAAATTTCACTTAATTATAGACTATTCCTTACGACGTAAAAAGGAACTTCATATCATTTGGCTAGATATATCAGATGCATTTGGATCTTTGGCTCATGAACTTATTTGGTATACCTTGACCGAAATGGGACTGAAGAGTGTGTATAGTGATGTGAAAACGTTCTTTTACTGTTAGGGTATGATCTCTGATACAATGCTAATTGTGAAGGGAGGTAAACAGGGCTGCTCTTTATCTATGACTCTTTTTTACTTAAGTATTGATTATTTGCTACGTGAAGTTCTCAAAATATTCCTTTTTAACTTCAATAATCATAACATAAGCATCTTTGCATATGCCGATGATTTGGTACTCTTACAACAACATTAAAAATGCTCTAGATGAGACTGTTAAACTTGCTTCTTTTGCTAATCTTGAATTCAAACCTTCAAAAACAGGATGCTTTTCCTTGAACAATATGAATTTTGATATCTTACGGCCATCTATGTACGGTCCTCTCTTTTCAATTATCGATGATAAAAATATCTACAAATATCTAGGTGTTGATTTCTCACAAAAAAAGGAAACACAACATCGACGCACGACTTAATGGTGCACTTACCGATACTAAATTTCTTTTTGAATCTTAAGAAATGCAAGCTTATAAGACTTTTATACACTCACGACTTATCTTTACTTTCAGAAATTGTAATGTAAAACATATGATACTTAACTCCGGACGTAATATAACAGTATGTGAACGTCCAAAACAGACGGGTTATGATCAGAAATTTAAATCTTTACTTAGATAACTGCTTAGTGAAAAATTTAAAATGATGAACAACAGCTTCTTCTTCTCGGATAGTAAATTAGGTGGTTTAGGTTTTACTTCGGCAATGGACGAACATCTTGTTCAGAGTATTGCCAATATAACTAGACTCCTAAATTCGCCTAATGAAGCCTTGCGTAATATGCTGTTACTTGAGCGTTCAGAGGCTAGAGGAAGAGGCTCACTTGATGCTTCCTTGCTCTGGATGGATGATGAATTATTAAAAACCTTCAACTCTTCTTCTTTTTTTTAGTAAATTTAGTAAGTCTTGTAAACGTCTTAAAGCAAAATTTGGTCTTTCAGCAAAACTTCGACTATTTGAAGAAAAGATTAGGCTTGAGGTCACTTATAAAAATAGAATCAACTACTTTGATGGTTCTAACCGTAAGAAAATTTCTATAGAACTGCATAAGATAAAGACCGTCACTATGCCGAAAAATCGTGTTCTCTAAATGTACAAGGACACGTTGCGATGATAGTTGGTGACAATCAAACTACTTCTTACTTACTTGGCTCCGAGATACTTAATGATGCGCAGTACTTTTTTCTTACTAGAGCTCGCAATAACATCCTTAAGTTCAATTCCTGCCCACAAAGAATAAGATCAAATCTCTCTACAGACTGTGGACACTGTCTGACGCAAGCGAAGACACAAGCGCACATCTTTAATCATTGTCCAGCGCGACCAAATGTCCGTAGAAATAAGCATGAATGTGTCCTCTGGTGTGTAGTGATTTTCTTAAAAGAGAGAGGCTTCAACTGCGATATAGAAGAAATTCCCGATTATATTCAAATACCTACAACCTTAAAACCTGAATAGTGATAAGATCCAAGAGAAAAAAATAACGTCCACATTTTAGATATCAAAGTGCCAAACGATAGTAAGGAGAATTTCAAGGATGCCAGAGATTGAAATTTTGCCAAATACAATCTATTGGCGGAGGAATTGCACATGCCTTTAAAATTGGTTTAACTTGGACCGAAATCAGCCAGCTCTTGAGGAAGGCTTGCCATAGAAGCTGTTGTTGAGAGAATATCTTTAAGAAATGAGACTCGGACGTATAGACGAGTTTAATCGTTTAGAAGAATTACAAGACTAGAAATTTTAATTGTTTGAGCACGCTCGCAAAATTTAGCCTTTCTGGCCGTTTATGTATTGAAATAAAATTTATATATTTTTTTATAATCTAGTCGGAGGGATATGGTTGGAATATAAATGCGATGAAGGTAATATTTTATGCGACGCAAGTAATCTAGCTCTTGTAGTATGCTTGTAAATCACGGCGAATACTGTTGAATAGGCATCATGGTTGAGTTAGAAAGATGATCACTTACACATTAATTTCTCACAATTAGAAGTGGTTTTATGAAGTATCAATCTTGCGGTTCAATGGAGCCTCTGAAGACTAGTCATCATTACAGATTCTGCCTCGGTTTTTAAATGGGTCGACAATATCTTGACGGGAAAAATGAAAACCAATACCAACAATAACTCCGAAATGCTCGTGAAACATTGACTAAGCATGATCAAGTAGCTGCGGGAAGAATTAAGTCTCAATATAAGCATAGAGTTTGGTAAATCAGACATTCTGACGCGGGTGTCAAAAGCAAGTGCTTCCACATCACTAGTCACTAGAATGCACGGAAAGCATCATGTGAAAATCACTTTTATGCTTTATTTTGGCAAGGAAGACTGACCCATCAACAAAATACTACATGGTGAAGGAGGTCCTAAATTCGTGCATCGAATGCAAATTGTTCGATCCAGCGCCAATAAAGTGGAATAAGAGTGTGTTGAAGGTACCTGATGAATTGTTTTGTATCGTTACTCATTTAAGCAATGATCTTTTTGTCAATTATAGATTGTGGGCCCAGCAGATACTGTATCTGGAAAAATCTAGTTTTTGTCTACTCAAACGCATTAAACTCGGTGTTCTTAGAACGAGGGCTGTAAAAGAGATTTTGATAGACAAGTTTTTGTTCTAAAGAATGGATAAACTTTGCGGATATGTGGAACAGCAGGATAAAATATCGTTGCGCTCATAGACCAGAATGGAATGTAATATCAGAAAGAAATCATAGAATCATTAAGCTAATAGTTGCAAGATCAGGCTGCCGACCTCTCAAGGCTGTGTTCTTCTATCACATTACGCCACATTCAGGTTTAGACAGTAACACCGTCCCGTCAAAGGTAAAGAATGGAGATGCCCGAAATTTCTTCATTCAGATACCGCGTAAGATGACTATTTTCAAAGTCACTATACTGTTGACAGCCATTCGTCAAACCACCAAACGCGAAGTGCAACACTCAATGGATAATCGGCACGGTCAAAGATATCAATTTCTCAATCAATATGGAAGTTGATGGATTGCCCATATATTTTATTTACCTGAAAACGGTTAACAATTATCCGGTTAAAGTAGAAACTATTAGTGGAGCCAATTCAGAACATCCTGATGTAGAGGATTTGTTGACTTCAGAATCAAAGAGAGAAAGAAAACCTCCAGAATGGTTGAAAGACTATGAGATTAATCATAAGGTCACTGATTACGTTGCGGTATTTTTATTGGAATTATTAATTTGTATTATTAATAAAATGTGCCACTAAAATTAATTTGTATTCTGCGATTTCTTATGAAACAATAAATTGTTTAAACCTGGATGGTAAGTATTAAATAAATATTTACCGCTTATAAAGAAAATCAGAGGTGAAAAACAAAAAAAGTACTTATAATATTTCATAATAAATTTAAAATTTATAAACTTAATCTTTAATCCAAATTGTTAAAATTAAAATTTCATCAAGCATCCATAATATAATTTTAAATAACAACCTTTTAGATTTTAAAATTTAAAAACCATGATATTTTTTCATGCATATATCATGTAATTCATGGAAATAAGTTATTTCAAAAAATGTCAAGAAAACGACTATAAATTGTGTTAGATGTTGTGAAAACATCTTCGTTTAATTCAAAATTTGTATTCATTAAAAGTTCAAAATTTATTCAAATAAAAATTATATCTTCCTTATTTTCGAGTATTTAAACAAAATAAACAACGGCCTTTATTTTTATTTTAAAATTTTATTTTATTCAAAATATAATTTAAATAATTTAAATTTCTATTTAAAATATAAATTTATAATAACGTCCTTATAAAAATTTAATAATTTAATAATTTAATAATAATTTAAACATTTTAAAGCTTAATTTTATGTCCGTTGATAATTATGCTTAAATATCCTCACAAATTGATTAAATTAAAATCAATGAGCTTTAAATTATATTGTATTACAAAATTTAGATATTGTATTATAAATTTTAGAAAGTGTTCTCGAATTATTGACATTCATAGCCAGCTCTGTGAAAAAAAGCCGTTTTAGGCAGTTATATAAGAGCGCACTCATTTTCCTGATCAGGCGTTCACCCAAGGGGCTCACAAAAAATGAGTTTACTTAGTAGAAAATATACTAAATGAATTGGTAAAACAAACGAAAAATGAATATAAATAATTAATCTCAATTTTATAATTTGTATACTTTCTTGCATATTAAAATTAATTAAAATAATCAAAAGATTTTGAAATAAGTGCATGAATTTAACATCCTTTCTATACAAAATGAATATAAAAAGTATTTAATATTTATTTTAATTATGTATCATACATTTAAAATGAACTCAACCCTTAAAAAGTTTTTTTCTGAACTTGAGCCCCCATTGCTAGAAAAGCGAAACTTTTGGGAGCGCCCTTTTTCCTGATAGTAAAGGAGAAATATGGCTAAACATACTACGTAAGCCTATCTAAATAATAGTTACAAAATTAAAAAGTGATGTCATTCGCTTGATTGCAAGTGTAGCATTGCCCTCTCGCTGCAAGACAGTGGCGATTTCAAACTGGTTTGAGGTATAAGGAGATTTATAATTGTTGTCGAGGTTTTGAATTAAGGTAGAGCAGTCTATTTATTTTATTATAGTGAACTATAAAGTTTTTAAAAATATTATTTTGTATTATTAAAGGATTATTGGTTTAAAATTTAGTAAATCACACAAAGTTAGGCACCTCCTTTAAAATGATGAAAATAAATGATTAATACTGATTAGATATCGGTTTGTTGGGGCAGCTTCCTTCATATTGGTCATTAAGACGTGACATGATACACCTGATTCAGTTCATTTAAAACTTCTATAATATTATAATAGAAGTTTTAATGAACAACCAATTACAATTATGATTAAGTTTATGAATTAGCCATTTTTAAAATGGCTGACAGGTAAATTTTTTAATAAAGTATATTTTAGGGCTTGGATTGTGATCTCGTATATTTATGAGATCATTATTCAAGCTTTTAAATAATACTTTTCATCATCATTTATTATAAATTTAGTTTTGATTAATTTTTTTATGTTTTTTTTAGGAATTTATGCCAATTTATGTAAATTATTGGAATTATATTCGAATAAATGTAAGTCCGATTAATTGAAAACTAAAATTTATTAAAATAAAATTTATTATTAAAAAGTTTCTTTATTCAAATAAACTATTCCTCTGTTCCTTGGAAATTTGTTTTGGCTGCCATCTTTTTTAACTTTTGACAAATCCAAATTTTTATAATTATTGATTTTATTTCTGTTAATTTCCCAAATTTATAAAAATCTTCCTCATTTTCAATGATATTAATGATTTGGATTTTTATACTTTATAAAAAAAATTTTTTTAACTTAAGTTATCGGAAAACTTATGTTTTCCGTATTTTTTAAACTCCTCATTTGAAGGTTCTGGTTCCACTGCTACTGGTAAATTGCAAACTAGGTAAAAATGAGTTTATTTTAATGAAAAGTTAAATGTTACATTGTTATTTCTTAATTTCCTCAAAAAAGAGTTTTGATAGATATTTTTGAAGTTTCTGAAAAGTTGTAAAAATATTAAATTGATTGAATTTCATGAAAAATCTTACGAAATTATTTTTTAATTTTCTCTACAACTCAAAGTAGAGTTATTGGTATTTTTTCAAAACTTTTCGGCATTAATTTAAAAAAAATGTCTAAAAACTTACTAAAAATAGTTTTATATAGAGTTTTTATTGAACTGAACATTTCTACATTTTGAAAGTTTGCATGCATTATTTACTATGTATTATGCGTTTATTTTTAAAAAACTTTTCTTCAATTTCCTTCCTTCCTATAATATAAATTTTTATTCAGTTGAACAAATTACATGCAGACACGGGTAAGTATGTATGTCCCTATATTATAACATTATTGATGTTTTCATTTTATCATAGGAGTTTTTAATGAACTGATACAGGTGTAAGAAAGCATGGCTGTGAATATCATTCATGCACTCTTAAGGTCATATTGGCATTATTAAGAATGCTGTATCATTTTCTTGCTGAGCAATATGAAAGAAAAAAGAATGAGTTATAATTTTACAGTGTATGACAAACCTTTTCTCAGATACGCATTTCCGCCACTCTGTATATCAAGATGTGATATGTAAAGAGTCCTGCAACATCCTATTGTGAACTCTACGCTACAGTTGCATGTACAATGTTTAATCCCGCACTGCACTTTTACAAACACGGATAGAGCAATCACTGTGCCCATAAAATGTGATCGATTTGCATTATTCTCTTTTATTGTGGTTCGAATTGGTATTTCTCGTGAAACCGTTCGTCGTGGATCTAAGGAACCAAATGTCCGTAATTACCGACATGTACATGATCCTCTCAGAACTCATCATCTAACTAACCTCCGTTTATGGTGTTTAAACCAGCGTAATACTGACTTCAAAAGTTAGATTTTCTCAGGCGAGTCAAGTTTTCAGCTCAGTAAATGTTTTATGCATCATTCATCTTATATAAATCTTGCACTTAGCGAACAATATGCAGCGATTTGCAGCAATATTGACAGTAAGAAAAGTATCAACATAACTCAGGAAAACTTTCCTCCCCTGCTTGAGAGCATGCTTTTCAGTCAAGGGAAATATGTCGTTTTCCAGCATGAGATAATACCAAGTCACATTTGTCAGCCTATACTAAGAAATGCATACAGGAAAATACTATTGATGTACCTTTTTGGTCATTCTTATGTGCAGATCTGAAGCGTTCAAAGTATTAGATTCACGTCAATAAAATTTTAAAATGGTTGTGAAAAAATATGGAAAATTACAGTTACTTCTTTTTTCGGCAACCGCTTGTATGCTTCAACGCGTTTTTGTTTGATACGAGTAATAAAAACCATAGTTGAGAGCGTAGATATTGGCCTTCTAGAGGAGTGACTCTTTGCAGCAACACACCTCCCTTACCCTCCGGGGCCCAGGTTAATTATGTAAGGATGTAATTAAATCTCGATTACGTCATTACGTAGTTAATTAAATTTTTTGTGTGTATTATTTTCAAAAATTTTGTTTTTAAAATAAATATTTTTGGGCAATATTTCAAAGTTAAATTTACAAATTAAATATAATTTTGTAATGTTATTTTTTTATATGATGTAGACACACCATCCTACGGAGTATACGAAAACTCAGCTCGCAAATAAATATTTTTACACCAAAGATCAGCTCTTCTATATTTACAGAAATTGAATGTTATAAGGAACGAGAAGCAGTTGCTAGCCAATCGATAATTACATTTAGATATAGTCCTGCACAGAAATGGATACCACAATGAGGGAATCGATAGAGTGAATTCAAAACAATAAACATCTATCGGCAGAACACAAAATAAAGAAGAAATACTTTTATATAAACATCCCATTCATTAGTGACACGCTCGACTTCAAGATCTGGAAAGAGCTCAATAACACTGGCCTTCAATTCGTATATCACACAAGTCTTGTACACCGAGGAAAGCACCGGAAAACAATACGAAAAGAGAAAATTGGCAGACACCAAAGAAAATATGCTTCAGAAAAAACGTTGTCTACTGCCTCACGTGTAATGCATGCAAAGAAATATATATTGAAATTACACTCAGGAATCTACACCAAAGAATTAAAGAACACCTGGACTTTGCCGGAAAATTATTTGTATACAGGCATCTCCAACAATGCAAACCAAGCAAAGAAAGAAAAAGTAATTCAATCAAAATCTTGGTCGGAGACAATCTCCAAAAAAGATCTCAGATTCAAAGAAGCAATTCTTATTTTAGATAAGCTTCCATCAATAAACACTAAAGAAGAAATCAGTGAAATCGCCAGTCTAATTTTCTGTTGACTCTGATACTTTAATTTAAAGATTAAAACAATTTTATGAAAAAAAGGAAAACGTTTAGGAATGAAAATTATTAAAATTTTTAAAATTTTTAATTTGACAAAAAGCAAAATGTCATATTTGGGAATATTCAAAAATTTTAAAAGGAAGAAAATTTAAATCAATCAAAAATCAAAAATCTAAATTTTAACTGAAAATCAGAACGTATTTTAGTATTTTGGCATTGAAGATAACTATTCCACGAAAAATTGAAGATAATTATTTAATAATCGAAACTTTTTTCAACAATGTAATAATTACTTTGCAGCAAGGGCTTATTTTATTATTCACTTATCTTATTATTATTGTTATTATTATTATTATTATTATTATTATTATTATTATTATATTATTATTATTATTATTAGTATTATTATTATTATTATTATTATTATAATTATTATTATTATTATTATTATTATTATAATTATTATTAATATTATTATTATTATTAATAAATAATTAAATAAATTTTACAACGATTTAATTAAAAGATAACGCCAATAAAAAACTTTTCGTACGATATATTTAGATAGCATAGCTATCATCTTAGGGTACTCAAAACCAACTAAAAATATTATGAATTAACATTTAATTTAAACAAATTATTTTTTATTAATTTAATTTTGTAATAAATAAATATTTAAAAAATATATTCAATTCACTTTTAATTAATTTAAAATTTTAAAATTCTCACTTATATTCTTAATTTTAAAAAATTAATGTAATTTAAAATTTTTAATAATATTAAAAAAACAAACATGATTTAACATACGTAAACTATTTAAAAACATTCAAAGCATTCGTAGTCACAACACTTTGCACATTAATATTTGGATCCAATTATTATTATTATTATTATTATTCGATACATTAAGTGATATCCAGTACATTTCCCAATAGTATACTAGTTTCAAGCTTATGGCTCTCATCAGTACTATGCGCTACTATGTATGTCGAAATCAACATTTAATTACAGTCAAACCTCTTACAACGCGATAGATACGTTCTCAGAAATCGCGTTGTAAGAGGTAATCATTTCACAGTGAATATGTAGAAAATGATTGTAAATTTAGGCAGTATTTTTGCCTTTTCAATTAAAAGATAGTTAGATAGACATAAAGATATTTACAATTATAAATCATCGAACAAATTATAGGAAAAAATAATCACGCTGAAAAAAAATTTCGCATTCTTTGATCAGTGTTGTAGCGAAATCGCGTTATAAGAGTGACGCGTAATAGGAGGTTTTACTGTACGTCACTATGTAATTAATCTGGATCCCTGAGGGTAAGGTATGTGTGTTGCTGCATAGGGCCACTGCTCCAAAACACCAATATCTACCTACTTTGTTGACAATAGTTTTGTGTTTGTTTCACTATGTCCAATTAGTATAATCATTTAAATAAACATAAATCCTTAACTTGTGTGCACATCTATAATTTGCTTTTAATATGATCTACTATAATTAAAAATGCAGAATTTATAATAACAAGTATGCAATTTATTATTAAAATGATTTATTATCAATCAAATATTATTCTAATAATTGGGTGCCTGTTTTGCCAGAAAATTAAACCAGAAGTCGCATTAAATCCTTTTTTCAAGGAGTGCCTTATTTTTTTCTGTACAAATATCTACATTTATTCAAATGCAATCATGTAAAATTCTTCTAAAAAATCTTCATAATTCTTCAAACGGCGAATTCCAGCCTAAAATTCTTGAGATTCTTTGCTTGCGGATCTTGTTAGGACTGATTTAAACAATGCGCTTAAATAAAAAAATTAATTATTTCTATTTTATTAGCAGACTAATTAATTTCTTAAAGAAACCTTAAATATATGCTTTGAGAATTTGGGAGAATGTCCTTGATCTATCATCTGGCGTATTAAATTGTCTGGGAGATTTTGGTAAAAATCAAAGTAAATGAGATTTTGTCAAAAAATATAAATAAGATAATTTTATTTCTAATTGAATTTAAGTGGTATTTATATTTAGAAGAAACCTTATAGAAAAACAGTTTAATGAAATAATATTTAATGTAATTAGTGCCTATTATAATTAATTATTATTATTCCTGTTATTATTATTATTATTATTATTATTATTAGTATTATTATTATTATTATTATTATTATTATTATTATTATTATTATTATATGATACAACCTGATAATAATGATTGTATATACAGAGGGGTAAATCTGTGGTTTTCTGGAGTTTATATTGCATTTCTAATTTGTTTGGGTTTCTAGTCGGCATTCGAACTTTTTCCATTTTTTTCAGAAAAGCTTTAAGACCTAATTGGAAATTAGATACAAAATATGTCAAATGTTGCTTGGAATTGTGAAAATATAATTGAATTTAATATTGAACAATAAATGAAAAGTATCCGTTTCACTCAACAAAGTTATACTAATTGTAATAAGATTGTGTAAGAAAAAGTGATAGATCAATTTACACTAGTACTATGATACAACTTATACAAAGATTTAGTATGATTTTTGTGTTATCTTCGAGTGAGAACTGACTTCGGCATTAAAATATATTAATAACATACACCCATCCCTCGATTTACGTGAAGGATAGGTTCGCGTTAAAGCAAAACCACGAAAATTGTAACAATGAAAATAATTTGAAAATCAAGGAAAAATTAAAGATATTGATAAAAGTAGTGTGTTTTTAAGCATTTCCAGCTCTCGACCCTACCCGAGATACCCGAAATACCCGAATTTCTCAAATTTCCAACCTTCTAATTTTCCAAATCTATGACTTTGAAAAATATGGAATATTAGAAACTTTCACAAATCTTTAATTCCTCATAATGGGTGCTCGCTGGAAACGCTTAAAAACAAACTACTTGACTACAGGATGATAAAAATAAATCTTTGAATTTCTGAAATTCTTAAATTCTTAAATTTTCATAATATCATAATTTCAAAATTTCATAACAAAATCCACCAAAAAATGTCTCACACTTTACACCATCACACTTCTTGGGGAAATTTACAACAATTAAGTTCTAAACTTCCAGAATTTCCATGGGCAAAATATCCAGAAGAACATCATCTTCCAAAATATAATTATTTGGGTCAATTCGGCTCGAGTGTGTGTTTAAAAAAGATCATGCTAGTGTTTGCTAAATTCATTATAAAATAATTAAACTAAAAATGGATTTAAAAATTTGTCATAAATGTAAAATTGAAAAACCAATTAAATCGTTTAGAACAATCAAAAGAAAAGAAAAATTCTATTTTCTTTGTTACGTGTAAAGAATACGAAAGTATATATCATATGTTAAATGAACAAAAATATAAAGAGATACGTTTAATAGGAATAAGAAATTTGAAAACTACTTTGTCACGAAAAGTATGTACAAAATCTAATACTGAAAAAACAATAAGTGAATTTAGGAGTAGATTAATAAGAGATTATTATGTTTATTATTCAGAGTGTAAAAGGTGTGAAAAGAGTATCAACAAAACAATAAAGAAAAATGTAATGAGTGCGCTAAAAAACGATATAATGAAAATCCAAAAGTTAAATAATCTCATCATTTATATGGAGGAATTAGAAGAGCACTGAAACAAAATAAAGAAGCCGAACACTAATGAAATATTTAGGATGTCCAATAGATTACTTTTATCAATTTATAGAATTTCAATTTTATGATGGAATGACTTGAGAAAATCATCATCAAACATTCCAGTAATATTTCACAACCTCTTCAATTATGACATCATTTGTTTATAAAACATTTGGCTATAAATAATAAAAATTCTTTTAATATCATAGGAAAAACTAAGGAAAAAAATAAGTGTGTAAAATATGGATGTTTAAAATTTATTGATTCGATCAATTTCTTTAGTGCAAGTTTAGATCAAATATCCAAAGATTTAAAACTTGAAGATTTTAAATATACATGTAAAATATTTTAAATCCTAAAAATATTCCAGATAAAAAATATAAAACTTGTTTACAAAAAGGAATTTATTCATATGATTACATTGATTCCTTTGAAAAATATGAAAAAAGTGATCTTCTGGAAAAAGATGATTTCTTTCTATTTTAAATGAATGTGATATTACTGATGAACATATTCAAGATATTTGGAAATGAATCAACTATTTAAATGTAAAAATTTGGGAGAATATACAGATCTTTATTTAAGACTTGATACATTTATATTAACCGATTGTTTTGAAAATTTTATAAAAATATTCAAGTTGAATCCTTGTAATTATATTTAACGTTTGTAAGTAAAAAAATAAAATTTAGTGATTTTAAAAATTGTGTTGAGGGTAAATGTGGAAAACAAGTTGAAATAATTCATAATCTTAGATCAAAAAGTGATGAAATTTATCTTGAGAAATCTTTAAAAACAACATTGGATAATTATAATGATTAAAGATGGACTATGGATGATGGAATTACAACCCTTCACGTGGACATTACTCAATAAATAATGTTGAAGATTGAATATCACCACCAGAGGGTGTTGTCTGCGCATTTCTTTGATGAATTATAATTTTTTCATGTTTGGCTTTGTGAGCTTTTTGAGGAATTTGAGACTTATGAAAGTTACTAATATTCCATATTTACCAAAGTCATAGATTTGGAAAAATTGGAGATTTGAGAATTTCGGGTGTCTCGGGTATCTTGAGTGTGTCAAGAACTGGAAACGCTTAAAAACACACTACTGATAAAAATATTGATAAATAATTTTGAAATAAGGAATATTAAAGGTATATGCGCGATATAGAAGAAATATATATTTTTTTATTTGTCCGCGTTAAATCAAAATGCGTAAATCGAGGGATGGGTGTATATTAGTAGTGGCTAGAATAGAATAATATTCGGGCATAAATACTTAAACGTTCTTTAGGTTTTAAATGTAAATGAATATAGTGTGGGTTAATTTGACCCTGATCATCATACTAGTGTTGAGGAAAAGCAGCAAATACAAATACTGTGTTTAGTGGTCGTGGGAATTCTGTTTATGGCAGCACTTTCATGGTTTCCTCTGAGTAAAAAGAAATTTTCCGGATATTTGATTTTATAAGCCAATAACAAACAAATGGTTTCGAGAGAAAATTTACCGCGATCAACATAATCACCAAGAAAAAGATAGTTAGAATCAGAAGGAGATTCCCCATATTCACAAAATTTGTAATAGATCTGTAAACTGTTTATGAATGTCATCACAAAGTTTAATTGGAGTTTCTAATTCTAATAAAATATTTTGGTTTAAAAATATTTCTTTGCTCTTCAAATATAGTGCTCGTATTTCATCGTCTTTCATATCTACAGTTTCTCCAACTCTACATCCTCTTACTTCTAATAATCTGGTTATTAAACTATCGACATTTAAATTCGAATCTGGAATTTTAATGAACAATACCTTCTTATATTTATTTTTAAACTAAATGTACATTTTTAAAACTAACATTATTTACATAACATTTTTAAACAACCATTTTTTTAAACCTTATTTAATCACATTTATTTTTTTATTAAGTCTTTTTTTAAAAAAATCACGATTTTTTTACGATATTTGATGATATTTTTCTTTATCATTATTATTAACGTTCTGTCGAGGAATTTATTCATTGCAATGATGAAAATAAATTGCATAAGACCTTGGCACTTTAGGAGTTGATTTACGATAGGTATTTTATATCGGATGAGTTTTGGTCGGTGAAACGACGGAAAAGTTACGTTTGTTGATTTGGCGCTGATCGGTCGCCTTGATAGAATTTTAGATTTCAGTGAGGTCGTTAATTAGTTCACCACACTGTGCATGTGTCGTATGCATACTGTCAAACAATAGATTTAATCAAATATATAAAGGTTTTTTCCGAAAATTGAATAACTAAATTATCATTGAATTTTGTGCACTGACAATTCTAATAAAGATTTTATCGAATATTATCTGGTTTTATTTTATCTTCATTTGTATATCTGTTCAATTAAGATAATCAATCAAACGAAGACAGACAAAGGTAGGTAATTATGATTTTTCAGTGACAGCATTAAATTCGTTGTGTCTTGGAAATGGAAGGTAAAATAAAAAATATTGCGATGCAATATGACAGAACATGTAATAAAACTAATTATATGCAGATAATATGATGATATAGTAGAAATGGTGATTGAAGAGGGTTTGCTGATCCTTGCCAAGAAAGATGGTTGTGATATCTTGCCCTGATGACTGTGGTGCATACAAACGATGCTGAAATTAGACTTGTTTTTAACTTTAGAGAGCTCAATTTCTATGCTAGGAGTTCTACATGGTATAGTCATGTGTGCGGTGAGAATTTGAGGAAGTCGCAGAATATTGAGGAGCAGTTAATGATGATTGATCTAAAGAATATCTATTTGCAGCTGTTCGTTAGCGAAGGTATGTGTAAGTTCCAGAAAGTTCAATACAAGAATATTTTACACTATTTAATAAAACTGGGTTTTGGTTTCAAAATCAACAGAACACTTGATATCAGATTTAAGCAGAAGTACTGTTCAATTTGGATCTCTACAAGCCGTCTGGTATCGTCAAGCATTGTGAGACGTTGGTTATGGTGTCCGGCGAAATGTAATGACCGATCAGACACTTCCATTTGGGAAAAGACATTAAGCTACCCAGAGTAGCTATGAAAAGAGAACATGATCATAATCCACCTGAGAAGCCAGGCAATATGCCGAATTTGCAGTTTACCATGATCAAAGGAAGAGATTAAACCCTTGGTATGGAGAGCAGCGGTGAGGCGACATCTGGCTTGAATGAATGCCGACGTCACCTCAGGAAATATCCCAAGCTCAGACTTCACCGATCAGATCTTTGGAGTGTCGTTGGAGTTAAACGACTTAATTCTGTAAATTTTACAGGCACAATTTATAGGACCGATGATAAAGCGAAAGAGTGACGAATAGTGGCGATCAATTGACCATCCGTATATTGTCAAACAGTAACATGGAGGTTAACATTTTACCCGACTAATTTTTAGGGTACAATTTATTTGAAACCTGCTGTGTTTTGAAAAAAATAAAATTTGATACAATTTTATTTTTTTATATTTGACTAGTGATGACACCCAATCAAATGTTGGGAGACAAATAATATATTTACTTTATAGGTTATATCGACCGAATTGTATTTTACTCATTTAATATCATGGAATTAAAATAAGAAAAATCTTGGTAACTTTTGGAGGATGGACTATTCTATGTTAAGTACAACCGTTCCCTAGCAACCGGTGACATGTGGGCAGGATAACATTGTTGTATTCTTTGGTAAAACTTCAATCAAGAAGGTATTGGTCAAGTTCATAGCAACGCCTTCCGAGAATCCCACCAATTCGTTTAACAGTGTTTTATTTTCATTTGAATGAGATGAAACCTTAATTCATTGGATAGTATTGTTTGGGATATGTAGAGTGGTGCAATAGGATATTGTGAAAGCATGATTGAAAGCGGATCAATAAAAAGGTTAAAAATTTTGAATATTTAAAACTAATAAATAAATGCAAAAAAATTAATTCGAAATTGGTATATTGCGGGGGAAACCGGTATGTATATAAAGCAAGTAGCTAAGTGAATATAAATATGCTGATAAAGAAGTCAAATGGAACCGCAGGAAAATATATTCAATAAAATAAAAATTACTGAATAACTTTTTATGTGTGTATAAATTCCGAGCCATGTGGAAAACCTGAGCTGATAATTTGATCAATTTTCTCATAAATTATTAAGTCAAAATTAGTTTTCGGGGTTATTAAAGAAGTGAAAAGTCACTTAAAAAACAAAATAATTATTTGGTTATGACTTAATATGATTGGTTAGTTGACTAAAACAGGTATAACAAGGAAGTGATAAATTTGAAGTTTACCAGTGAGTAGAAGCTAATGAGAGTCAACACAAGCAAAGGTGAGTCTAAACCTAATATTACTGAACTCAAATTAATGTACTTACAAGAAAAGGTGATCTACCGTGGGTGACCCTAACGTTTCACATAGGTACACATAAAGAAATTTGTATTGATGATTATGTATATAGTAGTAAATACGAATAAAAGTTTCTTGTGTTGGGTTCTGTTAATTTTCTGAGTAAAATAAGAACACGAAAAGTCAGAGAACAAACTGATTTATAATGAATAAACCCAACAGTATTCTCAATGGCATTATTTTCTGATAAGGGCTATAGGTAAGTATGTTGAGAATACATACGAGGTTTAGGCTTAGAGCTCTCTATGAGGCCTGGGTATGTTTAGAATTATAGTAATTCTGTATGTAGCAGTTGTTTTGAAATGGTTTACATTTAGTTATGATTGTTAGTTATCATATAAATTGGGAAGTGATTAGACAAGAAAGGGAAAAAAGATTAGCGGTTAAAATCTACATTACTCGGACCTTATCAGATGAATATGGCTTATCACCCAATTGAAACAGATCGGTTCCTACCTGATAGAAATTCGACGTCGTTTCAAATTGCTTCCTCGTGAAGAAATTAGAAAAATCCACTCGCAATGAGGATGCAAAATTATAAGTGAACATTACCCAAACCTTTGGAGAACGGTTTCACGCCTAATTTGATCTACCAATATCCTCTAAAGAAACCCTTATTGAAACCCTTAAAGAAACGATTATTGCCACCAAAAAGAAGACATTGAGTTATAATTTTGAAGGTAAATATTAGACAGGTGCGAAACTCGTTTTTTTGAACCGTTAATTGAGACTTTGGGCGAAAATCAATAAAGCTCTACTAAACTACAACACTTTTGTGAGTAATTACATTTTTTATTTCATTTTGTTAATTTTGATGAATTTTATTTTGATTAAAGTAGATGGTTATGTCACCGCTAGACCATGTCACTGCTGGACCACATACCCCTCGAGGCTAAAATTTAGATTACGGAAAATATCCATATAGATGAGTAGGTAGTTAGGAGCCTTTCGCGCCCACACACCATTGCATAATAATAGTAGGAGGGGTTACCACTGATTAAATTGCGTAATGCGGTAACTAACCTCGGATTATCTTGATTACATAAATATGTAATCAAGATAATTAATTTTGTGTGCGCACATTTTTCTTGATAAATTTTTTTCGAAATTTTTGCGCATTTTTTTAATTAAAATTTTTGCCGGATTTTTTTTTTCAAATTTTTGGTTGATTTTTTTATTTAAGGTTTTGGCGCGATTTTTTGTGAATTTTTTTTGAAATTCAAATTTTTAGTACATTTTTTGAATAAATTTTTTTTCATCCACAAAATTTTTTCAATCACACTATTGTCAAGGGTATTTTTGATTCTCGATAAAAAAAGCATAAAATTAAAATTGGTTCAAATCGTCTACGATGGTCACAGAAGGTATTTTTCATTCACAAAATATTTTTTTTCAATCACACTATACTCAGGGGGTATTTTTGACTCTCTATAAAAAAGACTAAAATAAAATTGGCTCAAATAGCCTAAGATGGTCACACTATAGTCAGGGATATTTTTAACTCGTAACAAAAAACAATGCAATATTTGGTCTCAATACTTTCTATAGGTAAATATAGGCATAAAATAAAAATGGCTTGAATCGCCTACCGATAAAAAATTGTCAGGGGTCTTTTATAGGCTTGTTAAAAAAACATTTGAAATATTTGTTCACACAATTTTCATAGGCAAATTTAGGCTCTAGATAAAAATAAGTTAAAATAAATAAAGTAAATTAAGGGAAATTAAAGAACATTAGGATACATTAGAGTATATTAAAGTAAATTAAGGAAAATTAAATGATCTAAAGTAAATTAAAGTACATTAGAGTATATTAAAGTAAATTAAGGTAAATTAAGGTAAATTAAAGTACATTAGTATACATTTAAGTATATTAGAGTCAATTTAGGTTCCTCAAGTAAATTAAGATACATTAGAGTACATTAAGGTAAATTAAAGGGTCGAAAGTCAATTTAAGTACATTAGGGTACATTTAAGTAAATTAAGGTTCATAAAGTAAATTAAGGTACATATATTTCAAATAGTAAATATTTATTAAAATTATTAACTGGAGCATTTGTCATATATATCTGTGATAAAGTTTATCATAAATTTTAATAAATGTATTATTCTTTGTTATTAACTGAATTATTAATAAAAAACTACATTTTTAAAGATTTATTGATTATTGCATGTACATGCTTCATCACCACAATATTCTATCATTATATTTTCTATAACATGGTCAACACAAGTCTTAAATGTTTTAGGCTCAACTAAATTTTCAGTAGGGATTTCTTCATCATTAACGATTTCAGTATCTTCATTATTAATAATTTCAGTATCTTCATCATTAAAAATTTCTTCATCATCACTCTGACATTCTGAATCACAACATGAATCTTCTTTACTTAATGCTTCAACTAGAGTCAACATATCTCTAATTTTTACACCGGTTATTTCTTCGAGTTTATCAAACAAAAAGTTTATTAAATATTCTAAACGAAAATTAATAAATTATTTTATATTTTATATTTTACCTTTTTCAGACATCATTTTTAAACAATTTTAAAACTAATTATAATTTTGTTTATAGAATATGTGTAAAGAAAACAAAATCTGTTTAAATACATTTATTAACATTAAACACTAAAATATACATTAAAATTATTGTGAAAGTCTAGCAGTAACAATTTTCCATATTGGAGAAAGCACATCATTTTGATCAGCTTTATATCCTTGGATTGCTATTGTTAAATACCAGTTTTCCTGTTCTTTGAAACCTATTTCTGTAAATACATCATAATATCTGGTATATTGACTGGTGAAGAATGCATTTTCATTGCATTTTAAATTCGAATCGATCTTATTGAAAACCGTATCAATATCCTTGATATCTATCATTGAGAGTGTCCCAGTGAGAGATTGTAATTGAGTTCGATTGAGTTTGACTGGATTTACCAATTGCATATTGATAGGCTCTTTTAAAAAATACATTTTATAATTGTGGAACATCTGTACCGGTTGAACAATGATAGCAGAGCTCACTATTTCTTGGTCATGTTTGATTTATGATGTTTATAAGGTGGTGAAGAGCTTTTATACCCTTGATAGATACTAATTAACCAATCATAATCGTGAATGGATATTGCATCGATGTTGCATGTATGTATTTCTATACAAGTCTATATTACTTATTTCTATTATTACTAACTATTATTATTATTATTACTATTATTAGTATTATTATTATTATTATTATTACTATTATTATTAGTATTATTGTTATTATTATTATTAATATTATTATTTCGTTTATTATATAAAAAATGACTAACTAAATAAAATTATTACTATTAAAACTTGTTATTACTATTACTAACTATTAATACTAAATAAAACCAAAAACAAATCAAAAAAATGTAACACAAAACATTTTTTGTCGTAAAAGTTGGAGTTTACAAAGGTTCCTTAAGGATTTGACGAGGCACCATTCGACGTACCGCTGGTAACGAAAATTGCAGCAACTACAATCGAAAATACATGGGTATTCAGTTGTCATTGAGTCTGATTGATCAGCTCCGAAATCCGTATTCTTGTCTCATCAGTCTTCCAATTACCAGGGTTTCATATTCTTCTAAATAAAATAATAATAAAAAAAAATAAATTAAAAAATAATTTACCAAATGTTATTTGTCATAGGCTTAGTATACATATTTTTCATTTTAAAAATGAAATAAAATGAATAAGCAAGTTGTTTTAATCAATCATTAGCCAATCAGATGTCGACCAATCCCATGATTTCATTGTGTATGTCTGTAACAATATTTTTGTACTCTAGATTTCGCAACCCTAATATGACTATTTTCCCACTGGCAAACACGTTAACACACATCGGGTTGTATTTTAAAAGCCTCAGTGCAGGAAATAAGTCTGGCTCGAACATACAGAGACATTTTGTTGACATGTTGTATAGATTGATATCCCATATCCATGGTAATCGTAATTGACTGGATTTTAATATCCTTTATTCTATATTGTAATTTATTTACATCTAAAGGTTTCTTGCGTCCCATGATTCTGCACAAGTCGGTTTTATCGGCGCCATATTACCATTAGCAATATCATTATTAGGTGAATTACAATAAACGATGGAGCAATCATTACCTAATGTCAAATTAAAATTTAAATCATCTTGTTGTAATGGAGAAGATTTGGACAAACCCAGAAGACGAAGCAGGTTTCGGTGGAGTGGCAAAGTTAAAGAAAAGAGTTCCAAATTCGAAAAACAAAAGTGGTTGTCAGATCAGCTTGCGTACAGTTTAAACCAACCGATGCGGAAAAGATTTCCAACAAGAGCTTATAAGACATTCGGTATTAATGATTTATGGCAAATTGATTTGATGGAGATGATACCGTATTCGAAAATTAACAAGGGTTATAAATATAATTTAACGTGTATTGATGTTTTCAGTTGTTTTGCCCGCGGTGTACCAACAAAGACAAAATCTGCAGAGGAAATATCTAAAGAAATTAATATTTTATTTAAAAATGGGCATCCTGACAATTTGTAAGCCGATTTAGGTATTATTATTATTATTATTATTATAAGCAAGGAGTTTTGCAATAGTAAAGTTAAGCAAATCCTGGATCGTCTCAAAATAAATCATTACTCTGTACATTCTCAATACAAAGCTGCTCATGTTGAAAGATTTTACCGGACATTGATGGATAGATTGAAGAATTATTTCGTCCATCAAGGTAATATAATATGGATAAATGTATTGCCGAAAATACTTGTTAGTTATAATAATTCATCACATCGAGATCTGAATGGTTTGAGACATGTAGATATCAGCTCAAAACACCAGTGAGTTCTAATAAAGTTGTTAAAATTGCAAAACCAAAATATAAAGTTGGTGATCACGTTAGAATTAGTAAATTATCTCCTTCACCTTTCATCAAAAATTTCGATAGTAATTGGAGTGATGAAGTATTTAGAATTACAAAAATTAATACTAAACAGAGTCCTGTAGTATACGTTATTAAAGACAGTGACAACAATGTAATCCAGGGGAAATTCTATGAACAGGAATTAAAAGTTATTTCCAAACCTACAGTGTTCAGAATTCATAATATATTGAAAACTAAAATGGTGGGTAAGGATAAACAATACTATGTCAAATGGCACGGATATCAAAAACCCTCATGGATATCATCAAAAGACCTAGTAAAGTAAGTTTCCGAGCAATAGTTGCCCACTAATCCATCCGGAAAATCAAGCAAGTAAATTTATGGTTGATCTTCAAAATCCCATTTATTTACATGGAAATTGAGAAGTTGCTTTGCAAGACTTTACATTTGTGTACAATACATTCCCATTTGATAGTCAATGTAAAATCAATTACAAGAAGCGTGTTCCCAAAACATGTAGTGGTATTTTCTCAATCAATAATACTGAACGATATTGTCATATTCCGAATCAAATTTTAGATGAATATAGTGGCATGTTTTTCAAGGATGGATTCAATGTTTGTTGTGATTTTAGTCCATTTACAATAAAATTTGAAAGGATTGATGATGCCAAGCGAAAGGGTACTAATAAGCTTAACATTGTTGTTCCTGGTACTGAATACCTATTACGTTTCAAAACTTTTATTGATGTCGGGCCTGTGAATGAACACATCAAAATATCTGTATCATATATTAATGAGGTGGAAGATACATTTACGTTTACTAATGATTTATATATTGAAACATTTGAAGAATTACATAAATATATCTCATTCAATTGTTTACATATATATTTAAAACTATTGAATTTGTTAAAGATGGAATATGTAAATTCAGTCTGAATAATAACATTTGTGAAGTTACATTTGATAAGAATTTGGCTAATACATTGGGATTAGATAAGCAAACATATAGGGTAAGTGCTTTGGGTGTACGCAAACCAAAAATAATAAAACTTCATAGGCAAATGTTCATATATACTAACATCATTGATCCTATAATTGTTGGTGATTCTTTGGTTCCTCTATTGAAATCTGTGTGGGTTGATAAACATGACCAGGATGAAGTTGTCAATATAAATATCGATAATCCCATGTACTTACCGGTATCAACATCATGAATAAACAATATAGAAATAAATATTCGTGATAATAGCGGTAAATTTATTGAATTTAGTAAAAATACAAAAACTCATTTGACATTACATTTTCGTAGCCAAAGTGGTGGCGAATTACCATATTTTATTGATAAACAGTATGGATCAGGATGGTTGAGAACTATCGGTAGATTTGCACTTCCTATTCTTAAACGCCTTGGTAGTTTTGGTATGAAAACTATGGTAGATACAATCTTACCTCTGTGAACTACAAGTTCATCACAGAAACTGGTAACAAGCTATCAGACTACCAAAACCAATTGAAAAACTTAATTTTATTAATCATAATGTCTGATTCTCCCGCATAGTACTCATGAGAGCAACTAGTATACTATTGGGAATTGTATTGGATATCGCTTAATGTATCGTAAATTCTTTAATTAGAATCAGACTTAGTGATTAATAAAATTATATACAATTAAAATCAAAAAAAAATAATGACAAAAAAAAATAAATTAGATGGCCAATAACGATATTATTAGTTGTATAGGCAATTCTAGCGGTGGCATAACCATCTACTGATTAATCTTGTGAACTTTGAATTATTTTCTTTTACAGCCTAATTTTTTTATTCAAAAATAGTAATTATTATTATTCAAGTTCTGCTGTCAGAATTAGTTAAGGATTATCAAGTGGTTAACACAGATAGAGGTAATACACCAAAGCGCATTAAATTGGAGCTAATGGGACAGCATAATGAATTTTATATAATCAATCAATAATCTAACCAATAATAAATGTGTGTGCATCATAGTTAAATAAGAAATTTGGTAAGAGCTGCGTCATTAGTTAGGAGTTTATATTATAGGAGGGCAGAGAAATTTCATAACAGAAGAGAAAAAAAATACTTGCACACAATCTTGGTTCAAAAAATTTCTATAATAAAATACTAACAAATTAGTCAATAAATTGCACCTTGGGCAAAAAAATGTCGTTATTTTTATACTTTATTTTAAAAATAATGAGTTTTTCGAAGATATTTCAACGCTTCAATAGCTTCAACAATTACGTACAAGCAACAGAACCAAAATATGTTATTATACCTACATAATATTTACTGATACTTCCACGACATTAACTATCTAGAACATAGAAATTCATCGAAATATGTATGTTTATATTTAAAATTTAATTAAATTATAAAAATCATCACGGAATATCAAATACCAATAAAAAGAATTATAGAAGTTATGAAAGATGGACTGATTTTTATGAATAAAATCCAAATTATTACCATTGCATTATTAAATTTTTTCCAAAATTTTTAAAGAACGAAGTGATTTTGGGTAAACTGAAAATTTTTGGTGTATAAATTAACAAATAAATGACTTACCTTTTTTTGAATAATTCCAAAATTCATATAAAATATCACAAAATTAATGTATAAATTGTGATTTTATAAAAGTTTAACTGAGATAAACAACATTTCAAGTTAAACAATGAAAATTTTAAACATTTAAAAAATCAAGGGTTGTACTGACTGTCCCCAACGGTCTGATTTATTGACTCTTGGTGTACAGAGTGGAATTACAATCCACGAGGCTTAGCAATCTGGGTTTCCGTCATTGTGTTTGGTATCAGCATCATTTGCGACAATTGTACATAAGTCGCCTGAGTTTTGATGAGGATTTCATGTGACTAAACTCTCTAGGTTCTTTTGTTTGAGTAACCATGTGATTTAGAACGTAGCATGACCGCATTATAAGTAATGACGGTAACATAATGCTGGGCACCCGATGGGCAAAAGATATAAGATTTTCGCGGCCACTTTCAAAGGATTCCCACTAGATGGGCGCACAAGAGATATAACCATTGGATACCCGTCAAAAATTACTTTGAAAATGTATTCCAATGGGCGGTTTCTAGTAAAAGGTGATACATATTACCATGACTGCTAATACCCTAGAAAACCTTTGGGTTCACGAGCTACCATAGAAGGTATTCAAGCTCATTTAATTATGGGTCCCTCTGTCACTAATTTAATTGAAACAATATCGATCTTTTGATCACTTTATTTTATTTTAAAGGTACTATTTATTAAATACTTTAAATGATTATGAAACGATCATCGACTCAAATCCCAGAACATTTTATTAACTATTACTACAAAATTATTGTTGATTGTCAGAAGAGGAGAGTCCTACTTTCTTTATCTGACCCAGTAAACGAGCGATCTTCAATCTGCGACTCTTATTCTAATTTTGGATTTTGTCGATTCACAATTTTTCAAATCAAAATTTTACGGTAAAATTTATAGAATTTATTGCCAGCTATTCCTTCACCTTGGATGTTTATTATTGCCTTTCTGATCTCGTTATTCAACACTTTTGGCTAGTGATTTGGTCGCGGATTTTCTTTGATTAAGATATAATAAAGTTCTCACCTGGATTGTTTTATATTTTATTTGTCTATTTTAAGTAAGTGAATGCCATATAAAAATTTTTTTGAATTCTTTCCGTTTATTCTATTTATTTTTACGGATATGGGAAATTAGCAATCAGATCATTTATTTAATGTAAGTCGAACTCAAAAATAAATCAATTAAAAAGAAATTAATTAATTAATTAAGGCTAATAAAAATGATGAGAATTAACACAAAATCAAATTTATTAAGTTAATAATAATGATAATAAATAACGTAAAAATAAATATATAAAATTAATCAAACTTAATAATAATGACAATAAATAAAATTATGAGACGAGATTTAAATTAAATTTCTCAATGCTAAGAATAGTACTGCCACTTTCGGTATCCTTTACACAGCGATTTCTGGTGGCTATATGCCTCAAAATTAGAAATAACTCAATATGATCATCGTGAGCCTAAATAAGATGTATATAAAAATTTTTAAAAAATTATTTTTTCCTTCCCTTTTTCTTAAAAACAAAAATAAAAGAAGACAAATATAGTATTTTTAAATTTAATTTTTAATTAGAAATTTACTTTTTACGAACCGGTGTATTTATCCTTGATTTATTATCATTCAATATGAATAAACTTGATAATAAAATAGTTTCATTGATTGACTTTCTGTTCCTTCCAAATCTTCACAATTCTTATCCACTCTCAAATTTTTGTTTACATTATTATTCTGTACAATTTTTTCACTTCATTCTTGCTTCACTAGTCTTTTTATTCTTCTTTCTTTTTATGTTAATATTTACTCCTTCCTCATGGTCATTTGCTCTCCACTGAGGGTTTGATGTTAAGGTTCTTGAAGAGGAGATCTGACCCGGCGAACTACCATTCACTACGGGTACCTCCCACACCGAAGTACTAACTTTAAACTAGTTGGTGGGAATTTAATTTTTCTGATTTGTATGCATGTGATCGTATGATAATAATGGTCAATAAAATTAATAATAATAGTGGATAAAATAATTTTCAAATTTTCATCGTTTGGCTTTCCAAAATGTTTTTAGATAAGAGGTAATTTTATGAAATTAACGACAATAGTTAAGAGTAATAATAATAATAATGTTAAATGTAATAAATGATCATTATCAATATTTCATTATTAACTTTTCTCGAGTGATGGAAAAATTGGTCACGAAGCATATTGTATAGGCCAAGTACCATGGAGACGAAGTTTTTATGGGACTCGGTCGATACGAAGAAATAATTTTGAATAGAGATTAAAATTATGACTAAAATAATTTAACAAATAAAATATATGTTATTTCAAGAAAATCATTTGACCCTCAAAGGTCTACATAGATGTGATATCGAAATTTCATAGGTTCATTTCTCAAATACCCTACAGCGTATTAAAATCTTTCACATAATAAAATCAACATAAAAAAATAAAATTTTTACATATAATAACATTAAAAATTCAAATATTGTAAAGAGTCTTTACTCCTCAGGTTCTCCAGAAATTCGCGAAAGTTTTGAAATAAATTTTGATTCTTGTTTGAAATAGCATTAGATTGTGTCGACCTGGCATCGACTTATATATGAGAGTTTTACACGTATGTTTTTGATGCGGTAAAACAAAACACCTACACATTTTTACCATATTTCATCACTTTTCTCCTAGTTGTCAGATTTTTGTGATTCTTTTTTGTTAAAGTTTCTAATTACATTTTAAGCTTAATTCTCATAGTTATTTTCTAGAATATAAGCTTTTCTATGAATTTGGAGTGAATTTGATGAAATAGGTTAATTTTACTAAAATTTAATGTTTTTTGATTCTTTTTAAATGTTTTTATTTATTTTTTACATATTTTTTGTATTTTTCTACTCTTTTTTCTACTTTTTGTATTATTTAATGTTAAGCAGGCTATTTTTGATAATTTTCCATCCATTTGCATTTTGCGTGCCCTGATTTTATAGGATGTCGTGTCAGATAAACAACAATTTAAAATATTTGTTTTTGCCCAACAATAATATACAATTTCATTTTTTTTAAACAGTCTATTTAGAAGATTATTTATCTTATCCTTAGTGTACATAGTATCAATAGTCCTTTTAATATCATTAGAAAATCTGCTAGGAATGATATTCAATTTTAACGGTTGTCAAGACTATAATCTGCACTACCAAGGATTCTCTGAAACGGACAATTCAAATCAATAGATTTTGTCAAATTTATAGCCATAAACAATGCATCTGTAAGTATTTTTGATCGCCGTATACATAGACCGTAACAGATTTATGGCATGGACCAGATAATGAAACAACTACCCAACTTTCGTAAATTACCAGTAGTTTAACCACAAATTAAGGTCTTATTTAAAAATATAATTAATTTGTATATACCAAAAAATAAACACATTTACTGGGAAATATGACAAAAATTATGAGCGTCGACATAAATTAAATGATTTTACTATAATTCTGAAATTTTCAATTTTTTAAACTAACAAAATATAATAGCATCGAAGTTCAAATAATAATAATTTGAATTTAAATGAGTTTTATATTAATTTGTCAAATCATGCAAAAGATTTTTTAAGTTAATCTGTATAATGTATAATGATAAAATTTCATCTAATATTATGAATATGTTTTTTATAAAATTTTGTTTCATTATAAAATTTTGTTTCATTATAAAATTTTGTTTCATTATAAAATTGAAAATTTTACTTTTATTTCTATCATTTGTTATGTTGCATCATTGTCTAAGGTGAAACTGTAAAAAATTTCGATTTGTTTCGGTTGATAGTGATGGATCAATCTATCATCCAGGATATAGCTAATTCTGTTGTAAAATATAAGTTATTCCCATTTTTCAATGGTTGTAATTATATTTTAATGAGTATGGCTGTGAGAGAAGATACTCCACAATCAGGTAAACTTATGGGAATCTTTAAAATTATTTCATAATTCATGTAAGGAAATATTCTTTTCTCACGGCGTCATCCTTTTGCAAGTTGGTTTGCTACAATGATCATGTGTTTTGCTGGTAATATTCTGGCAGCATTTCTCTTAGGAGATTCCATTTTATCAACATTAGAAGATTTTAAAGATATACTTTTAGCCACAGCTTGTTGGTATGTATGTTTACTGAATATTTTTAAATAAGCCATAATTTATAAAATTCGTGTCATTTTAATATGTTATAATCATTTTCGAAAATTGTAATTTATATTTTTTTAAATATTTTTATAATTTGACATGAATGTTATTGACTTAGAAGTAGAAATTTAAATTGATATTAGTTAAATCATTGTACTTGTTCGTTTGATAGAAACTATAATATTTCACATTTCAATTAGTGTAGTTGTATAGACATTGAGTAGGAAGTTTACATTTTAGTGATATTAAGTAAAAACATGACACAATTTTGGATTTTGTATAATTTTTTTTTAAATTGTAACTTATCTGGAATAAATACTAAATATCAATTGCAGTCTATTTGACTCTTTCATTATATGCCTCTGTTGTTAGCTCGTTGATTGTATCAATTTTGTTCACTACACATCATATGCAATATTCAAAATGAACTGATTTGTAATATCCCAGTATACCAATACAGATATATTTCAAAGATTTATTAATTACCGAATATATTATTCAAACTTTTGATGGAAGTTAAAAATATCAAATAAAAATGTTATGTAGACACTAATGATAATAAGTATATGTTTGTTTTGATTTTGTATTAATCAAATAACATTTTGCGTATTTATTAAAAAATTCAAATAAAGTTTTTCTCCTATTAACTAACAAATCGCAAATGTTTACAAGCGCGAAATTAAAAATAAATTGGTAGAAAAAGCAAAGTACTCTGGTAAATGGTGTTAGACATGAGGATAACTCTGACAAAATCTTTGTCTTTCGTTTATTTTCTGCCTTACTCGATAGAAATGTCTTGTAATGATATTTATGAAGAGTTCGAGGTTGTATTTAATAACGTTTCTCATATAACAATCAATTTTTTTGGTTTTTAGAGAAAATAAAGCATTTTTACAATAATCGCATTTAGTAAAGTGTTTTATTGAAAATATTATTAATTTCAATATTTTTTAACACGAGATTTACAGGCAAAATTGCGCACAGACATTATTAATTATGAAAAGCTACTATTTCATTAAAGTGTACATCTTTATTAACTCATTAATGATCAAAATAAAACTACACATGGAAATTATTTGGTATTGTTATTTATTACGACATAC
The DNA here is from genome assembly GCA_022537955.1 of Schmidtea mediterranea. Taxonomy (NCBI): domain Eukaryota; kingdom Metazoa; phylum Platyhelminthes; order Tricladida; family Dugesiidae; genus Schmidtea; species Schmidtea mediterranea. The sequence continues at coordinate 282,213,532 of CM039679.1, forward strand.
TGAATAAAGTAAAAGGTTTATGATGATAAATAGAGATAAATCCGTGTAAATAAGAAATTTCTTCCATAATAATTGTTGAAATAAAACATTGACATGTTCACGCTGGTGCCCATTTTCATGATTTTCGCCTTAAGATGGTGTTCGAACTCATGCTGCGCATCAGCTGGTGGTGCACGAAAGTCTTCTTTTCAGCAGTCAAAGTGTTAAAGATCTTAATATTTAATGAGTGGTGACATATGTCCTACCTGGCCCACATTTTGGTAGCCCCCATACTACTTATTAGATTATAAAGATTAATATTATGTATTTAATTTATTGACTTAATTTTTATTTTTAATAATTTATATATTTTAATCATTTTTTTTTATTTTTTATTTAATTTATTTTTTTTATTTATTAATTTATTTTTTTATTTATATAATTAGTTTTATTTTAATGAATTATTTATTTTATTTATTTATTATTTTTATTTATTTTACACATGCTTAATATACAAAATTTTTATTACGAATATAACAATAAATAATTAACATCAGAAACAAATATACATTTATTAAATAGATACAACAATGCTAATCACAGGTATGTCAATGAAAAGTTTGATAATTATGAGCAATTTGATGAACAGTTTGATGATCAGTTTGATTGGTAACTTAGTGATCGATTTGAAGAATGGACAATGCACAGCTGTATGATTATTCTGTAAATTGATTGATATTCTCTATCATATAATGACCATATGCCAGACTTTTATTCTTTATCAACCCAAACCCTTTTATCATCATAATTTGTAAGTGCGACTTTAGTTGTTTTTAAACTATGCAACTGATGGTTGGTGGTACCTATTCGAAATTGAGACACCCTAGGTATTTCTATTCCATCATAACAATCGAAATAAGACTGATGTTTTATGTATTTATTTATCAATGTTACTTGTTTTGCTATTGTTGTACAAGTATTACCTAATAAACTGTAATATTTTGGTCTGAAAAATATCCACTCTTTATATCATATACCCTTAATCTCGTCTTTAAATTTTCCAATGACAGAGTCTAACTTTTTACTATACAATGGGTGATTTATATCATAATTATAATAATAAAAATAATAAATAAATAATTCATTAAAATAAAACTAATTATATTAATAAAAAAATAATAAATTAATTAATAAATAAAAATTTAATAAATTAAATACATAATATTAATGGGGGGGTACCAAAAAGTTGGTCAGGTAGGACATATGTCACTACTTTAATGTTACGTACCGTTTAATAATAACATCAAATACGTACCACGGGTGGTACGCACCGCCAGATGGGACAGGTTAGTGGAGCCACCGATGGTACGCGCCGGCGTGAACGTGTTTGAGTATTCTTTGAATATGTGTACAAAGCTGTTTAGAATATATTATTGAGCTAGATAAGGTTAATGTTAGGCTAGTGTGAGAATTATTACTTCCTGAATTAACAACTGAGTTTCATGTTACTAAACCATAACAAAATATGTAATTTTGCTTCTACCATTTTTAATGCGAGGTCCTTACTAGAGTGTATTTGAGACCATGACAAATTTAATATCGAATATTAATATTAAATTGAATATAAGCATGAAAATATTTTTAGGTACATTGTAAATTATTCCCCTTTTGATATATTTTACAAATTGAATCGATTAATGCCTGTTCGACTTTTGCTGTGTATATTAAAAGAAATCCAAAGAACCAAAAAGATCTACCATGGTGTTCACATGGCTTCTAGCAAGCATCCCAGAAATATTTTATTATGGTTGATTATTGGTATGGTCAAAGGTAAACTAATTTGTTAATTATTTTATAAATAATTAGTTTTATTTTTAAATTAAATATAAAAATTAATTTTTTAATTTTTTTAATTTGTATTATTTTTAAACTTGTCAAATAAATTGTGAGATAAATCTAATAATTATTAGGTCGTGTAAAAGGTTCCCGGGCAGCAGCAACAAGTGAATATACAAAGAACTTTGCATGCATGGAAATTATTAGATAATAAACTCTTTATATATTACCATTGCTTGAATTCATTGCTTGATTAATCATATTTGCTTTCATTGTCATTCTATATGTTGAAATTGTAATCCAAAACTTCCCGGGAACTTTTACACAACCTAATAATTTATATTTATTATAAAAATGTATATTAATTATATTATGTTATATATTAAATAGTATGTGTATGATTGCAGTATGTTGATGTCGCTCAGAACATGAAAAGCATAATTAAATTCTCCAAGTTTTATTGAACAATTTTGTTTGAATAAAACATTGTCTGGAAAACATTTTGAATCTATTGAATATTTTAAATGTATAAAAATAAGAATTTTAGTAACCTTAATATAAATGAAAATAAATAATGTCATTTTTAGGATGTGGTATTAGTTTATGTCAATATTTATTTTCTATAATCTGTCCTTATTTTTGAAATTAATAGTGAAATTAGAAGTATTTTATTATTTCCACCCTTATGGAAAATTTCCAAATTTATTTATTTATTCTTTATAGCAATTGCATTTTGCACTAATATGGCTCGTTAACTTTCTTTAAATCATTCTATTTATGTTACGGTTATTCAATAATCAAATCCTAGAGCATCCATTTACCTATCTCATCTCAGTCCAATCTATGTAATTTATTCATGCTACTCGCGACAAACTTTTCGCTGCCTATCGTAACAACGGTATTACTATTCATCATTTCACCCAGAGCCTGTTAAAGACCTGGGCGAAGATTCCTTTTGGCTTACCGTCAGATACTATGAGGATTCTAATTAATTTTAAAGTAACATGTCGAAGGTCTCGAAACCTAAACTCAAATCAGAGTCATGAGAATTGAGTATAATAGAGTACGTAAAAAATGAGAAAAACAAAATCATTTTACGAAGCTTTTATTCTATCAAAATCATTAAATAACTAACTTACAGTTGCATTAAATAAAAATAAAAGTTATCAAGTTAAGTCGATGGGTTCGGGAGTGCTTAGTAATCGCTCTCACCGAGTGAGTAGAATTATTATTTATTATTCATGATTGTGTTTAACAATTTTATTATATATTTATTTCATATTTTCTATAACTGAAATATGAATTTGTAATGCTGTGAAGTTTCTGGTTGGTTTTATAGGATCTGGATATTCCCAGTTAAAAATTCTTGAGCGTCTCATTAGAGGAGTTTGGCTTCCTGCATCTAATGAATTTTTAAAACCAAGTTTGTAAGTTGAAAGCATGCAATTCAGACATTATTATTATTATTATAAGTATTTATTAGATTTTTAATGTTTTATCCCATGAGATTCGATTAATAAAATAATTTTCTTAAAGCATGTCTAAAGTGTTTTTATTTAATCATTTCCTCGTTCGTGTGTTGATATTTCTTATTCACAGCACCACAAAAGCCAGTTTGTCAGTATCTCTTTTATTTGTGCTGGTTCATTTACAGAAGATAGCTATTGGTTCGAATTTGGATTTCCTGATAGCAATGGTTTTTCTCATTTATTTCAGGTATGTATATTGAAATTATTTCCCTCATAGCATGTGCACTTTCTAAAATTCTTATTACGGAAAAATCGATTTATTTTCAGTGCATGGGATACGAGAAATTTTGTTTTTTCCATTATATATTTATTGATGGTAGTGATTTTAGTTGTTTCGGTTTATAAATATTGAAACCGAACATTTTATAAAGATCTTGACAAACGAAAATTAATATATTATTATAATTATTATATAGAATATGTTTTACGACAATTTTTAAAAAATAAATTTTTTGTTAATAATAATAAACAATTGAAGCATCCAAGTTTGGAATGGGAAATAGATTTTTTTTTTATTTCTATGTAAAGCGTCCACTAGTTTACTTCAGCAATTACTGTTTATTAATTAATATTTTACTGATTATTTTTGAATTTGGTAGCTTTCTCAGAAGATCATATCGGCATTAATTACAGAATATTTTAGATCTTGAATAGCATCGTGACAAAAATTATCTCGATAAACATAATGTTCATTGGAGATTTATATATAAACTGTTAAACAGAATATCAAACGACTGTTTATAAACTATTAATTACTTGATTTAGTTATTTTTCATTTGTTTCCTAAAATAAATTGATTTTGTAACCAAGATTACAATGACAAATTAATGGTGTTTTTGGGCTACTGATTTTAAACCAATGTTGTGAATTTATGTAAGTTAGTTATAGTTTCTGATATCCAGAATACCACTCAGATTATAATTTTTTTTTCCTGTAGCATTCAATTTAGTAACAATTAAAAATTATGATTTTTACTGAGAAATATGAATTCTTCACGAAGAGGTTGCTTTACCAATTTTAATGGATATTCTTCTAAGCCCTGCAAGCATAGTTTAAACCAGGGGTTGGCAAACGGTTGACCGCGAACAGTTCAGCAGTCGATTGTGGGCATTTAAAATAATTTACTAAGTTAAATTTCAAATTTTTTAATTTAAAATATGTACTAAATAAAATTTAGCAGATGATGAAATATTAATTTAAAATTAAACATATATCTATAGTATAACTGACGTGACTAATTCCCTGCATGCCACTTATTAAAATGGCGGATAATCACTTTTGCGAAGAATGGGTCAGGTGTATAATACTACATACAAAAAAATTCCCTTTATAGTAATCATGATTACGGTTTATGTTATCAAATTTTTTTAGAAATGTTATCGGCATGAACAAAAAACTTTTACTTGCATAAAAATAAAAATAAAATATAAACGTTTTTATTATTCCTAAAAATCGGGAGAAATGTTGATTGTCAAAGTCCCCGGCATAATGTACATACATTACCCGTCATTAAGAGACATTTTATTGTCTATTTTATTGCAGTTTTGCATGTGTGTGGTCTTAATAATTTACTATAAATGTGTGATGTATGTCTCAGTTTTATTTTAACGCTTTGCGATTCCTGGCGTAAAAAGTGGCGTGATCTTAGTTTAAATGAAAAATTAGCTATTTAGAATAGTATGATAAGTTGTCGAAAATGAGTCAACGAAATGCAGCAGCATAATTAAACATTTCTCAACTGGTATTTTGTAAAATTTTTAAAAAACTTGTTGAAATAGAAAAACTGTTAAAAAACGACAATTTACACATTAAAAGAAATTGCACTGGAAAAGACACTCAAGTGGAATCTGCGTTGAAACTATGGTTTGTGAATGTCTGTTAACATGACACACGTGTAGATGGCAGGACAGAAAGCAAGAACTTGTAAATAAAAAGAGAAAAGAACATTTTGTTGCAACGGATGGGTGGTTTCACCGTTGGAAAAAAAGGAAAACAATGTATACAAATTGACTTATGGCGAGCAAAAAGATGCTAACTTTTAGAGTACAGAAAATTGAAACGAAAATGAATGGACCAAGATTGCTGAGGAATTTCCTCATGATATTTTTAATGCAGACAAGACTGGACTATCGCGCTCTCCTCGATCATACATGCATTATTAAAAAAGACAATGCAGATTGTTGTAAGACATTTAAAGAACGTATAACAATATTTTGTGTTGTGCGAATATGTCGGGTGACAAAGAAAAGCTTTTAGTGATTGGCAAAAGCAAGAATTCGTAGTGTTTTCAAAGTGTCAAAAAGTTACCTGTTGATTATTATTCAAATACAAATTCCTGGATCACATCCTTAATTTTTAGTGACTGGCTGTTAAAAAGGGATAAGAGACTTAATCGTAAAATTGCTCTTCTAGTGGATAATTGCACTGTACACTGCGTAAATCGTCAATTAAAAAATATAAAATTTATTTTTTACCACTCAATACTACTTTGATAATACAGCCATTGGATCAAGATATTACATGGACTATGAAGGCGTATTACCGGAAAAAATGCGAGCTAGAATTTCGAAAATGTATGGAGAATACGCAAAATTTTTGCGCAAATGATCTAGCCAAGAAAACAAATTTACAAGTTACCAAAATAACAATTAAAAATTGTTTCAAACATGTTGGGTTTTCATAAGATGACTTAGAACCACTCGCCATGACGATAAGTGAGTTCGAAGAATGGGTGGCAATAGATAACCAAGTAGATGTTGCACTGAACGTAACAAAAAAATACATTTGCAAAAGTGTAACATCATCAATTGTATATCAAAAGCCAGAGGAAGATGCTGCTATATAAGCACCCCAACAAGCAGCGAAATGAGAAAAGCGCTGGAATTTTTGCGAAGCGGTGTGCATCAGATGTCCTCTGATTTTCAAACGCATTACGACTATGAAATTTTCGTTAATAATCTACTCCGCGAAAATCAGAGGCAACGCTGGATGAGTTTTCTTTAATTCGAATTCCTTTTCGTTTTCTATTTTGTTTCAAATTTATTAACAGATATTTTACATATATATTTTTAATTAAAATAAAATTTTGTTTTTTTCGGGTATTATTATCAAACAGTTAATTTTATCAAAAACCCCAAGTTCCTATTAGATCGCTTTAAGCGGTGTGCACTGTATTACATTGTCAATTTATCACTATTAGATGTTACTTTTCGTTAATTTGTAATGGGGAACTTAAGTTTTTTAAAATCCAAATTTGGATATTCACGTGGGAAGCTAACAATCGATTTTTAACCATTTTAGTTACATAAACTGAACTTTTGTTGAATTTGAACATTTATTTTCAATGAAATTTTTTTCATAATTAATGGCTCATATTTATTCGCTATGTATTTTTTTCTAAGTAAATATTTATAAAATGCTAAGTATTATATTAATTATATAAGTAAAAAAATAGAATTCATTAGGTATTTAATTATTTTATTATAGGTAATATTTTTAATTTTTATAAGTAAAAAAATACAAAATCTAAGTAAAACAATGAAAAATTCATAAGAATAAACAAATAGTGACACAATAAAAAAATCCATAAAAATACAAAGACTATTTCACAAAGACTATTATAAAAATATTTGAAATTATTGTTTTAATAAGGCTTTTTAGCTTTAGTTGGTCTTCCTCTTGGTAGTTTACTATTCTTAGCTACTGCCGGTACTTTGCAATATTTAAGTCTGATTGAGATGCCGACAACATGCTTGCAAATAAATTTTTTTTTAAATGCTGGACAATTGCACTGACCGTCGGCCCAATTGGCTTTATCGTTTGGTAAATTAATGCGCCAGACAGTAAAAGCTCGCTTCGTAAATTGATCGAATGTTGTCCAGCGCATTTTTTCAACTTTGTCAATGTCTTCTTGAGTTATAGTTGCGTCACTAGCTGAAACATAGTAGTTTGTCGACTGTTCTTGGGGCACCGAAAGAATTGCTTTGCTTTCTTTAGCCCATTGATAAGACTGTGTCCATAATGCTGTGTCGATTGATTGTTTTTTAATAAACTCCTTCAGACTTCGAGGATATGCTAGTGACCACTTTTTAACAATATCTAAAGCTTGTTTGCTAAATCTAGATAATGGCGTGCGCTCTCTAATAGTCTCTTCGTCTTTAAGAACTCGATTATTTGACTCTAGATTATTGTTAGTACTTGGCGTGAAGGGCATGTATCCTTCATACCAAGTATTGTGTGTCGTAAGCCACATCATATTCATATAGTCTAAAAACTCAGTCGCTTTTTTTGTCTCCATTTTTTAACAAATAGAGAACTTTCTTTTTCAAAAATGACTTGACTTTGTGACAATTGAAGTTGATCTACATCTTCAATTAATTCGTTTTGATCTTCTTTAGCTACTAAAGACTCGATTTTTTTGACACAATTTCTACGTATATGTGCCCAACACATCACAATTTCATTTTTATTAAAAACTTGTGAATAAGCTTTACGTATAGCGTTAGAAGCATCAGAAATCAATACACGAGGATTGAATTATGATGCATTTATTTTTTTCAAACCAATATTGATACTTGAAAAAATAAAATTAAAATCAGCAGTTTTTTCATTGGTACATATACCTAGGCCAAACGAATGAAAATGCCTATCTAAATCGGTTGTACCAATGATTAAAATTGGATAGCCCTGCCAAACCAGTTTATAAGTTGCATCAGCATTTAAAATTGTTGATGCTGAGGCTAGCTTAAGTAATCTTATTGTACTTATAAAAAATCTAAATTTAGAGCCGTGGTTTTCTTCATCTTCATCGCTTTCTTCATTACTCTCTTCACACTCATATTCATCGGCATAAGTTATTTTATAATTGACTACAAAGGCTTCATCTTCTAACTCTGGTATAGAAGATGATGATTGAAGCCAATTTTCAAGCTCATCTAAACTTATTACTGGTGGCCCGTAAACTTCATTTCTAATCTTGTTTAATTGATTTCTTAATTGTATAGTAGTAGGAACAGTTCATGAAAGATTTCTAACATTCTCTTAGGTTTTATTTTAAGCTTAAACAACTCTTTAATTAGTTCTTTAGCTTCGTTAGATATTGCAGATTTAGACATGTTTTCTTCATGATTATGCTCAGCTTCTGCCCTAAAAAGAATAACTTCGTCTGATCTTGAGTCGTAAAGTAAATGTAATGCAGAATCACATTGCTTGCCTTTAAATTTAACTTGATTGCATCGATAGTAAACTTTTTTACCTTCTTCAGTTTTGTTGGAATAAGAGTAACTCCATATCTTCTCTTCTTTAATTGCATTTTAGCTTCTTCAGCACTTTTAAATACTTTTTCATGAGTCCAAACTTTGGACACTTTTTTGGCTCGTGGTTTCTTTAAACTTGTAACTTCAACATCAAACTCAAGATCAGACTGATAATCTTCAACTTCTGCAAAATTATTAGCCATTATAAGTTCAGTATTTATTTTAATTTTGTTTATAATAAATAAAGACTTTACGTAGAAAAACATACCGCTTTATTGAAAGTTTGTAATAATTGTCGAAAAAAAATAAGATCTAAGAACATCTTAGAAAAAATTAAGATTTATTGATGGATTTTATTAATTGATATATCGTTTTTTTATTTTACTTATAACTTGTTTTCTTGACTTGCCATTTATTTATTTTACATAGTTTTTAATTAATTACTTAGCGAATGTATTAAATATCTAGAATTAATTAATTAACAAAGAAGTGTTTTACTCTATTGATACTGTGTATTTATCTACATAGAAAGTGTTTATAAAATACATAGCGTTTAGTAAAAAATACATAGCGAATAAATAGTTCTCATAATTAATTATTAAGTATTATATTTTACAATTTTATTTGAGTCAATGCGTTTTCTCAGAATAATTATTTGAGTTATTTTAATACTATGTTTTACTGACAAATTATAAGTAAAATATTTCATTTTACATGTCGTTATTTTTATCAGCTTCATCACTTAGCATTTATAAATTAGATTAAAGAAATTAATATCATTGAATTACTTAATCAAAGTACACCAGAAATTTTGTGGTTATTTCACGATCAAAAATTATTATAAATGCATTAATTCAAACATAAATTTCTCGACATGCCTTCTTGAATTTCAGTAAAATTCGGCAGCTTCTATTCCATTTAAAGCCATATTCTATCTAATCGTTCTATTATTTTTTGAATAGAAACTGCACTAGGTTAAATATTGGTAAATCTTACCTTCAGACTCGATAGCATAATTATTGAATTAGAAATACAATACTCGTTGACTGGTTGAGAACAGTGAAATCCACAGTTGTCCATAACAATTGTATTGTTTTCTCCTAACAACCTTAGTATTGTTTGATTTGGGGAAACTATTAACACTACTCACATTTCTCGCATGATTTCCTGGTTCAGTTTTATATACCTTTGTTTTATAGAAAGTATCTATAATGTTTTCTCATATTAAATTTGAAGCATCAAACTACATTATAATCAAATTTCTGGACCAAAAAACCCTTCTTAGGTTCAAACCCTAATCAGAGTTTCTTTCACTCATAATTTTGGAAAGTCACATTCTCGTATAATCCATATCACTTAAAATTCTGGAGGCTGTGAATTCTGAAACTAATAGATTCATTTGATCAAGCCTTAGAACTATCGCTTTTTTGGTAAGTGTTGAGTCAATGATAATCAATGTCTTCTGTTAATATTTTTCTTAACCCCTAGTTTTTCATATTATTCATGCTGAATCCTGTCGATAAGTCTGCTCGTTGCAACTCGTAGTAAATCCAAAACAGCCAATTTTCGAACTCAATGTCTTCTGTTAATATTTTTCTTAACCCCTAGTTTTTCATATTATTCATGCTGAATCCTGTCGATAAGTCTGCTCGTTGCAACTCGTAGTAAATCCAAAACAGCCAATTTTCGAACTCTTTTCCCTGTTCCAACAACATTTTTGCTAAATTTACTTTTGATGATGATGATGATGATGAAGAAGAAGTGAAATTATTCTCGAAATTAGAGAGAAATTTATTAGTGTTGAAAATTATGAAAACTTTTTACTTTATGGATTTTACTTTTTTACTCATTTTGTAGAATAATTATTCTGTTATTTGGAATTCATGATCCATATGCTCCATTGGAAAATATTGTATGTGGTATATTTTTCGGTGGCTTAGTGGATGCAGCGAGAAATGCCTGGGGAAAATCTAGCAAAACTGATTTAAAGATGGCAAACATTACTAAATCAAAAATAATATCAGAAAATGGAGGTAGTAGTGGAACTCCGACATTTAGTGAAAATCTCGTTAGTAAAGATGAACGAAAAAAAGATGTGTAAAATAGGTTGACAGAAAAATAATCTTTAACTCCTTGCATGATGCGAATTGTTTACTTTTGGCTGAGTAATAATTTTATGGAAATATTATGTGATCCCCAGTTTTGTCGAGAATTATTTGTCGAGGCTTTATTCGGTTTTTATTTTCAACATATTCTAGTTATTTTTCAATTGTTATTAATTGAACCTCAAAATGAATTTCATTGAATATTTTTAGTGTTTAATAGATTTTAGCAACAGTATTTATTATCAGTATTATTTACACCAAATACGGAATGAAAAGCTGAAAGTTGATCTGAATACAACTTAAACGCATCAGAATTTGGCTCTCTTTGTATTTTTTCAATTATATTTATTTTTTAGCGTTCGATTGAAGATTTATCGGTATTTATATATTTACATTATAAATATTGTTGGGGCTTTAAGCAATAAGTAAAAAAAATTAAATAATATTTTAGAGAGGAACGTGGCTAATTGAAAGTTAAAGGAGATTATGTGGATTTCTAAGATGGGATTTAGTGAAAAATAGTTTAGTTAATTAATTAACTGATAAATAATGTATGGAGCATCCATAAAGGACGTCCGCAAGAAATAAGTAATTTTTGATCCCCCTTCCCTTGTCCCTTTTCATGAGCACCCTCGGTGGACATCCCTCTAAAAATAGATAACACGTTTAATTTTCCATTCCCCTGTACAAAATGTTAGCTTCATTATTAAACAAACTAATCCACCTTATGTCAAACCTCACTGCATTTTTTTCGACTACACTAAATTCAACATTTTTAATATATTAAGATTAAACTGACTATTTAACTACTAGCGGGCCTGTTTTATAAATTGCTGAGTGTAATTGGCTAACTTATGTACTTACCCCAACCAATTATTGTTAAACCGGAAGTGCATGTGCAGAATTAATAATTTTATTATTTTTTAGGTTTTCTAAAACACAATATTACAGTATTACAAAACAACGACACAAACCAGAGTATGTATTCAGATTTGAGAAGCAGAAAGCGAAAAGTTATGTAAGAAAATTGTTTGTTCAATTCATCTTGGTGACTTGAATTTTTGTTTTTTAATGTCTCGTGAGAAGCCGGTTTGTTTGTTGTGTCAAAATTCCATCTCAGCTTTGAAAAAACCAATCTACAGAGACACTGCACGACGTGTAGTACACGTCCATGCATAGTAATTTTGAAAAGCATTATCCACTTTGTACTAAGGTGAGAGAAGAAATAGTTGTTTCTAAAAAAATTGTTCAAAAAATAATTTACTTGGCCAGCAGCAAGTTTTCATACAACTTCTGACCGCAAGTGACTATGTAACGGAGGCATCTTTAAAGGTAAGCTGAGTCTTTGATTAAAAAAGCAAAACCCATATTTATGGGGTGACACAGTTAAGCAAAGTTTTCAAGAATGTGCCGATTCTTTGTTTTCTGAGTTTAAAAACAATAATGTGATCAAGAAACAGATTTCAGATCTTCAGTTATCCATCAGACTGTTGAGTGACATATGCGAGCAGCTATGTAGCGGTTTGAGGCAAGCATCTGGGTTTAGTTTAGCGTTGGATGAATCTTGCGATACAACTGACATGAAACAGTTCATAATTTGGATTCGATTTGAAGTGAAGGATAACTTTACAAAAGAGCTGTTAGTACTGTTGCCACTAAAAAATACAACCAGAGGTGAAGATACATACAAAGCACTGAAGGAATGTTTAGTAAAAAATGGAATTGACGTTAAGAAGCTTATATCAGTTACCACTGATCATGCACCAGCAATGTTAGGAACGAAAATTGGCTTGATTGGCTTGCTGATGGCAGACAAGGATTTACCAAACTTTCATTCATCAGCAAGCACTTTGTTCGAAATCGAAAGATGATGAACTAAAAAAGTAATGGATGTTATTAAGATTGTAAATTTTATTCGAGCCAATCCTTTAAATCACAGACATTTCAAGACACTGTTAGAAGAGTTTGACAGCCATTATAACTAATAATCAGAGGAACGAACCAACTGAATTCAATTTCTTTTTGTTTTATTGTTTAATAAACGTTTGCATGATTTCATCGATTATCATTTCTGTCTTAAAAGAGAAATTGATTTGTTATATTAAATTCACCTGAAAAGTTAACCGAATAAATACGAACTCAGAAATTCAACTTGGCTTACTAAATAGGGTGAAGAGTTAATACAAAAAATCCTATGAAAGGTAACGGGAACTGTCTAGAGGAATATATATTTTTAAGGACTAATATTAACACTTCCAATTAACGGATAATCCGAAATCGCACATAGACTAGTTACTAAATTTATCTGCAGTACAGTTAGTCCTTTAAATGCTATAATTTATGCATGGAAGCGATCCGCAGTATGAGTCGATAATTAGCCAAGATGAGCCAAGAAAACTTGGAATTACACAACCAACTTATCCATATGAGCCGGGAGATACAAGGCATAAAATCGACGTGGGTCTAATCCTCAAGAGTCAAAAAGCTCTATCAGAAACTCAACGGGGCTGGTGAGAAGAACAACAGTTGGTGTTGGCCCAACGAACCCAAATTCAAAACCGCACTCTAAGCCAGCCAAGAAGGTAATGCCGTTACTTACACTCTAATATTTGGTACAGCCCAGCTAGCTTACCATGAACGAACGGATCCGCGTAAACTATCAAAGACAATCGTCCGCACGCAAGACCGGAACGCGCCGACAGAATGAAACGGAGTTTGCAAGCAACCGGAAATCCTGAAATCATCCATCAAAGCTGAAATGCTAAGTCAATGCTTTTCACATTTTATTTTTCTAGTTTAGGTGAGAATGAATAGTAGAATCCGATGAAAAATGGACGACTCAATCAGGTGAGGATATTACGACTAAATAGGAGGATTTGTTACGGGAGCAGGTAAAGATTGGTTGTTCATAGATATAAATGACAATTGCCTGATTTCAATTTAGGGAATGGTTGTTTCTCGCAGGAATAAAATGCATTACTGGATAATTATTAACGGAATGAACGAGCATAACAATAAATTTATATTCTTTGATCATATGTCAGAAAATTTGGCCATAGTAGTCATACCTGCGGAATGATCTTCAACTCGAACATTGCTTGAAGTTGTCTTGGCTCGGCAACCTTGTGTCTCGGTAGGTTCTCGGTTAGGAATTCCGGTCGTCATCGTTTCATTGGTCTCTTCATGATCAGATCTGCGCATAGAAGTTATTGGCGTTGCGAAATCCGGCATGATAATACTGGATCAATAGGGATCTGACTATTCATATAAAGCTCGCCACTATGTGTGATGCCACGTGGCCATAGAGAGATTTTGGTGGCCGCTGATGATTGGCTACTCTCTCTGTTCTTTCTCATCGATCGGAAATTCTCTGTCCTTTCTTCCGTCCACCGATTTAGTTATTTCTATCATCTCTGTGTGTCTTGCTCGATCATAAGATTTTTCACCATAAATTCGAATGAGGTGGAAAAAATATTTTTAATCACAACTATTCCAGATTCCAACTTTAACGCATCTGTAAGTCGTCCCACAAGGTTTGACTTAATGGTTCTCTGTCATATTAACTAATCTATTTAGCCAACGGTTCCCTTCCATCGGAGATTACTCAGGTAGCTGGCTTCGAGTTCAGCTATCCCGTTGGGTCATGGGTCAATACTCATCTTACTCTATCAGCTGGAATGACGTTCCTCAAATCTCGGGTACATTAGTCCAACGTTCGCTCATTTTCGGGTTCGTTCTCAATTTCCGGATAAATTGGTGAATGAGGAGCATGAGGCACTAGTATGGATTTTATTCTATGAATAAATCTTTGGTTTATTGTCGATTAATATTTTTATTTAACGATTTTGTACTTTGTGCATAGTTTATGTTGCATGGTTCGTATTATCATGTTAATACGGGATGTTTCGGTGTATGGAGTAAGATGAAATCATAGGCAAATTTATCTTATGTTATCCTATGCTATAAAGACATATGCTTATACAACCTCAGATACAGAATGTGTGATGTCACGGAAACTGCAGACGACTGGGCATAATAGTAATTTTTAACGGCTGATAAGTACTAGTCTACCACATAAACCGGAAAAAATACAATAGTGATAGGTTAAATTTTAAAGCAGTTCAATTTTGTTCTTTTTATGCTAGTAATATCGCGGAAAAGTTTTTTTTTCATCATCGCTGGTCGTGATTTAACTCATTTAGGGTAGTGGTTGTAAATTGTTAATCATTTTTTATCGCCATATTTTAATAAACTATTAATAGTTTATAAGGTTTTTAGAAGCGCGACACATCGATTTCCGCAAGCTGTTCTCCTGTTAACCTCAAGTTGATCCTAGGGTTTTTATGTTGATTTTAGAGTTTAAGAGTGCCCACTGGACTACTCTGTGTTAATATTTTAGCCGTTAAGTAATGATATTTTAGGTCGATTTTTTGGGAGTAGGTAGAAAGGTAGTCAACCAAAAGATTGCCTCCCGATCCCCCTTCTGACCCTATGATAATGAATGAATTGACGTTCGAGTCAGTCGTTACCCAAGGCGAGATATCTCACGGACACGAGCTATTGGCGGACTTACACCGCACTTACACCACTCGATCTTTATATAATATTTTACTAACTTGTTAGTTTGTGGCTGTGGGCCGGAAAAATTTCGACACAGAAAGGTTTTATAATATTGTTAATATATATTTATCCAATACCAATTTAGTTTCCATTCATCATTGATACTCATTTCATACTCAGTTACAATAACAGCAAGTCATTCTTGCTTACTTTTGATAAATAAGTTCGTGGCTTTGAATAGCGTTCGATTTAGTAATAACGAGTGATTCGAGTTCTAATAGGCAAACTGACTAAAACTGGTTGTTTTACTAAAACTAGTTGTTGTATTAAAACTGGTTAAAATTCTGTGAAAATGGATCGGTATATATACCTATTTTGTGACCCTAACCTTGCATGTTAAATTTGATGCAGTAAAACAAAATTTGACCTTGGGACTTTCTTTGTATTTTCTAACTTTAATTTTCTTATTATTTGATTTAGTTTTACAATTTATTCTTTTAACAAATAATTTAATTGTTTCCAATTCAAATTATTTACTTTTAGTTCTAATTTTCATGAACTCTTGTTTCTTTAGGTAAATTGTCAATTTTAGGTCAAATTTTCGTGTTATTTCTGTGTTTGTTTAGTGCGGATCTTGTTGCGTTCTGTTATTATTTTTATTTATTTTTAATTTTAAATTTTAATTATTTCTTTCTCATATTTTAGCATGGTTAATTGATGTTTTATGGGTCTGATTTTAAATCTGCGTGTTGTGTTTGCATGCTGTTACCGATTCATTTAAACAAACATCTGTGTTGGCCCAACATTACTTTTATTATAGGAATTGAAAATCCTTAAATAAGTTGCCATGGTAATAAATGGCAAGCAAAAATGAAAAAAATTTAGGTAATATAGCATATAATGAAATATCTCTTAAATCCTTGATTTTTATGGGTTAGGATGAGAACTGGTAAGGTACAATAAGAAGTTTTCCACCCACTCGAACACAGTTCTAACGTTGCTTAGCAACAGGTGCCGAGTTGTAAGCGAAAAATATTTGTATGGGGTTGTCTGGGTAACAACCATATAGTTTCAAAATCTCGACACCTAGAAACCCATCATTTGTATTTTTGGGCTACAAGGTCACAGACCACTAGCCCACTGTTGGGCCAGAACACAAGTTTGTTTAAATGAATCGGTAATAGCACGCAAACATAGCAGGCAGATTTAAAATCAAACCCGAAAACACCAAGTAACCATGCAAAATCTGAGAAAGAAATAATTAAAATATAAAATTAAAAAACATAAAAATAAATAAAACCATTAACAAAATGCAACAAGATCCGCACGAAACAAACATAAAAATAACACGAAAACACGAAAATATTTGACCAAAATTGACAATTTAATCAAAGAAACAAGAGTTCATGAAATTGGAACTAAAATAAAATAATTTGAATTAGAAATAATTCAATTATTTGTTAAAGGAATAAATTGTCAAAATATATTAAAAAATTAAGAAATTAAAATTAGAAAATACAAAGAAATTCCCAAGGTCAAATTTTGATTTAAAATGTCAAAATTAACACGCAAGGTTAGGGTCACAGAATAGGTATATATACCGATTCATTTTCACATAATTTTAATGATTTTAATCACTCTGTTGTGAGAAAACTCGAAAAACCCTAGTCACTTTTACTCGGAACTCTGAACGATTCAATTTAAACTTGAGAAACTATTTATTCTGAAACTTTATCCAGAACGATACGTGAACTTAACGAAGTAAGCAAGAATGACTTGCTAGGATGTCAGTATGTGTGATGCTTAACCATGACCAGTGAAATTAAAATTGGTATTTATCAAATATATGTTAATACTAATATAGACATTTTTCACGTCGAAATTTTTCCGGCCCACAGCCACACACCGACAAGTTATTAAAATCTTACATGACCTAGTCGAGCAGTGTAAGTGCGGTGTAAGTCCGCCAACAGCTCGTGCTCGTGAGAGATCTCGCCGTGAATAACGACGGACTCGAACAGTCAATTCATATAGGGGCAGCAGGGAGATCGGGAGACAATCTTTTGGTTGCCTACCTTTCTACCTACTCCCGAAAAATCGACCAAAATATCTCTACACATCGGCTAAAATATCAACACCGAGTAGTCCAGTGGACACTCTTAAAATCTAACTTCTACACACAACCTTCCTAGGATCAATTTGAGGATTAAAGGGAACGGGTTAGCGGAAATCGATGTATCAAATTCTTTTAATAGATTTCAGAATTGATAATAAAATAAAATACGGAACCCTTAAATAAATTATTAGTAATAATACAACCCGAAGATAGTTTAAAGATTTTAATGGTTGGGAAGACCTTGAGTTCTAACTGAATAAAAATTTCACCCCGACGATAAATTCTGGAATCAGATAAATATGACAAAATATTCTCCAAATTACAGTTCGTTAAACAATGAAATTTCCTATTAATCGAATTGAAAAACTTGGCCACATCATCTGTATGCCGTAAATAACCACCCAAAAATCATATATTAAGGTATGGAAATGTAGCTTATGGGGAATCACGAACACGTACTGACCCTCTTAATCATCAAATATGCCCAAAGTAGGAGTAACAGCATAGAATGCGTAATTGACCTCGTCAAATCAAATCAAAATCACTTTTATATTGAGTAAATCCTGTTAATGATTTGGACGGCTGGTGTAACCCAAATAAGGCTTTAAAATATCAATATCACCAACGACCACCCGAACGTTATTTAACTTGTATTACTAGTGGTGGGTTTCTGGGTTTTGATATTTTGAAACTATATGGTTGTTACCCAGACAACCCCATACAAATATTCTTTCGCTTACCACTCGGCACCCGTTGCTAAGCAACGTTGGAACTGTGTGCGAGTGGGTAGATCGTTCGCAAAAAGTGAGCGCTATTGCTAGTGCTATAATTGACCGAACGATCCATGGGTCCAACGAGCTACCGATAGAAGGTCTGTGCTCGATTTCGATTTTTAGGTTCCATTATTCTCCTATCTCTGTCAAATGTTAACCTATACTCTCATATCATTCATTGTTATGTCCATTCCCATAGTCCTTCTTATCGTCGTCCGTGTTGATGATTACTCTTTGGCCTGTACACCTTTTGTTATGTTAAATATTCACACACTAGCTCTCTTACTCTTATCCCTACTATAACTACAATGTTCCCTATTATTATTACTAGCATTATCATTGTTGCTATTATATATGTATTACCTTTATTAATTGTTACTACTATTACCTTTATTATTATTTTTATCACTATAACTACCATTATATTTATTGTTATTACTACTATGATTATTAGCACTATTATTATAATCATAATTATTATCATCATTACTGCAAATACCATGATTATTATTATTATTATTATCATTATGATTATTATTATTATTATTATTATTATTATTATTATTTTATTATTATTATTATTATTACTATTATAATTATTATTATCGAGTTTTAAGTAGGGATCCTTCCTCATTCCTCAGCTTTATAAAATAATTTTTTATTGATATACAACATTAGCCGTAACCCATTCTTATTTTACAATTTTAGACAAATTAGTTTTGTTGGTTCGAAAATTTTGGCAGCGTACCGCCCTTATTTTTCGGTTCATCCCTATTCTACCGTTTCCGACAAAGTATTGTCACTGACTCGGAAAATTTGAGCAGCGTTCCGCCCTTATTTTACGCGTTCCACTTTTACTTTACTATTTTCAATAAGTATTTTCATCAATTCGGTAAATTTGAGCAGCATTTCTAGTTTCATGATAATCTTATACCAACTGTTGAGTGGCATTTCACTTTTATTTTTCTATTTTTTATAAGTATTTTAGTTGATTCGGAAAATTTGAGCAGCGTTCCGCCCTTATTTTACAGTTTTTTATGATAAGTGTTTTAACTATTTCCAAAAATTAAAGATTAGAATATACCAAAAAATTCCAAGGTCAAATTTTGTTTTACTAAATCAAAAAGAACACGCAAGGTTAGGGTCGTACAATAGGTATATATACCGATTCATTTTTTCATAATTTTTAATCGTCTTTACTCGTTAAACAGTTTTTTTTTTAAAACTTGAACGTTATTTTACGATGTAAGTGAGAGTTTTGTTCGAAACTCTCTCCACGTCGCATCCTCGCAACCTCAATGGAGCTCTGCTTGGGTGTCGGCGTGGGGAGAGCGGTGTGTTTATGATTGTTTTTATGAATGTGTCGGGTAAATTATGTTTTCTTTTAATAAAATATTTACATAGCATAAAACTTTGTTTTATATTGTCGAAATTTTTCCGGCCCACAGCCGAAACACACTACAAGTCATTAAAATCCAACATACTATTCGAAATCGTGTAAGTGCGTGGAAAATCGCCAATGATTCGTGTCCGTGAAGGCTCCGGCGTGCGGAACGCAGGAGCCAGAACGTCAATATCATTCCGTTTAGGGGAAGAGGGGGACGGGAAAATGGTCTTTTGGCCGTTTCCTCGTCTTCCAATTTCCATAAACTCGAGCTAAAATTATATTCACATACGGCTCAAAATCATCACACGAGTAGTCCAGTGGGCACTCACTAATTATAATATAAACACATTGCGCCTAAGGTCAATTCAAGGGAAGGTACCGGGAAAATTAAAAAAAACGAAATCGTTGTTATGAGTTTAAAATATGTGTCGTGATAAGGATTTAAATAACATATAGTTTTAAAGTTAAAGGTGTCGTTTTATATCAACCCCAATAAGTAATTGTTATAAACCCTCGTAGTTATAACTTTTAATGAAAGTCAATAATATCAGTTGAGTAAAGAAAACATAAAAGTAATACGGCTACTATAGACCTCTAATATCACGTTAATAGTAAAAGTAGATTCCCTGAGTAAAAATTAGTTAATATCGTTAACAGAGAGGCCCAGCGTCACGCTGAGAGTCGATAAAATACCGCGAAAAGTAAAGTAATGCAGTTACTACACCGCTTAATACTATGATAAGAATCAATAGTGTTGCCCCAGTAAACGTAAATTTATGCGAATATTCCAAATATCCGATGCCGCCTGAGAATTGGTAAAATTTTTTGTAGGGAGAGATAAAATTATACAGATACCATAATATAATGTATGGAAGCTAGTAAACCCCTCTTAAATCCAATACGGTAATTATCACGACTTCAAAGATAAAAAGGTTAAGCAGAAAAGGTAAAGTGAAGCTCATTTTTACGGACTCTCAACATTTGTGGTACGATAAACCGTATTAAAATAATATAGTTTAAATTCAACAAAACTATTCATGAGGAGAACTTACTGACGTAAATACGACAGCTTCCCTAAATACTATAAAATCTACAAAAAATTTTTGAAATGTTAATGAGTGAATGAGGTGAACTAAACTCTCCAAGCGACTTAGGTATTTATTCTATTGCCATCTTTAAAATCGTTTAAATAAACATTAGGAAATTCTTACTATAACAAATAAAACTTCATTTATTCATGACGATCACGAAAATATTCCAGAAGTGAATTTAAAATTTTGTTGAATGAAATAAATTTCCAAATGGACAATTCCATCGAAGATAAATCCTGTTTCGAATAGACCCAGAGAGTAGGGCTAAAAGGGGCATGAGCCGGATTCCGTTGCGATCACCATGAGTTCTCCTAGTATTATTTGCCATCTACGTAAAATCAAGTAAGAGTTAAATAAAATAATGACGACATTAAACTCACTGTCTTGGAAATCCAAAATGACTATCGCTGTAGCGTCGCATTAAAAATTGTGACCCTCTGTAGCAATCGACGATTTTGTTTGAATCCGGATCAATTATCGATGACCAGACGAGAAATCGGCGTGCCGGAATGGCATGGATAGATGAAGTAAAAATATCACGAATTCACGCATCGACATTTAGAAATAGTGATTGCACGAGAGTATTTAACATTCTCTCACCGTCTAGACACCCTAGCGAATGATGTCTGAATGCACGAGCACACAACGACAGTGGCATGCATTCCTGCCTAGCCAATATATAGGTATGGCTAAATCAAAATAGTCAGTTCAACAAATATTTCTTATAATGCAACGCCAGTCAAATCAATTGAATAGGAGCGCCTCGATCCAATCCACCACCGGAATTACCTCGATGGATTTCAGCGTAGATGTCCCAAGTAAATTAATTCTTCATTTTTAATTTCTTTAAATATATAAATAACCTTACCTAACAGCGATTTCCGCGGAATCCTATCGAAATATGCAATTTGGCCTTAGGAGATTTTTGTTTCAAATAAAGTTTTCACCGAATCTTTTATTCGTTTCATGGCAGAGAATAGGTCATAATCGATGTTTCACCCCGCCAGATTTCATTCAGTTGTATTTTATAACATATATTGGATTTACAGTCATTGTTTTGTTTTGCCCACCATTTTTTTTTGGGTCATTTTTATTGCATTATTTTAAAGATTCTTTAAATAAGTGAGTTTTATGAAAATATTAATTAAAATAAATTCATTATTTATTAATAGATAATAAGAAAATTATTTAAAGCTTTATTTATGATTATGTCTATCCAGGCGAACAACCGCTCATCTAGACAGCGTGAGAAGAATTTTTGTGTTCTTTTGTAATAAAATCTCACTATTCCAAGTGTCATGCCCGAATGGTAGTAGTAATTTTATGGGGAATAGGCCAAACTATGATAGTTAATTGGTATTGTTTTATTTTGTTAAAATTTTAATAAACTAAACCCGTAGTCCAGTGGTAATATTAAATAGGCTCAAATTTTGAGAATTCCGTTTTCATTTTTTTCAGTGGTTGTTCGCATATACACTCAATTTTTTTTATTATTTGAAACAGTGAAAGTTAACTCTCTTTCGCTTGTATTTATATATCGTAAAGATATTGCGATATTGTACAGGCTGTTTGGTGTTAATATTTACCGTCAATATTTTTATTCATATTTTACTTCTGATGCACTTGAAATTTAGGATAATGATTCACTTGTATTTTGCTATTTTATAATTATCATGATTTTATATTCCTTTTGTAAGAATTTAACATAATTTTAAAGCTTTAGTCTCTTACCATTTATGGTTTCTAGGTTGCCGAATGTGTGTAAAATTTATTTATAGTAAATTAAAGCTATTTTTTTGGTTTGAAATAATAGAAATAAATATTTAACAAAATGTTGAAAGCAAAACGGTAAATTTCATTAGAAGTTGGCTTGCTTTTTATTTATTGATATCGTGTAGAAACGTTGAGTAGACATTTGTCGGTCAATATAATAAAATAAATGTAATTCATGAAATATGGTTTTCTCACAAACTAAGATACTATTGCAACAGTTTAAATCTGCTCGGATGGGTCTGCATATAGGACTTTTAATGACACATGCCCAAGCAACTAGGGAACAGCCGACTGCCAAAAAATTAAAATGTTAAATCTTTATTGTTATTTCATTCAGACGAATCAAAAGTCATTATCCGGTTTCCCGCACAGGCCGCTGATCGATGGCGACAGGCCATGTGGGATGCGGGCTTTACCGTATCCCAGCCGATAGAATCCCGACCGAACACCTCACGTCAAACAGAAAATGCTGAGCTTCCGTTCGTAGCGATAAAAGGAGAATCGGGCCGAAACCCGGCCCAGGAAATTCGCGATCAGGCCCGGTTCCTCCTCTCCCGTCTCGAGGAACACCAACGCCAGGTCGATCTCCAAGTAGCTAGGGCCAGGCTATATCTTTCAAACGTGGAGGAAGACATCGCGGCCAGCAGAATTGCGGATACCGACGACTACACACCGCCGCACAGCCCCACTTTCAATTATGTTGATGAATGGATGAAGGTTAGTGTCGTCGCTCCTCCGATGCCCCATTCCAGCCGCACCCGAAGCACAAAACGACCGACCTTCGTGTATCATGAACGCGCTTACGCTCAGCCGATCCCTGACGAATGCGTTGATGGGCTTCACCAAAATCCTCAATTCCGTTAATGATTCGAATATGGATTTCAAATTTACGATAACATTATTGAAATTAAATTTGGGTTTAAATAAATGATTAGTTGATTCCCCATTTTTTTTAATTGGTTTAATAATATCAATACTTGTATGATCAATTAAATGACTTAAAATTTGTAGACCAGAATTAATTTCATTATTTACAGAGATGGAATCACTGAAAATTCTACAGCAGGAATTGGAGCATGCGCGAAAAATCAACAAAAACTTCTACGAGCAAATTATCCAGTTGACAAAAGAAATCCAGCAAACAAAAGCCACCTGGATAGAACCAAAGAAAGCAAAGTTGCTTTATCAAACGCTCACAGCAGCACAAAAGGGCTGGACGGAGGAGAGGCAATTGAATCAAAGCCTGATGACCCAGATAAAGGGGTTGGAGGTAGCATTGTCAGCCTGCCAAGAAGGAGCGGCAGTGACACATCCCCTAGTTTTTGCTCCTGCTCAACTGGCATACAGAGAGGCAGCAGCAGGCCCGAAGAGCACACTGAAGTTCCGGGCGTAAGGAACGAGCTAAGCGCCGAGCCACTCGAATATTAAACAACCCGTAATTGACGTATCGAAATGTGTTGTTTCTTTTATAAAATATATATTTGTTGTTACTTAAAAGTTATTTAAAGCACTTGATAAGTATTAAATCGCAGAAAGTAATAAGAGGACATTGGAATGTGTGAATGAGAAGTGTATGGAAATTTTGGATAGGAATGATAGAATTAACGGTATAAGGGACCTAAACATCAAAAGCGAGCCTTCTATCGACAGCTCGTTGAACCCAGAGATCGTTCGGTCAATTACAGCATTAGCAGTAGCGCTCACTTTTTGCGGACGATTTACCCACTCGAACACAGTTCCAACGTTGCCTAGCAACGGGTGCCGAGTGGCAAGCGAAAGAATATTTATATGGAGTTGTCTGGGTAACAACTATATAGCTTAAATATCGCTACCCAGTAACCCACCACTAGAAAAAATCTACCAACAATGTCCGAAATAACAGGTGAAAAGGGTAAAGAGAAAAGCGTTCGATCAATTGTAGAGAACCCCGGATTCAATCGTGCTCAGTCAATCTTTCCCCAAAGTACGATCAGCAAAGGATAAGCCACCAGGATAATGCAACAAGTACGGCTGTTTCAGTCCTCTATCCTATTCATGATAAAATAATAAATACTTAATGCATTTTAAACGATAACGCCAATAAAAAACCTTTCGTACGATATATTTCGATAGCACAGCTATCATCTTCAGGTACTCAAAACCAACTAAAAATATTATGAATTAACATTTAATTTAAACAAATTATCTTTTATTAATTTAATTTTTTAATAAATAAATATTTATAAAATATATTCAATTCACTTTTAATTAATTTAAAATTTTAAAATTTTCACTTATATTCTAATTTTTAAAAATTAATGTAATTTAAAATTTTCAATTATTTTAATAATATTAAAAAACAAACATGATTTAACATACGTAAACTATTTAAAAACATTTAAAACATTCGTAGTCACAGCACTTTGCACATTAATCTTTGGATCCAATGACCTTATCAGCAATGCTTCACATATCACGCGTTCCCAATAACTATTAAAACTTCTCAACAAAATTCTAAAATCAGACATTCCTATATCACTTTTACAGCCTCTATTGTGTTCACTAATATTGGTCAAACCCTTCAATCGACAATGCTCAAGAACTCGAGTACAGAGATGACGGGAAGTCTCTCCAATGTATGTGGCATTACACCCATTACATGTAAATTGATAAACGAGATCAGAACACAATCCAACCGGAGTTTTTGATTTGTTAATAAACATATAGCGTACCTTACACGAATTAGAGACGATCTTATACTCTAAATTTCCAATCTGTTTACTTAACTTCCTTTTATAATTTGTAAAGCCTTCAGAGTACAGCAATACTAACACATATTTAGGCTCAATTTTTTTATATCCATTTTTAACATCACCCAGACCAACACTCAAACCATGCCCAAAAAATCCAGATACGTGGACTGGAGGCAGCTGTAGCAGCGGGGCAGGAAGGACAGTCTGTGACCTACCCGCTGGTATTTGCCCCAGCCCAGATAGCTTGCCCAACTGCTACCCAACCAATGCAAGACCAGGCCGTGCCGAAAGGAAAAGACAAAAGCAAAATAAACTGCGAAATGAACAGAGTTGAATGCGAATAAGTAGTAAAGGAACAAATAAAATTTTGTTGTCTTATTGTTTTATTTGACTTTACGACGTAAATGCAGTAACCTAACTAGGGGTGAAAACGAATATGCAAGAAAGATTAGCAAGTGAGGGACCTAATGTACGTAAGACGAGCATAGACCTTCTAACGGTAGCTCGCTGAACCAGCTGTAGACCGGGTCATAGCAGTTTTGGAAACAAAGCTCACCTTTGACGGTCACAGAACCATTGGTTACAGTACCAACGTTGCCTAGTGACGGGTAACCAGTGGCAGATAGTTAGTATTATTATGATTGGGGCCAAGGTCATATCGACCCACACCACTGTTGGGCCAGTACAAGCTTTTGTTTAAATGGATTGGAAACAGCACGCAAACACAACACGCACATTTCAAAATCGGACCCTTAAACATCTAATAAACACCTAAAAATGCGAGAAAAACACATAATTTAACATATAAAATGGAAAACATAAAATTAAATTAAAATATTAACAAACGCACCAAGATACGCACGAATGGACATAGAAATAACACGATAACAAAAGATTTGACCGAAAAAGTGACAATTTACGAGAAATTAAAAGAGTTCATGAATAAAGCGAACAAAAATAAAATAATTTTAATCAGAAATGATTGAAATTAAAAATAAATGAGTAAATTGTAAAAGAAATCAAAAAAATAATAATAAATTAGAAATTAATTAGACACATAATTGCAAGGTCAAATTTTGTTTTAACGCATAAAAAATAACACGCAAGGTTAGGGTCACAGAACAGGTATAAATACCAATCCATTTTCACAAAGTTTTAAATGAAAAATTACTTTTCACTCAGTGAACAAATTACTTTTGTCAGACCAATTCAAAGGAACAACTCTCGATAACCGTTTTCATTCTGCGAACCAAGTATCTTAATGTAAGCTCTACTTGATCGTATGTGTGGGAACCCTTTGTCGTATGTTGATATGTATGAACTATGAACGAACCATGATGAAATTGTTTCAACAAATATATGTATTTATGAAAAAATGAATCTTCAGTTTTATGAGTCGAAATTTTTCTGGCCCACAGCCACACATCACACAAGAAAGAAAAATCATAACATAACTAGTCACACTGTGTAAGTGCGGTTTCTCCGCCTATAGTGTGTGCCCGTGAGAGCTCTGTCGTGCGTAACGACGGATCTCGAACGTAAATATTCTACCGTATAGGGGCAGTGGGAAGATTGAGAGCTAGACTTTTGGCTAGATTTCTTTCACCCATCTCCCGTAAAATCGACCTTAATATTTAATTACACATCGGCTAAAATGATAACACCGAGTAGTCCAGTGGGCACTCGTAAAATCTAATATGAACACAAGAACCTTAGGACTAAAATTAAGGCTCGGGTAGTGGGGACTTGAAACCGATGCGATGCAGACAAATTTAATAACTAAAAGGAAATTAAATTAATTTAAAGTGATTGAATCCATAATATTAAACTAGACGTGACGCAAATAAATTATTAAAATGATGAAATCATAACTAAATTTATGACCAGAGCATACTACAACAAAAATACTTTGGTGACGTAATTAACGGATAATAATTAATTAAATAAAATGATCTAAAATTAAATGCTCATGCAATAAAAATCAAGAAAAATTTAATAAGTATTAATGATTTGAATTATCCTCGGATCTAATCTAAATTGGCAAATGATTTGTGAGTAAGAAGCCAGAGAAAATGGAGTAAATGAACGAAACTATAAACGATAGAGCAGAAAATAACCGAATTCCGACAAGATATAGGTCTGCTAACTTTTCATAAAAGTAATAAAAATTAAGGCATTAGGCATTGATAAATGATAAACCAAATTAACGATTAGCGTTGAACCTTTTCTACTAATTGAAAGATAAATATACGATTCGTGAATCCAAGGATAATTCCAGGAGTTAAATAACACTAGTATGCTACTAATAACCGATAAAAAACGACCAAAATAATCATATTAACCGCACACGAATAAATCAATTAATAATTGTACACAATGATAATAGAACAAGATAACAAAATATCACAAATGATTCGCAGATGTAAACATAAGAACTCAGCTTTCGTGAAGGGATTCGAATACCACAGACTTGCCACGAACGATATTGAATCTTTGAAATCGAATAAAATTAGGAACACCCTGAAATTAATGAAAGCGATAAAATCAGAAGTTCCGACCAAGAGAACAAACCATAGTGCAATATCACGACCCAACTAAAAATCCAAATGAAGAGTTAGAC
Source organism: Schmidtea mediterranea (assembly GCA_022537955.1). NCBI lineage: Eukaryota > Metazoa > Platyhelminthes > Tricladida > Dugesiidae > Schmidtea > Schmidtea mediterranea. The sequence continues at coordinate 282,241,288 of CM039679.1, forward strand.
TCTTTCCCAACCGTGGTATCCTCTTCACTGAATAGCTGTCATCAAGTATTCCACCCAGCAGTTTCTCCCTAACCAGCATGTACAATTAAATCTTCTTTCAGCAATGACAATAATCCGGAGCGACTTGTAGTGGAGTGTTTTCTTGGATACACCGTCGTCGAATGAGAACAACAATTCAGATAACGAGCACCAAAAATTCCAATCAACAAGTGAAAATTGTGATTAAGTGCATATTGATACATAAACCCAATAAAGATCAAATTGATTGTTCATACGCTAAATAAACTACGAACAGGTCATAGTCCGAGATTACCGCGGAATAAATCACCAAAAATCCGACGCGAATGACAAGTCGATGACGATGATCACGTCAACTTGTCATAACAAAGGAAGATGAAGCGATCAATAGAAATGAACTTTCACCGCCGAACTGAACAAAATAAATAATGATTGGTATCAAATAATCAATAATAAATAACTAAAATAATTATATTAACATTCCACCGCGAAAACGAATAAATTAAACGACAGTTCATTCACCCCACCACGCCCTCGCAAATAATTCACGAATATAAAAGAACACAGTAGAAACTCACATTTCATACCGCGTAAATGAATCACGAAGCAACTAATACCGATAGTGGACGCGTTCGAACTCGAGACCCTTTACGAGACCGGATCTCAAGGAATGATACTCAGATGCCTAGTGAAGGGAAGCAATCAGGTAATTTCGCACGCTACATTGCAAATTTTATCATAACTAAAATCCACCCTATTAATACTCGACAGAAATAGCATAAATGCCCATGTTTTTGTACACGCAGGCACATCGATAAGAATGATTAGTAATTAAATATTTTCACGTTTAGATCGCAGAGACCCGCATGGCAATTGGAGTGACAATTCTCGAGTGACTCTACAGATCCCGAGCGCTTCTGCCGCTCGATACCGCCAAGTTCTGTGGGATAACGGATATCTGTTATCCACTTATGGAGACTCTAGTTGGCCAAGAAGATCAGAATATCAAGCTGAAGAGATCGAGTTGCCAAGTATCGCGATTAAGCGCGAGCCGGGCCACAATCCAGCACGAGAAGCCCGCCAGCGAGCCGAATACGCGGCCATGAAGATGGAAGAGCTAGAAAGAAAGTACCACCGGAAAGCGGTGTTGGCCCGACAACGACTAGCTCAAGTGAACAGAGATATCGCAAGTGGTGCTATCCCGAGCACCGATGGATTCCCGCCAGAATATGGAGTGTCCTTCGAATTAGACGACCCGAGGCTGACGCAGATGACAGCACCGACTAAAATGGTAATACCGGAGAACCTCGTACAGTCTACACTTCGAAATCGACTCGGATCTCGTCAAACAGGCGATCATACATATGCGAGCAGGCATCCTCAGTGGAATGCCAAGCACAACAATCGAAGGAGTGAACGTTTTAATGGTCATGAATGAGTTGAATCGATATGTTTTAGTTTTTTTTTGACAATAAATGTTTATGTCTCACGGGTTATTCAATTTTTAGTTTTCTAAAGTAATTACTTTGACAATTAATGTAACAAAATGGAATATAAATTTTTACTCTTTTTGCAATAACCTTCGAAACATTTTATAGATAATAAATGATAGGAAAAGATAGAACGTTTTTGTCATTAAACTTTGACCACCCAGAGTATTAACACCAATCAACTAAGACGCATGAGACGCAGCCGATAATACACCGTAAAAATAATTAATAGAGAGGATCAGTAGAGTTGAATCAATATTGTAAACGACTAATCATTTAAATATTGTAATTTTAGAAATGAAAGCCACGAAAATATTGCACCAAGAGCTGAAAGAACTCAGACGAGAAAATCAGCACCTGCACCGACAACTCCTACAACAGAGTCGAGAGATGCAACAGCTGAAAGCCACTTGGGCCGAACCCGAAAAAATGAAAGCATTGTACCAGCGCCTCACTGCCACACAACAGGGCTGGAAAGAGGAAAGAGTGTTGAACCAGGCGCAGCGAACACAAATCAAAGGACTGGAGGTCGCCTTGTCGGCGTGCCAGGAGGGAAGTGCAGTGACTTACCCTCTGGTATTCGCTCCGGCACAATTAGCCTATCGCGACCAAGAAAGAGCCCAATCAGTTAACCAGAAGCCCAGGTCACACGCTCGACCAGGTCGAACCGAGCGGTTGCGAAGACGCGCCCAAGGAGTGACCAAATGAAATAATAAACTCATGTCTGAGGATAATTTGATCTGTTTGTCATTAAATAAAAATTGTTTAGTTTATTATGTTATTATTTGTAAATAAATATAGGAACGAAAGTATTAAATAGAAAGTGATAAAGGGACCTGAAATAGAAGACGGACATAGGCCTTCTAACGGCAGTCCGCTGAACCCGACATAGGACTAACCCTTAGCAGTTCTGATATCGGAACTCACCTTTGGACGTCCTGTGACCAGTGGTTACATTACCAACGTTGCCTAGCAACGGGTAACCATTGGCGGGAGCAAAAACTATTTTATATGATTGGGGTGAAGGTCATCCACACCACTAACCCCACACCACCAACACTTGTAACCAACATATAAGTAAATCAGATTGACCAACGAACCAACAAAATCCATATATTTTAATGTTGGAATTTAATAAATACAATAAGATCTTTAAGACTAATTGAATTATTAAAATTTAAACTAAGTAAAGTACTATACATAAAATAATATTTCAGATAATTGAAGACTAAATTTATTTAAAAATTACAATGAAAATTTAAAGATCTTTTAAATTTTATTCATAAAATGAATCGTTCACGCGATTTTTTCATCTGATTCAAAGAAATTAGTACGTATTCAATAGTAAATGTATCATAAGGTTATTTTACTATAACTGAATTAGACTTAAATTTGTTTATATACTTTGTTTTACTTTATTTTTTGAAATTTAATTCACAATGAGCAAAGGTGTATTATATGGTCCTGCTGATTTTTATAAAACTCAGCGACTTCAAATAATTGCCAAATATTCGAGCAAAGAAATAGAATTTTCCGAAAATCCTGTCCCAGAAAATTTGGTAGTTCCAAAAGGATCTGTACCTGTTTATTGTGAAGGAGATGTCACATTTTTCGAAACCAATGCTATTGGATATCATTTATCAAATGAACAACTAAGAGGTTATTAAAAAATTTACTAAACATTTTAATTTAAATTTAGGAAATCAAAATCAAGCCTCTGTGGCTCAATGGTCAAATTATGCTGATATGGTTTTGTTACCAGCAATCGGAACTTTAGTTTTTCCTTGTTTAGGATTAATGCAAATGAACAAAAGTGAAAATGAAAAAGCAAAAAATTTAATTAATGATGAAATGAATTTTATCAATAAGTTCCTTTCTACAAGAACTTACTTGGTTGGTGAAAGATTAACCCAGGCAGACATCACTTTATTCAGTGTCTTAAGGATGTTATATGAAATGATTCTCGATGAAAAAACTCGTACTCCATTTATCAACTTAAATAGATGGTTTTTAACTATTGCCAATCAAGAAAATGTTAAAAGTGTAGTCGGTGAAATCAAGTTATGTGTTACACCGGCTGCATTTGATGCAAAAAAATATGCAGAATTGCATCAAAAGAAAGATAAAGAGGAAAAAAAGCCAAAAGAAAAAAAACCACAGGAGAAGCAAGAAAAAGAAGCCAAAGAAAGAAGTTGAAGAAGAAGCTGAAGCTGAAGATGAACCCGTTGTTAAAGAAGGACCATGTCCTTATAGTCTATTGCCAAAAGGAACATTTGATATGGAAGAATGGAAAAGAACTTATTCAAACAACGATATTGTTACTGTAGCTTTACCATACTTCTGGAGCAAATTTGATTCTGAAAATTATTCAATTTGGACTTGTGAATATCTCTTTCCACAAGAACTTGAATTGATTTTTATGACCTGCAATTTAGTTTCTGGAATGTTCCAAAGATTAGATAGATTAAGAAAGCATGCTTTTGGCAGCATGGTTATATTAGGTGAAAATCGTAATAATCAAATTAAAGGTCTGTGGGTATTAAAAGGACAGGATTTAGCTTTCACATTGCATGACGATTGTAAAGTTGATTATGAGTCTTATAAATGGAACAAACTTGATCCAAATGCTGAAGCAACCAAGGATTTAGTCAAAATTTATTTTACTCATGAAGGTGATTTTGGAATGCCATTCAACCAAGGCAAAATTTTTAAATAATGCATTAGAATAAAATTTGGAATTTGTTATTTTCATTAAAAAATTATATTTATTAAACAATTTAGTTTATCAATCCTGAAGGTTATTTGGGATTGCAAATTTTGATATATAGTGCTTTAGAACAAAATACTGAGTTTGTTACTTTTATTTCATTTAAAAAGCTTATATAGAGAAAAAATAAAAAATTAAGTTATCAAATTTATTTATGTAGTTAATTATATGGTGACCATGGATCAGTTTTTATGATTTTTCGCTTCATGTCATCATTTCCTTCTGGGCTAGGAGGTTGTGAACTAGGAACTGGTATATAATCATAAATAGTCGGATAGCTATAAAGTGCTCTATTGCTACTTCTATGTGGATTGCCACAATTTGAGGTTGTCATTAATGCTTGTGGGGATCCTCGTACCCCCGTTAGAATAGACGGATATATCCAAGGAGTCTGATAAACTTTAGATCTATCCACATAATCTTGATTGAGATGTTGATTTAAATACGGATATGCCTGTTGACCTGCTTGCATTTTAAATTTCAATTTGAAAAATATTAATTAACAATAATCAATAAAAATTTAAACCAAAATTATATTATAAGTAGCACGTGTCAAAATAAAGCTACATTAGCTTCCATACAAAATTACATATTGTTAAATTGCATCATAATTTAAAAATGATGTTTAATACATTTCCAACATACCAAACTGACTTGGACATTAAAGTCCCATTCGTGAGTAGACTTCATACAGAATTTTTTTTCATTATTAGAACACACAACTGTGAAATAAAGCTCAAAACTTACAAAATTACACTATCAAAAGTTATCATTACTAATTATAATATATCCCAAAAGATAGCAAAATTGGATTACAGTAATATTGACATATCAAATTAAAACAAACTAATTTCTTCATTAAAATAATTATAAGTTAACAATATTGCAATAACGATGATAATAATATTAGTAGTAAATAATAATAATTAAAAATTCAGTCCTTCTGTTATATCTGTACATAAATAATCGTGTAATATTAATAATTATAGTTATAATATTAATAATAATAGTAAATTAAAATGACTAGCAACAGAATCAATATTCCAAACATTGAAACTCATAATAATAATAATTTCATCATTCTCCGTTATTATCATTATTTAGTAATAGAGTCCAAATAATCGATTTAAATTGCGTTGCAAATCAATATTAGTCACAGAAAACACAGATTTGTAGTATTGTAATTTGATGGGTGTTTCTAAACAGATTCTGAGTGCAACAAGGGCTATAATAAGGTTGTCAAGGAAACAAATCGATATTGCTAATTCCAAATTCGAAGAAAACTGTCCCAAGATCCGGTGCACACTGCCATTCCATCTTCCGAAACTCCGAGGCAACTGACTCGGTTGTCGTGACCAGCTAGAACTCCTGGAAATAGAATAATCAATAATATTGATTTGGATATTTATTTACATACCCGCTCTATCTTGTTTCAATGTGTCCCAAACATTACAATTGAAATCATCATAACCTCCGAGCAATAACCGGCCACTTTTGCTGAATGCTACACTTGTAATACCGCATATAATGTTGTCATGAGAAAACATCCCGATTTCTTGATCTGCTCTTATATCGAAAAGTCTACAGGTAGCATCGTCAGATCCTGTTGCGAAAGCTTGACCGTTGGGAAAAAACGTAATTGCATTGATATCCGACTCATGACCAGGAAAGGTTTGCTTACACTGACCATCTCGCAAATCCCAAAGCTTTAATTAAACATTATATTTAGAAGTCGAAATATTTTTTTTTATTTTTGTTTAGAAATTAAACTAACATAGATTGATCAAATTTAAATTGGATGTAATTTAATGTACAAAATACGAATTATTAACCATTTACTTTATGGTTTTAAAAAAATTAAAGACATTTTACGCAATTATAACTGCCCTTCGTTACAAAGAGTTATACATCCTCTTTCCCTTTTAATATTACATCACAAAGCCCTGCATACCTCTAAAAAGTTATCATGTAAATGATTAATGTATATTAATCAATCGTCTGATATACTAATGCACTCAGAACGGCTGAAATATGACGGTGAGCGCGACAAAATGTAAATACTGTACAACCAGACATAAACCATAATTTTACGTTGATGACAATATAAAAAAATCAAGTTTTATTGCTGTTTAATGTTTTTATTTACAAAATAAATTCATAACCTGCGCCGATCTCAAATTTAAAAATACTTATTATTAAATTTTCTAAAATCTTTCAAAGCCTGATTCTTAATCTGCGTTTCTGGAATTATTTTTTAAAGTTGCCTGTCGTTCACGTATTAGCCTATGTACTATTTTAGGGATTTTTCTTGAATAAATTTCTCCGCAATGATAAACGGTAATCACAATTAAAATGTTTTTTATCTTTAATGTAAACTCTCGAAGTCATATTTCTAAAACAACCCCTCTGATTTCGTAAGAGATCATGATCTCTTTTAGCTGTGTGGCGTTATTTATGGACGACACTCAACACGTCGTGAATTACCTTAATACAAGATTCTACGTCATTCTAAACATAGAGAAGTGTGCCAAATATAATAGATTGAAATATGGATTTTATAATTTTGAAAAATTCTATTTTATTATTCCAACATAGTCTCCTTTGAGCTCAATATATTTCATTCAATGTTTTTTTTCAGGATTTCAATTTTAGTCTGAAAAATATAATACACGTTGAAGTCGATAAAATGTGTATCTATTTTCCATTCGACTTCTTTAATGTTTCAATAAAGATTAGTATATAGAAACCTGTGTAATGATTTGTCTCTATTTTTTGTAAATAGTATTTGTTAGTGTAACTTGTCCTGGTAGATATTTTATCATTCATTGTAATAATTTGCAATGCGGCTACATGTGTCACATACAAAAGCGAAATACATTATCATATTCCCATTTGAAGAGTAGATAGTGCTCGAGTATTAGATTGCTTTTTAAATGTGATATTATTTACGAAACATATGCAACACAATCGCATAACTCACATGAATAAGAAATGCACGAATTTGACTGGTTACAAACATGATTCTCCAACAATATAAGATATGAGAAATGTCATGTCATTCATTATTTAAGAAATGAAATAAGTCGCATGGAACCAGTTTTGGATATGATGGATGGGGAAGATATTTTTCTCTCGTATTTTGCTGTTGCAATTGCCATGTTATGTGTTGGTGCGTTGCGTGATGAAAAATCACTTTCCTTCGTCAAATGTGATCCTTTCTATTGAGCTCATTTTTTAAATTATTCAGAACTGCTAAATTCACCGGTGGTTGTTTAATATTATTAATAGTCGGTGAATATCCCAGAGATATAACAGTTCCCATCACCTATCCAGCCGTTTGTTGCGCTTTTGAATTTCCTCCAGCTTTTACCATCTATTTTGGCTGTTATATTGACTCTGGATTGTAGTAATGGATCTATGTTTCATTCACTGTTATTTACCATCGCAAAAATCCATATGAATCACATTGAAACAGCTATTAGCATTGCTCCGTATCATCAACTACTTATTTTTGATCGTTTTTTAATGAACACCAATCCAACTTCGCAATCAGCCTTTTCATATACAAGTGTTGTTAAAGGATAAGTAACACACTCTTTGTTGGGATGTTTGTAATCTTGGCTAACTTACGGATTTTCACTTTGAGATCATTTCGAATTTCTGTGTATTTTTTTATTAATTCTTTTTACATATGTAATGCTCCTTATGTGACCATGTATAACTTCATTATACCAATAAATAATTACTATTCCTTTGTTCATGCAAAATTTTTTCTGATCAAAAATCAACACAAAATTCACTTTTCTTTCAACTATCAGTGAAAAAATTGGTTTAATTTAAATGGTTGTCAAAATTTGAGATATAGATTTGAAATTAAAATTTAAGTCGTTTTGTAATATCAGACTTATCAAACCGCCTATGAATTATGCGAGAATTACAGTAAATTATTAAATTAAATTAATTATTGAAATTTTTAAATAAATGTATATTATCAAAATTCCTAACTAAAGATTTTTTAACAATGAAGAACGTAAAAAATATCTATCCCACAAAATATTATTTAAAGTATATGTTAGATAAATATTATCCACTTACGAAGTAATTCTCAAAATATGACAAACTTTTGAAGATAAACTGTAAGAAACTTTAGTGAAAACAGTTTTTTGATAGAAGAATTTTTGTAGAAATTTACAATTACGAACGAACAATGAAGCGGCAACACTTTATTTCTAAAAATATTGAATGGATTTTTTTTAACGAATTGTAGGAAAACAAAACGACTAGAATTTAAATGAGAAATGCCACGAATCAAAAAAAGGAAAATTTCATCAATGACCTCAACTCAAGGAAAGAAAAAAAACTGCAAATGTAGTGAGAAGGAAGCAATAAATTGAAGAGCGCTAAAGATTTCGCAATTTAAAGAAAATCACAGGACAATATGAACAAAAAATTGTGCGGATTTTTATAATAACATATATCATATCACGTGTTGGAATTGCAATTGAGTGTGGCATACTAGTTGACAATGTGTCAAACAGAAAATACTATTGCTACTTTCACGACAGAGAAGTTCATTTTAGCAGACAACGTCCATATCCAATGATTCACTTAAATCCAAAAATTTTTTTCGCTATATACGTTTAATTGCAACTTTTTACGAGCATAATTTAGAACATTTTATTAATTAAATTAGCTCTTATTATCAAATGATATAAAATGATCATATTTTGGACAATTGTACACATTTTGTCATACATTGTTAAATAAATTACAACTTGACCAGAAACTCTACAGACAAATTATAATCAAAATTTTATGGCAATCAAACAAATACATTTGGATGACAATGTAAAGCAAACAATAAATTCCATTTTGATTAAAATATACAATTAAATATTTAAAATTTTGAATTTCTAATGTTATCTAATACATAATATGCATAAATTCTCATGAAATTTCACTTGCATGCATGCCAAATGCAACACAATGAAATTTATTTTAATTAAATAAATATTTTAGTATATTATGTACATTCATAAGTTTTAAGATAAAACAATTATAATGCTTAAAAATGAATTTTATTAATAAATATAATTTTATAACAACTTGGGACACCAGCTAAATAAACAAGGTCTATCAAAGTATTGCCCAAAATTTATTTTATTAGAATAAATATTTAATACTAACTATACACAAAGATATCACCTATTATATATATGGAGTTAAGTTTCGGCGTTTTAAAGAAAATGAAACAATTAACTGTCTAAATTTTGATCATTTGAAAATTAACCATCTAATACAGAATTTTCACAATATCTAAAATTCACGTCCAATTTAAGATTCACCTGTACTTTAAAAAATAGCAAATGCCTTAATCGAAACCCTTCATTTCTAACCTGAAATTAAGGCATCACTAATTGGCCAAACCATTATATGGAAAACAAAAAGTAATACATCATCATACATCGAATGAAAACAATTCAAATAATAAATATTTTTAATATGCCTGAACAAAGTAATTATAAATAATATTATTATACATTTTAGAATAATATTTAGCATTATTTTATCAAGATAAAGTATTAACATAGCAAGCTTAATTAATTTTGTTAGGAAAATGAAATCTGTGAAACAATGAAAGAAAACAACAATTAATTTCTTTATCTCTGCAACTCGATAACTTAAAAACAATATTTCCGTGTGCAATTTTATTAATCACTGTCAAGAATAATTCAATAACGCTTTCAAATCAAATGAGCATTTTATTAAGAATAATAAATCCTAAAACTTTCGCTTAACGATTAGAATTTGTTTTATTAAATCGAGAAATTATCCACAGAAAATCCGAAAGCTCTTGAAATGAAATTAAAACGATATAAAATTTCCTCTATTTATTTGTATTTCTTAATATAGTTTATATCAATAAAATACTATAGCTGTTTTTATTTTATTATAAAATTTAAATTATTTTCACTACGAATATCATACGAAATTGTTCCCTCTAAGTAATACGAATTTTCGACATAGCCTTCATTATGTGAATACTTGTAAAAGAAAACACCAAGGATTTTTCAAAACCATAATCCAACCAATGTGGTTATATTTTGATATCACTTGAAGAATAATAATTGTCAAAAAGCAATTCTAAGTTATTATTTTCAAATTTTATCAATTATTTACCGGTCAGTCTTTAATAAAATAGCCAATCAGGAATTTTTTTATAACAGGATAAATTTTAGGGAAACGGTGCCAGGAGCGAAATAATTAACGAATTAATTTCGCGTAATTGAAAATTGGATTTTTACTTAATTTACTATTTATTATAACATACAAAATCAGATTACTTATTCGAAATCTATCCTAAAAATATCCATCTAATTAATAATACACATTATTTGTATGATTAATTTCAAATGTTTTGTTAAAAAATGAATTACTATTAAATTAATTTCATTACTAATAGATCATTCTTAATTTATTTATAATAAGTTATCAATTCCTTAAAACATCATATGATTAATTTAGTAAAAATTACTGATCAATCTAACTAAAGAAATCGATTTTTTGACATTATTTTTCAACGATATAAATTAAAACTTTTCAAAAATATTTTATCAATGTAAATAAAAAAATCAATTTGATTCCGAATTTGATTCTTAATTATATACGTATAAGTTAAATCAAAACGCTAATCACAAAAAGGATGTTTATAATGATTTCAATCAATATGAATTTTAAACAAATAATTTCAAAATACTAAAACAATTTTATTTTAATCTAAAATTTTCGGAAACATTTGTTACAATTAAATCAAATGAGCAAAAAAGGCACGTTAATAGACTGGAATAACGAAAGAAAATTATAATAATATTAAATAACATAAATAAAAATGTCCTATGTTTAATACATAATTTCATCTTGACTTAATTTAGCTTTAATTAATATAATAATCATCTATAAATCTCCAATACAACCTTTTCCAAATTTGAAGTATTTATTGAAAATTTCATTGTTTGAGCTGATTTAGAAATAAACACAACCATTCTATAAACCGGTTGACTGGTAACATATTACAAATACTGCGTTTAGAGAAAGTAAAAAATAAGATATTTCACACAAAATACGTAAATTAGTTGCATATCAATTTTTTATACAAGCGTGGACAGTTATAGGTGCTTATTCTTTTGAATCAATAAGCCATCGAAAACCATATGTAATATGCAATTGCAAATCGGAGTAAAATAATATCTATAAATTCGTTTTTTTTAATCGAAAACATTGAAATATAAAGGAAAACCTTTAACTAAACCCACTTTGTAAACCCAAAAATGTATTATACAATTTAGTTCAAATATCAATGATAAGATTGATAATCATTTAACGAACGCGCATCCAATTTTATTTTCTTCCTCATATCCGATTTACTTTACATACATATGTAATTGAACTGTGTTTCGTGGCAAACAAAATACAATATTGTTATATTTTTCCTAATAATTATTCTTAAAGCATAATATTTTAATTAAAAATGTAATAAAAATTGCTTTTTAAAACGATTAAAAAGGAAAATTTTCATTTAGTATGCTTAATACCAGAACTAAGCAGGATGAAAGTGGAGTGCGAAAATACTTAGTTGTTTATTTTATCAAAATATTTGTATTTGCTTTAATATTTTGATGTATTGTGAAAATTCATACGGCTTTAGTGCCGAGAGAAACCAGTAAAGGAAAGAATATATTGCTTCACGGATGTTTTAAATATTGGAGGCATCGTTAAAATATAAATGTAAAGATCATATGGTGATACACAAAGATCGTGATAATAAATAATGCAAAAATGTCTATCGAACATCAAAAGTAAAGAAACATTAATTGATACAGAGAGACAAGGATAATGGCAATTTGATTGATTTTATTATACTATTTTAGTGTAATTATATTTTATATTATGTTTATAATTGAGATTATTTAAATCTATATAAAATAACTATCTGTGATCTTGATAATAAAATTATAACTTCAATTGTGATTTTTAACAATCTATCAATTTACAATGTAATTTGTGATCATTTTATTTAAAAGTTTGATGTATATATTTGTTTTGATAATCGTACAAATCATTGGGATAAGAACCCACGGAAATAACATTACAATCTCGGTTAGCTGAAATCGAGATGAAGAAAATCTCAGGCATAGATACTACCTCAAGTACCATTCAGGTACTACTTACCACACTTATATACTGCTTTAGTAAACTAAGAAATTTTATTTCATTCCTTTTTAGTATATCCTATGTATTTATTATGAAACCAATTACATTTTTTTACATTAGTGAAAACGCCTATCGCACACAGAATATACTATTAATATTTTTTCAAACTTCATTTAAAATTCCTTTATCTACAGTTTTTAACACATCTATCTTGTTTATCAAAGTAATAATCATTATGTAATAAGTAATAAATTATTTGTAATAAAATACTTGTTCATTATATCTTATTAATACAATAATGTTATAATAGAATTAATATTTATTCTTAATGAAATTATTTTGTATCAAGGCATTCCAAATAGTTAAATATTTCGCTGATAGCATAAATATTATTATAGTATTGATATTTAAAGGCATTAGAACAAAAAAATTTGTAAATCCCTTAACTTAAAAATTTTAAAAAAGTTTTTTAATTTTAGCACATTAATTGAATTATTTTTATTTAATATTTTACCTAGATTTACTTATTTATACCAAATAGCGTGTCTCATTAAATCTAATAACAGTTTAAAGAGAAGTTTTCACCTAAGGTTATGGTTTGGATTGCAATTTATCACATGGAAGATCTGCACTATACTTTGCACTTAAAAACTGTTTTCTTTAGGCTGCAGCATATTTATCTAGCAACACTATCCAAATGGTAAATAATGTTTTTGTATGAAAGTGTCTTTTTCCTCAATATAAACTACTTAACTTTGACTTTACATGAGAAAAACTGCCATTTCACCTAGCACAATGAAAACCCCACATACAACCAATAGAACATTTCTAGGCATTGCTGTATTTGGACGAAAGTTAATGAATCCAGTTCTTAATTTCTGAATACATTTATCCTAAAAAACATCCAAAATTGTGCTTTATTTTTGATACAGTTGTTCACTTTTTACTTTCATTAAATAAGACGCTTAAATATTATGTAATTAAAACTAAATATTTAAAATTTAAATATATCCCTACAAAACATTTAGCCAACTTTATTCAGAACACCATTCACTCACTCTTATAGTACCGAATTGTATTTTTAAAATCAAATGACTTTCGTCAAATGTTTGTGATTAGCTATTTTTGTATGATTCTTTTATCTCTTCTAACAAACGTTTTTAGTGACCATGATCAAATATTATCAATGTACTTGTTAGTTTCGTCGTATCTCTTCAACAAAATGAGACCTCAGTCACCATTAGTGGTAATATATAAAATTACTTGTAAAATAGAAATATTGATTACTGGTTAGTGCAATTTTAATGTATTAGGAAATAATTTGATCGATGGTGCTACTGCCAATTAAAACTTCCAGGGATTTCTTTAATATTACCAAAGCACAATATTACATTCATAAGTTTTGCGATTTTATTTCTTTCCTAGATAAAAATTATCCAAACTTTTCTTACTCAAACCATAATTTTGAGTTCATGGATTCGTGTAATGTTTTTAATTTTCTCTTACTAACACTCTTTTTATTGCAATCAAATACAACATCGGCTAGTCCGTTGCCAATAAATTTGATAATTTAAAGCTTCTTTCGTATAAATTAGGAAAATCAGCATTCAAAACAATAACGTACAGCTTACTACTTCATATAATTATATCTGTTACCATTGGCAGCGCGCCAAATATGACAAGGAATCAGTTAGTTTTAAAAAGCACTTCAGGTTCCAAAGTCATATTAGATTCACATCATTTTCTAGCTATAAATTCTAAATAGCAAACCAGAAAAAAATATTGTATTGAAAATTAGATGATCTTTGAACGAAAAAAGTAAGCACTATTGACGATAAAAAGCAGGTATTAATACTCAGTTATCAATATGGACTACAAATATGTAAATAACTTAATAAAAGTTTACATTTAAATGCAATAAATCAAATATAATATTTCAACCTAAATCAGAGCTAGTCAACTCGTGATATTGTTGAGTTTATGGCGATGAAAACCTGCAACATCAACTAAGAGGTGCAAATACAAAGTTAAGTAAAACAAAAGAGATACTAATATTTGATTGTTTTATTGATTGCTATCATTATAATTATTAATATGGAGCTAGGACAAAATGGCACGGACAAAAAGGTATGATGAAAAAAGTAAATAATCTTTTTTATTGAAATTTAATCTAAATTTATTTCTAGCAAAAATTAATTTGTCAAACACTCAGTCAATAAAGTGAAAAGTGTTTATTGGTAGGTTATTTAAAAATGTTTCTAAAAATAATAATACAGGTAGTCCACGACTTACGACCGCTCGACTTACGACCAATTTTTTTTCAATTTTTTCATAGAAAATGATTAAAATAGTTTCGTAGTCTTCCCTATAATATGTATATGAGAAAAATTTGTTAAAAAAACACCCAATGTACAAGATTCGATTTATTTAAGCATAAATAATACGTTTGTTTTAGTGAATAATTTTAATCATCCCAAAAATGGCTGGAACTAGTAAAACTAATAAAAGCAAAAGAAGTGTTATAGATTTGGAAACTAAACATAAAATAATATTACAATTTGAAAGTAGTAAAAAAGTAAAAGATATAGCATATGATCTTAAACTGTCTCATTCGACAATATCTACAATTTTAAAAGATAAAAAACGAATTTTGGATTTAATGAAGATTTATTGGAATTTGAAGCACAATGTGTTGGAGAAAACGTTGATAAAGGCAAATCGGATGAAGAAGAAAGCCCACAAAAAAAATTTTTAGTAAAAGAAATGAGTGATGCTTTTCACCAAATTAATAAGGGAATGCGTAAATTCAACAAATGGATGTAAATGAAGAACGATTCTCAGAAGTAAATAAGCTGATTCAGAAAAATTTGGCTTGTTATTATGAAATTTACCGGGAAATGAAACCTCAAACTGTTCAGACGACATTAGACAGATTTGTTAAGAAAACTAGGATTGGATATTCTGTTTCTGAAGACAACGCAATGAATTGCTCTCTAGTAATAAGTAAACATGATGACGACACGAAAATAACGCTAAGTTGAATAAAATGTTTTTGTTTAATTATATATATTTCTTATTATGTATTTTTGTTTTGTTACATATATAATATGTGTTATTAGTACACATTTAATATATATTTTTGGGTTATTATTTCATTTTATAAATTTTAATAAAGTTTTCATTATATGAATTTTCGGTAGTTTCATTTCTCCTGATCCTAAAAGTTAGTAGTACAGTATCTAATATTTTTCTTTAGTTATTCATGATGAAACTCGACTTACGACTTAATCGACTTACGACCGATGACTAGGAACCTATCTCGGTCGTAAGTCGGGGACTACCTGTAGTGTTTTTTTAAATGAAAATGAAGTCAAACAACATTAATGTTTAAAACACGTGCAATATCGCCAAAATTATATATATATATATATATTTAACCGTTCTATTGTTAATTTGTAAATATTAATTAAAAACCACAAAAAGGAATTTTTAGTCTCACCAAAATTACACATTATATGTGCGACCCGCGGGGTAATAATGAATTTCCAAAGTGACCTACAAGGCCTTTTGGTTGGTCAAGCCTTAAATAAAACTATTCTCCATTTTATTAATTTTGATATTAAAAATGGTTAAAACGTTAGAGCATTCAAAGGGATTATAAAATTAGAAATAACTCTATTATATAATCCAGATATTAATTTCATTAAAAATCCTTGAAAGAATAAAGACAAATATCTTATTTACACACTATGGATATAATATTTATCAAATAATTCTGACACAAAAGAAAGCTGGTTTCTCATACTAGCGCTGATAGATTGATAGAAGTGAAGTAGTAAATCATTCAGTTCTTAAGGTGTTTTTTAGCAAAACATTATATCGGGTGTTATTAGACCTGAATTAGATATATTCAATATATTCGCTTATCTATCTATCCTCAACTTCTTTTTAAACTTGAAATCAACAGTTTATAAACGCCAATACAACTAACTGGTGTTTTTTTTAAATTTTAATTATTCTTAATTAACGTTCTTCAATATTTGATTCTTATTGAAAATATGTAATTTTTATAAAATTTTTCAAATATGAATTACAAGCTTTTAGAAAATTTAGTTAAAAAAGTACATTTAATGGTAAATTTATTTTTATGGAATAAACTATGATTCCAGAATAAATACATTTCCTTTTACTCAGTTATTTGTCAAATTGGAATCTTAACCACTTTACAAATTTAAACTTAAAAATAAAATTCAATAATTTTAATATTAATAATTGTAAAGCTAGATCAAAGCTAGTTTTTTTCTCCATGTACACACATTTTCGGCACAGCCTTTATCAAATGTATATTTCAATCATTATATGAACTTAATCTCAAATTGTAAAAAAAAAATGTTAAAGTGATTTTATTGGATGAATATTTATTTTATTAAAGACCTTTAGGTATGACATATCTTCTTTTGAATTCCTTTAAAAAACAAGTGTGATTTTAGTTTAACTATTTGAGACTACGAAATAACGATTGATCTAATCTGTGATAGGCGTCAACCATTATACTATAATCATTAAAGCCAAAAGATGATAATTAAAATTAAAAATTTTATAAATAGTTATAAATATCAAAAACGAAATTTTTAATTAAAATTTTTCTAAACTTAAACTAAATTCATCAACAGATATATGTTATTATTGGATTTCTCAAATTAAAATTATAAACATTTTAGAAATTGGAACGATGACAAAACACGAAAGAAAATATTTCTGAAATGGAAATAATCGATTTTTTTCTGAAATAAAATCGTCCGCTTATTAAATCACCAATAAAACATGAATAATAAAATAGTGAATTCATCGAATAATTTGCATTAACATTAATTAATATGTAAAGTTATAGAAAATGGCTCAGTGTTTCTAATATTGATCTCGCGATTATTAATTTTAGTAATAAAATCAATTTAGGGATTATATATCAGAAATTATTATTAAAACACTAAAACCCTCATATAACCGCCTGGCCGGAAATTCGTGGATTTATAAAAAAATTACAAAGAAAAATTGAACACAAAACATTTTATTCATACAACTAGAAAAATACTATTTTATACATCAAACATTGTTGAAGGGAAAAAAGAATATAAAAAGAAACATTCTTGCCACGTAAAGAAATACAAAGAAACGTTTGTATACAATAAATATAAGAAAATTAGTAAAATAACGCAATAAAGTGAATATACAAGAAAAAGAAAATAATTTCCACAGCTCATCAAAATGGAATCAAAGGATGTAGGCTTAGTTGAGAGAGATTGTCAAGATAAAATTAACAACTGTAAAATAAAAAAAGGATCAAATGTTAAAGAAAATAAAATCAATTAATTCTATCGTGATACCGAATCCCGAAATATGAGTCGAGTGATCGCTGTGTTTTTTCAACGCGAAATGATATATAAATTATTCAACAAGTGACAGTTGTGAACGAGGAAATTTATTGTAGTTGAGTAATCAAATAAACTGTTGTGCTGTTAAAAGTTGTTCATCACTGTCGAAAGCAGATTTGACCAACCCAAATTATCTTGTGAGCTATTTTGCAAATGCATTAAATTCCCACGAGCAGCACATATATAATATATGTTAAATTTTTAGGGGTAAAAATTTAAAACAGAATAAATAATTACTGTGGTTTCAATTATTATTTATAAATTAACAATAGAACAGTTATATATATATATATGTATATTATTTTAATAACTATAATGATAGCAATCAATAAAACAATCGAATATTTAGTCAGTGATATATTCGTTTCTCTTTATTTTCACTAAGCTTTTTCGAATTGACATAAATACTTGCATTTGTACATCGTAGTTTTTCCTCATGATTGCGCCGACAAAGTTATCACAATATCAGAAAATAGTTTTGTAAATCGTGTTGAATCTCGTGGGTTAGATGTTTCCCAAGGTAGCTAGTTGGCCACCCCTAGTCCAAAAACATCTAAGGAGTTTGATCAATAATTATTAAAATCTTAAATCACCGACAATATAAAATAACCAAATTGAAAAATAATAATAACAAAAATTTAATTAAGAAAATCGATTACAGAATACCTCTATGAGAGCCACTTATGCACCAATTAAATTAACCCTACTTAAAAGACAGCTTTGTATTTAATATAAAAAAATATGATTAAATTTAAATAGATATTTATTATTTATCAAGCTCATTATTAACCATAATTTCAAATTTAGAAGTTCACTAACTCTGCCTTTAACTTTCTCAAAGCAGTTGCTTCACCCGATTTTTCCTTCACCTATTCTTCTTCATTTTTTTTGGATAGCTTCACTAGCTATTTTTTTTAACAACCAATTCAATTAAATGCTCCTTACAACCATGAGGTAAGTCGTTTGTTACAGCCATATTTCATATGTTTCATCATTATCAACTTTATTTATTTTGATCTTTAATTTTTAATTATTTGATCTTTCTACATTTTGATTACCAAAATGTCATTCATAATTGAATCATGTTGTATGTCTTAGGCCTTGCATAAAATGCTTTATTATTTAGTTCGGCACAATATTTCTTCTGAATATTATTAACTGCATAATTTCATTTTTTAAAACAATAATTTTTTCTCCAACTTTGCGCATTTTTCCGATAATTTTAAAACGTTATTTATTACCATCGATAGTATTCAAATTGATTCATTTTTATCTTTTACTATTTCTTTGTCATTTAATTAATTTTACAATAAAGAATAATTTGAATGATTTTTTTTATCGAATGACTGAAAATCTTTTCGTTAATTTTTCAATCTTCTCAAAATTTAGACTCGGTGATTGATATCTCTTATTCTTCCGAAATGCCAATAATTTTTCTTTTAATGAATTCTTTTTAGTTTTTTCAGAGCATCATTAGATAAAAATGTTTTTTACTAATGGATGATGTACATCATGGGAAATAATTGTAAGTTCGAAGAATTTTTCAATTTTCTTGATAAAGTGTCATTTATGCACTTTTTGATTCTAAAGACTTTTGGTAGCTTCAGGAATTGATTAAAAATTACTTGTGGTCACCATATTAGATCGAGTAAGAACATCTATCGGTTAAAAATATTTATTGTAATAATAAATTTCTGTAAATTGAAAATCTGAGGACAGTCAAACACTCAATTTTGAGATTTCTGTATTATTAATTAGATTTTTAATATTTAATTGAAAACAGCATCTAAAGTACTTTGAGTAGATTTTTGTTTTACTTTCCTTTCCAAATGTTCTATTTTTAAATCTTTTCTTTAGTTGAGGTTAAGACTAAAAATATTTCCAAATCATTAATTATTTTATTTTCCATGAAATCATCACCATTTATCAATTCAAGAACACCTCACGCTTCATCACTTCTAATGATTTGTGGTATATCTTTTAACATTAATTGATCTTCTACAACAGCCTTTTTAATAGCGTCCATTTTCCATTTCTTCGTTTAATTTTTGCATAATAAATTATGTTTCCGATTGAATTTTAATTTTCGAAATCTTTGGTTTTCCAACAAAAAAATATTCCATATCCATACTAATTTTATGTTTTTTTGTAAATAACGACTATTTTTATACCAAACTTCCTTAATCTATTTATTTTTGAAGGTTGACCAATCCGCGGCTCGTGAGATTCACCATGATTAACAAAAAATTCTGTGATGCTATTTGTGACTTTATGACGGTGGAATCGTGATGAAAACCTGCAGCAACATCGACGACATTTAAATACTAGCTTTTAGAATGACTTGAAAAAGTAAAGTGAAACATAAGAGATGCAAATATTTGAATGATTAAATATTCGATTGTTTTATTGATTGCTATCATTATAATTATTAAAATAATATATAGGTTATGATTAACTGTTCTATTGTAAATTTATGAATAATAATGATTTATTCTGCTTTAAATTTTCCTCTCGAAACATTATATATATATGGCCAGCGGGATTATAATACAATAACAAAATGTCCCACGAGATTATTTGAACAGACCAGACCTTTCTTATCCAATAAAGAAAATCGTATTTGTGACATACATTTTTAATTTGCAATCAATAATTTGAAACAAACTAATTCTAAGTAACACAAATTTTCGAAATAAAGAGATACTTGATAAAGTGTTTTATAGGATTAATTTTTGATGCTTTTTTCAGAATGGAAATATAATTTAAGCTTTAATTGAAAAAAAAATTATTTATTAGTAATTATGACTAAAATTAATTTTAAATATTTCTGAATAAAAATATTGGCAACTTTTCCAAAATTAAAATAGCGATTGATATATAGAATGCATAACGCTCTACAATGTGAACAAAAAACGAACTTTGACATAAAATATTCCGAATTAAATACCACATGAAAATGCTAATCTTAAATGTAGTTTTCAAATGAAATTTTGATTTCACTTGATTTCTTAATAATCTAAGCAAGTGAATTTTAAAATATGTTGTAATATTTCAAACCGTTAGTAATTTGTTTTTATAAAAAGAGATAATACAGTTTCCCGTGCTCTATAAGTTATTTGAACACACAAAACTATAAAAAATAAACCTAGCTGTAGAATATAATGATTGAAGAAGATATTAAAATTAATATTCAATTTTGAAGAAAACCAAAACTAGGGGTCACTAAAAATCAGGAAATGTATTGAAAAGACACGCGATTTACTCGGGGCTAATAAAAGTAGATTCCGAAAGAACTTTTTCTTAAATTAAAAATTTCAAATGAAATATTTGCTATTAATATTTACTGTTTTTATTTTCAATATTTGTAAGTTAAAAGAAAATAAAAATTACTCGTTTTCGATTTTCCGTTAGTTAAAAAAAAGTGGATAATTTCTTTCTTTATTTGTCAACTGTATCGATTGTTAATTAAGTTAATTCTAGAAATAGTTCTAATTTTCACAAAAGAGTGTCATTATGCGTTAATAAATGCCTATCGGATTGACTGTATCCACTTGGCTTTAAAACTGGACATTTTTTAGCTACATGATTTTATTATCTTTTTAGAATTATTATTTTCAGTCAAATTTTTTGGGAAAATTTTCAAAAATCAAAGACGACTTATTTTATTGAATTATTTTATTAAATTCAGCATACATGTCCGATAATAAAAATGACTTAAAGCTGGTTCAATGAGTTGTAATAACAACATATCTCATAACACGTCTATTTATAGTAACATTAGTAATTCTACTAAAACATTACTTATCATATTGGGGAGATTTAGATACAAGTTTCGGAGAAATTTGATTTCCTTAACTCTGTTGCACATATTCCACATTTATTTTTGACACAACCACTTAAGAAGAACGTACATCGAGTTTATTTGTTTTTGTGAAGGTTTATGTTAATATGTTCTCAGTTTTTATTATTTCCTATTAAACGAATATCTATAATTCGTTTGGATATGCTTTTGATCGCCAAAGGTTTACTGCAGTTTTTGAAACGGTCTCTAAATTTTCATAGCAACAAAATTAACGGAGGTCACCAAAAATTATGAAATACATTTTCTCACTAAGTTAATCGATTCCACATCCAAAACATTTATTTTACGAAAATGAAATTTTTGACATTATCCCCCCATTTTTAATCGATTGAAACTTGTGCAACTCATATAAAATCCATAATTTGTGAACTTTATTGCCGTGTAATAGATTAATTCAACAAATTTGGCAAAAATACAACATAATAATCATATGTGATTGGCGGATGGTTTTTCAGCATAGATTTTATCAGTTGTTTTTGATCAATACTTTGCCAGTTAATAACAAAACAGCCTCAGTAGAAAAGACAATTCTATACAAGTAACTTGCTACAAACGTAAATATGTTCTTTATTCATAGCCGAAACGCAACAAAGTTCTATTAGAACACGAGTATCTCCGGATCTCCATAAGAACTATTTCTGCGGCACAATATCTGCCATTGGTTCCTGGGGTACTTATTGGCGCTATTATATTGTAATGAGACCTATTAAACAACTACCGACTCACCTCTGGTTCTATAAATATGACACTTTCCCTCCCAATTCAAAATGCTTAATTCTTTCCTTAGAGGGATAACTGACGAATTTTTCCTATATTTTTTTCATTCTTGACACTAAAATTATGCAGTCGATTCTTCATTATTTGAACGACATTTTCCTAATTGCTCTACAAGTTTTTCAGGCTTCAATCAAATGAGCTAGCTTTATGGATTTACATTCCAAAATCTTGGTATTTTCCCGGAATGGCGGTTTGTAGCTGCTTTTTCATTTTTATCGAAACGATTTGCTTAGGATTAAACATTTTTCTATATTATAGAGGAGTTGAAATCTTGTAAAAACTATTATCAACCCGTTTTGTATTATTGATTAGTGAAATATTTTAAACCCTTCAAATTGAAATAAATCTCAACAAAGAAATACTTTCTGATAATTATAAAATCAATCAATCGGTGGTTTAATTCTTATACTTACTAAAAAGGGGAATTTCGATCAGAATTATTGATTTAATGAAAATTGTGCGACGGAGAAAAAGTCTTGTAATAAAATTCACCATCAAATACTATAATAAAGGGATTTATATTCACAGAAAATATTAGCGGAGTAACCAGTGCATTTTGGCTTGAATACCCCCATTTGAAGTCACACTGAAGAATTTCAGGTCCAGCAATATTTTCACGCTCCCATTTACGTGTCTATTTACTGCCAATTTGATTTTGAGCTCTCTCTATACATAACTGGCAAATTAACATGCAAATTATTATTGATTATTACATTAAAACCGAAATTACGCAATATTAAACAAATACACATTAATCGATGCGGTAAATTTAAAGCTAATTTTAGCGAAAAGAGAAAGAATGATTTTTAAAAAAATCATTCGAAATTACAGGGAGAAAACACCAAAAGAAGTTGAAACCGTTGCGCAATCGAACCGTTAATATTATTACTATTTTGCTTAGACACCGATTTGAGGATAATTATTGGATAATTTTATCGTTAATTACAATCATTGAAATAACGAGATAAATAATCCTACCTTTGCTGAGGCATCACAAGCACCAGATACAAATGTACGCATATCCGGGGCTAAACTCAAACTCATGACGTCACCAGTGTGGCCAGTGAATGTGGCCACTTGTTGCCCGGTTTCAATATCCCACAGACCACTGAAATTCAAATTATGAACCGATATTTCAACGAATCATTATTATCTTCATTACCAAGTAACATCTCCGGAACTTGTTACAATTTGATTATCATCAATAAATCGACAACAGGACAAATAACCAGTGTGGCCGGGTAATTCTCGACTAACTCTTACGTTTCCTTCCCTCGTTTTTAGGCTATAGATCGAGCAAATATTATCCAAACCCCCACAGGCCACATAATTTCCTGAAGGAGCATAGGCACAAGTCATGACCCAACTGCTTCTTAATGGAATTGCGTGAACTTTATTCGTAGAATAGCCATCCCAAACTATTAATTTCCCATCCTGTGAAGCGGAAACCAAATTTCGTGAATCTGATGACCAATGCATGGCATAAATTTTAGCAAGATGACCCCGCAAAGTCCTTCTGGTACGCATTTGAATTCGACCTACTGCCTCAATACTAGATGTGGCTTGTGCTAAAGTTGTATCCGCAGCAGCTTTCCTAGCTTCCTTTAAATGTGTATTTTCACTTTGAAAAGATTTAAAATAAATAAAAAACCAACCCTAATTTGATTTTTTAACTGTTCACTTTCTTGTCGAAGTTGATCAAGTTCAGTCATTGTAAGTTACACTGAACAACAAAATTAACTTAAACTATATATTCTACTGGAAAACATCAATACAAATCAGCCAATTGTTAATAATAAATGCAACTTACATAGATAAGAAAATATATCCTAAAATTGAATAAATTTACACTAAATATTTATTGAGAAATTTAAAGTAATAAAACCAATGTTAATTTATCCAAAAAAAATTATTTTCATAATATTAAAGAGAAAACATCAATAAATGAAATAAGAGTTAAACCCATTTTTCTTGACAAAAAAAACTTACACAAGATAGAGAAAATAGACACAAGCAATCTAAATTTTGATAGAAAAATATCCAGTGATATATTAATCCACGTTTGTCTGTGTAAGTGTGTTTTAACTAGACAAGTAAGCAAATATTCCAAACACATATGCATCCAAAAATTTTGGAATAGGGAAGAAAAAAATCTATATCACTCGATCCTCGCACTCAAATATGAGCATAAGAATATTTAGTCAAGTATCGTTGCCATGGCAAAATAATTTTAAAGCTACTATAATTTATATGTAATCAATTTACTTAAATAAGCATAAAAATTAAAAGTAACTGCTATATCTGAATATATAAACTTATAAAGTAGCATAGACATATATTAAATAACTTTTGTTTTCAAAACCATAATTTTAAAATTCTATTTATATAAATCAGCTTTCAATTTTCAATTACATAGCAAAAAATGCAGATGACTAATTCATAAAAACCATTTTTTTAGATCCTAAGTTAATATTTAAAATACAGATATTTTAATTTATTAAATTAAATTTAAATCAAAATTTATAAATTAATACATGTCAAAGTTTACAAAAATAATTCTACTTAAATTTTAACCTATATTGCTTATTTTAACAGCAATTTTCATATAAAAACATATTTTTTATATAACTAAACAGAAATTACATAATATAAATGTAATAGATAACAAAATTAATTTCAAAAATAAACATACCTTTATTGATATATTTGAATTTCCGAAAATTATCAGATAATACTGAAAAAGTAAAACAGTGAATAAATAATAACTAGAATAGTATAAACTAATTATAGTTTTTAAAAAGATTGAAGTTAAAAGTTTTAAAGAATTTAAAAATATTATTTTAAATGTTAGAAATATTCATATTAAAATGTTATATTTAGTTTGTTTTTGAAATATTACAATTTTTTATACAATTTATTTTTTATATTTAATTCTGAAAATAATTTCTGTTTTCTTTTTCTTAAATATTTTATTAATTAAATGATTTCAAGTTTTGTCCAATTTGTTGTCGCATAATATCGAAAATGTTAAAATAAACGAATTATACGAGATCATGTAACTGTTGGGCTAGAACAGAGTTTTGTTTAAATGAATCGGTAATAGCACGCAAACATAACACGCAGATTTAAAATCAGACCCATAAAACATCAAATAACCACTTTAAAAGACGAGAAAGAAATAATTAAAATATAAAATCTAAAACATAAAAATAAATAAAAATAATAACAAGATGCACCAAGATCCGCACGAAATAAACACAGAAATAACATGAAAACACAAGAATTTGACCGAAAATTGACAATTTACTTAAAGAAGCAAGAGTTCATGAAAGTAAGAACTAAAATTAAATAATTTGGATTGGAAACAATTCAATTAAAAGTTAAAGAAACAAATTTTCAAACTAAATCATGAAAATAAAAAAAATAGAAAAATAGACAAATAACCTTAAGGTCAAATTTTGTTTTACTGCATTAAAATTTACAAGCAAGGTTAGGGTCACAGAACAGGTATATATACCGATTCATTTTCACAGAAAAAGCAACATGGTGGGTTTCTGGGTTTTGATATTTGAGACTATATGGTTGTTATCCAGACAACCCCATACAAATATCTTTCGCTTACCACTCGGCACCCGTTGCTAAGCAACGTTGGAACTGTGTTCGAGTGGGTAGATCATCCGCAAAAAGTGAGCGTTATTACTAATGCTATAATTGACCGAACGATCCATGGGTCCAACGAGCTGCCGATAGAAGGACTGTGCTCGATTTCGACTTTTAGGTCCCATTATTCTCCTATCTCTTTCAAATGTTAACCTATACTCTCATATCATCTCTCTTTATGTCCACTCGCTTGGTCCTTCTTATTATTGTCCATGTTGATGATTTTTTATAGTCTGTAAACCCTTGGTTATGTTAAGTAAACACAGTACATCTCTTACCCCTATCCCTATTATAACTACAATGTTCCCTATTATTATTACTAGCATCATCATTGTTACTATTATATATATTACCTTTCTTAATTGTTACTACTATTACCTTTATTATTATTTTTATTACTATAACTACCATTATATTTATTGTTATTACTACTATGATTATTACTACTATTATTATTATCATAATTATTATCATCATTACTACAAATACCATGATTATTATTATTATTATCATTATTATTATTATTATTATTATAATTATTATTATTATTATTATTATTATTATTATAATTACCATTACCCTTATCATTATCGTTATTATTATTAAGATTT
Source organism: Schmidtea mediterranea (assembly GCA_022537955.1). NCBI lineage: Eukaryota > Metazoa > Platyhelminthes > Tricladida > Dugesiidae > Schmidtea > Schmidtea mediterranea. The sequence continues at coordinate 282,268,116 of CM039679.1, forward strand.
TGTAGGGATCCGTCCTTAATCCTCAGCGTTAAATTTTTTTTATTGATATACAACATTAGCCGTAATCCATCTGTATTTTTCGGTTTTCGATAAAGTATTTTTGTAAATTCGAAAAATTTTAGCAGCGTTCCGCCCTTATTTTACGGTTCATCCCTATTCTACAGTTTTCGACAAAGTATTTTCATTGACTCGGAAAATTTGAGCAGCGTTCCACCCTTATTTTATGCGTTCCATTTTTACGTTACTATTTTTGTTAAGTATTTGAATTAATTCGGAAAATTTGAGCAGCGTACAGGCCATATTTTCCGCCTCAACTCAAATTAATTTATTTAATTCTTATTTAAAAACATTATTTTTCATGATTTTGGTCGTTCGGATTAATCTTTTTCCGATGGCTATTCATTTTAACTGTTGCAACGATTTCGCAATTTTCCCCACTACCCATTCCCTCTCTTTGTCCTTAAGATCTATGTATGTTCATTTCATAATTAATGAGTGCCCACTGGACTACTCGGTGTTAGATATTTTGAGCCGATTGTTGTTAAAAATTTATGTTAATTTTTTAGGAAACGGATGATGAAGTAGCAGCCAATGGACTACTCATTTACCCTCCAATTTCCCCTATGTACGGATAATATTGACGTTCCAGCTCCTGCGTTCCGCACGCCGGAGCCTTCACGGGCACGAACTATTGGCGATTTTACACGCACTTACACAGTTCGATAGTGTGCTTTATTTTTCTATCTTGCGTTATGTTTTGGCTGTGGGCCACCAAAAATAAAATAATAGAAAAAATAAATTACCACATGAATTAGGCAAAAGTCTCGACGCATAAACTGTATATTTGGCATTCATATAAACAAATTTTAAATCGGGCATCGATGTACATAAACCAAAATAACATAACTGTAGATTAACAATCTGAAAATATTGCTGCAAAACATAACTGTAGATTAATAACCTGAAAATATTGCTACAAAACATAACTGTAGATTAATAACCTGAAAATATTGCTGAAAATATTGCTGCACAATAGTTGAAAAGCACACAGTAAAACAAGATAAAAAGTGTGCAACTTAATTTTGGTTGAAATCAATACTGCAAAGTAGTAGTTGTAAATTTGTGAAAACACATCAGTATTTATACCTATAATTTGGCCTTAACCTTGCGTGTTAGTTTTACTGCGATTAAACAAAATTCGACCTTGAAATTATTTGTGTTATCTAAATTAAATTTTTATTTATTTCTTAATTTAAATTGGTAATTTATTTTTAACATTTTTAAATAAATTTATTCAGCTAAAAATATTTTATTTTTATTCATTTAATTCATTAATTTTTTACTTTTATATAAATGGTCATTTTACGGTCAAATTTTCTTGTTATTATGTTATTTTTTATGTAAATTTCGTGCTGTTCTTGATGCATTTTGTATTTATTTTATTTTTACTTTTATGTTTTTGATTTTATATTTATTTATATTCTCTCAGATTTTAAAGTGTTTAGTTGGTGTTGTATATTGTATTTTAAGTTATCTTGGTGCTGGGTTTTCGTGCTGTATTACTGATGCATTTAAACAATTCTCAAGGCTATTTGTGTTCTGGTCCAAAAAAGCTATTACCTGCTTACACCTCATACTTCAACAATATAATGAATTCAGTTAAGGGCATAAATTTATTCTATCATAGGACATATTGACATATTCATTTGATCAATTCCATAGGATGTGTTTGTTTAATGGATTTCGATTTAATTCTGTTATATGGGATACCCATTGGTAAACACCGGATCCTCTCGATTCTTTCCTAGGCGGTAATCTAAATCATCGAGTAGTAATGCAGGAACGATGGAGAGAGAAGATAGCACGTCATAAGCATGAAATGATTTTTTATAAATTTTTGGTAAATAATTTAATTGAATCCCTTACCATTCTTGTTTCCAGTTCTCTGCTCCATGACCACCACATCTAGTTCTGGGTCGTCCGTTCGTGTGGTTGGGCCTCTCCTGACCGCAGAGCATCCTTGTTTCCTGTCAGTATTTGTGTTCATTTCTTAAATCTCCAGAATTTTGATTATGTAGCGAAATGACAGACTACATATATAGTCATTCACAGGCATGCCTGATATTTGTATGCACACATGTTAAATTTTCTGTCTGTAGCGACAGACCTAGCACGGAATGATTCACATCCCCATTGACAGATTGTTCTTGAATGGCACAAATTAATCAGTAAAATTCTAGTGACACACTCTGCTCGCATTTCCTCCACGACGTGGCAATTTTTCTCTCCACGCAAATTAATCAGTCTCGCCCGGTGTGTTTCCACTCTGTCGTTGATTCTTCCTTCTCTGGTTTTATCGATCGGGAAGATTATGATAAATTGCTTGTCTACGAGCCACTGTCATTTCAATTCTTAATGGATTTTATTTACAACTTCTCCAACGGATATCGTGGCCATCTTACCATTCTCCTGTCTTCGCGAACGGCAGAGTACATTCAGACTTTGCTATATTCGGCCTCTCCGTCTGGTACAAGATAAATTATTCCTACATATCTCGTTTATGTATTTTTTATGTAGGATTCGGGGTTGGATTATATTCGAGCAGCAAGCATATCTATGGTTCCTGCAAGGGTCTTGATTTCCGATTTATCTTACGATCCATTCGTTCAGCTCTCAATTCAATCATCTCTTCCGGCCTTTCCCGATTTTCTCCTGATTAATTATGAGTTTTCTCTTAATGTATTATGAGTTTTTTCATTATTATTATATGTGTGATATTAAATATTTTTCATTATTATCTGGCAAATTGAGTCTAGTTAATTTCATGATCGGGCATCTTGCTGAATAAAATAGGTTTTCTCGTAATCGGGTTTAGTTTAGTGGGTACTTAGATCCGTGTGATAATTTTTCCGTCGTTTTATGAGAAATCATTATCGAATTTTCGTGATCTTAACTGAATTTGCAATAACTTTATGAATTTGATGCTCACTCGCGATTGTTGTGAAGGTGGTAGATTATGCTTTCTTGTGGTGTTGTAGCGGCTATGGGCCGGAAAAATTTCGACAAAAACTTGTATATCATTTGAAAAATTTATTTCATTATAAATAGCATAATACAGTTGTCAAATTGGTCGCATCATCCTGGCATTCATCAATATCATGCTCAATAACGTTTCCCAACGCAGACGCCCAAACAGAGCTCACTTGAGGTTATTTGTGCGCTGCGTGGAAAAAGTCTTAAAATCGTCCACTTGCAAAATTCAAAATTGCTTCAATCGGTTACACGAGTTTTTATCTCTCAAAATTTGATTTAACAGTGAGTGTCTTGAGTGTCTTTAAAAACGAGTTAAAATTCTGTGAAAATGAATCGGTATATATACCTATTGTGTGACCCTAACCTTGCTTGTTAAATTTGATGTGGTAAAACAAAATTTGACCTTGTGATTTTTTGTATATTCTAACTCTAACTTTATTATTTTTCATGATTTAATTTGACAATTTTTGTTTTTTCATTTTTAATTGAATTGTTTCCAATTCAAATTATTTAATTTTTGTTCCCACTTTCATGAATTCTCGCTTTTCCAGTGAATTGTCAAATTTTGGTCAAATTTTCGTGTTCTCATGTAATTTCTGTGTTTATTTCGTGCGGATCTTGTTGCACCTTGTTATTATTTTAATTTATTTTTATGTTTTCGATTTTATATTTTAATTATTTCCTTCTTGTATTTTAACGTGGTTAATTGATGTTTTATGGGTCTGATTTTAATTCTGTGTGTTGTGTTTGCGTGCTATTTCCGATTCATTCAAACAAAATTGGGTTCTGGCCCAACAGTTTTAAGGACTAAGTCTACGATTTTACTTTGTAAGTGGACGATTTCTCGAAAACTTTCTCCACGCAACGCACAAACAATCTCAAGTGAGTTCTGTTTGGGCGTCTGTGTGGGGAAATGTTATTACGTATGTCAATAATGTCAATTGTATGCCAATGATGATGCCAATTCTATGCCAAATTATAATATGCAGATTATACTATGAATAAAATGCTTCAATATACCATGCTTTATTTGTTTAAATTTTTCCGGCCCACAGCCAATACACCACCGCAAGTAATTAAAATCAACACACCCCAATCAAGCTGTGTAAGTGCGGTTCATCCGCCAATAGCTTGTGACCGTGAAGGTTCCGGCGAGAGAACGCAGGAACCCAAATGTCAATACTATCCTTTTTAGGGGAAAATGGGTTGAAGAGGGAGTAGTCTTTTGGCTATTCCATTATCACCTATCCTCCGAAAAATCGACCTAAACTATACGATTCACATCGGTTTAAAATCTCAAACACCGAGTAGTCCAGTGGGCACTCGTAATATTCTAACATCAACATAATCCATCCAAAGGTCAAATAGGGGAAGGGAACGGGGAAAACGTCGTAAATTGCTGATATGCTAAAAATCTGAGTAATAAAGTCTGAAATATAAAAGTTAAAACGTTAAAGTGCATTATATTGTTATCTTTAAAGTAGAAACGTTATCGACGTCAGAAATTAGTTTAGATGTAATAGGAACGAACCAAAGCAGTGAGATAAGATATTAATTAATTTTAACGAATAATCTGTAGAATCCAACGCCGTCTAAAATCACGGATAGATATTAAAACACGATCCATCAGCAGAAAGTTAAAATTCATCTTTAATATTAAAGCCCAACACGAAAATAAAAACGTAGATTACCAGTAATTAGAAAGCCAGAGTTTCGAGACACAGAATATGATCTTTCCTAACTGTAAAAGATATAATATGCATAAAATAACCCCGTAATTAGAAAAGTAATGCAAAAAACCAAAACCCCATAAAGTAGTAATATGGTAATTCGATAAATAATTATTTCACAAAATTTGAGTCATAAAGATAGATCCCGAATCATCTAGTGTAACGCCACTCTACCGATACCATCCGAGACGAGATCCTAATGCTAACTTAATAAATCACAATCACCCATGAATTTATAATAATAGATGTCGTTTGTTCAATCACAATTAATAAAAACAACGTTGATTCAAAAGGATAACTACGAGGTAGGAACATCCACTCGTAAAAATTCGAATACAACATACAACAAAAATAAAAGTCCGATCAGGTCAACAAATGTTGAGCTGAGTTTAGTCACTGTCGAATTAAATCGTCAAATTACCGCACTAACAGAATTCACCCTGTAGATGGAGTCAAGTTGCGAACGAGCCATTCATCCACGTTACCGATAGAATACATTTGAGGAGTAAATGATAAAACAAGGTAGGGACAATCTAAAATTCATCGAGAGTAAATGGAATCTAGAAAATCAACGAATCATACCAAAATACTCACCGCACAAGAAATTATCTACATAAAGTCTCAAGTTGCTTAAATATTAGGTTATTAATGCCGTAACCTATCCGCTGGTGTTTGCCCCGGCTCAGCTGGCCTATAGGGAAGCGACTGAAACCACCAAACCAGCAACTAAACCTACGTCACGTTGACCGGGAAATGCGGAACGCGCCAAGCATCGAGCCGCACAAGCAATAGATTGTTCCAAATTTTAAATCGCTTAATTAATAAATGATTATAGTTGATTTCTAGTTTTAATTGATTATTCCATCGAATTATTAATAATAAGATTAAACTCGTTAAATGGAAGTTTTGAGGAGTTTGGATGATAAATTAAGTACTAGGAGTATCATGCACACATGAAAGGATCGGAATAAGAAATCGCACATAAACTTTCTAACGGTAGTGCGTTGAACCTATCTTGAGATCGGGCCTTAGCAGTTCTTTCGTAACGCTCACCTTTGGCGATCTCATAGCCAGTGGTTACAGCACCAACGTTGCTTAGCAACGGGTAACCGTTGGAGGGCAAAGAAAGATTCTATTTGGGGTCATGGTTACACAAACCACAAACCCCACATAACGATTTAATTTTATAATTGTTCGAAAAGGTTTGGATAAGAATTATTTGAAGCAGATTTCCTGTTGGCATTGTTATCAATTTTGCTGGGCACCTCAAGGGTAAAAGATTTAAGATATTTGTTCGTTTTTCAGTTTTGTAAAATCGATGTCTTCTGCTATTATGATACAGATACGTCTTAACTCATTATCCATAATTTCTTCAAATGCAAATATTGACATGCAGTCAGCGTTTGCATTTGCTTTCCCAGCTTTGAATTTTATATATGGTGAATATTCTTGTAATTGCATTGCTCACCTCATTAATCGGCTCGATACTTCTTTATGTTGGCCTAACCATACTAAAGGTTGGTGGTCAGTTGTAATGATAATTTCGTGTCCCCATAATAGGTATTTAAATGTTTTATCGCTTGGATTATTGCTAGGGCTTCTCTTTCGATGACTGAATAATTCTTTTCTTGTTTCTTGAAAGTTTTACTATAATATCCGATTGCTCTTTCTCGATTCAATTCATCCCATTGTTCTATGACTGCTCCAGACGCGTATCCACTTGCGTCAGTTGCTAATAAAAACGGTTTCTTGAAATCTGGGTGGATTAATATTGGTTATGATATCAATTTATCTCGTAATGATTCAAATGCGATTTGTTGTTCACTTTCCCAGATGAAAGATGTATCTTTCTTTAATAATTCTTGGATTGGTTTCGCAATTCCTGCGTAATTTTTAATAAACTTTCGGTAATATCCACATAATCCAAAGAAATCTTGTGCTTGAGTTACGCTTTTGGTATCGGACAGTTTTTTATCTTTTCCACGTTTCTTGGATCTGGTTGTTTGCCTTTTGCTGACACGATGTGTCCTAAAAATGTTACTTTTTCCTTTGTCCAATCGCACTTCCAAGGTTTTAATTTTAATTTCCATTGGCGTAATCTTACAAATACAATTTTTATGTCTTTCAAATGTTGTTCAAATGTGTTTGAATATATCAACAAATCATCAATGTATACCATATGTTGGGGTTGTCGGTGAATTTAAATAGGATGTACTGTCAATCTGACTCCAAGCGTGCTTTTAAACAACAGTATTGAACTCCAAACGATATAAACTTTATTGCTTAACACACTTTATCTTCACTTTAAAATGACACAAGGAATTATTTATTACAGTCACAACTTGGTGCTTATTACGACCCTTTAGGAAGAATAGCACTTTTCGGATCAATTGGATTTCACAATCACTTGACTAGTGTGACGGGTTTCTGAGATTGATAAATCTGATTTAGTTGCTTTGCTTTGAATCGAATTTATTCAATATCTTTGATTGCTTTGATTTCACTTTATTTCTTTTTCACAATTTTTGCTTTGCCTCTTTCCAACTTTCTTTATTATTTTCGTTCTCGTATCGCCTAATTTCTGCTTCAAACTTCTTTTATCCTTGATTCCAGTTGCGCTTCCTTTTTATGCTCCGTCACCCAATAATACTTACTGATGTCAAATAGAATTTCCTATATCTTTTAACGCTAATTACATCTGGGCCACTATAATCACTGACAGCTGTCCAGATAAATAATTTTTTAGAGATGCCCAGGATTCCCAAACAACACTCCTTCCCTTATCTTGAAAGGGCTTTCGAGATAACGTGCAAAATTTTGCTTTTGTTTTTGTTTTCCTAAATTTGCACTCATTTATTATAAATGACCTTCTTTAATTCAATTGTTCGTTTTTATTGATTTTCTCTTATTCCCTTCTCGCTATACGACATTTGTTTTTCATTCTCTTTTTATTAAGCTCCAGAACCACATCTTAATCATTTATCATTGTTTCACCCAATCATTTTACATGTTTATTAATTATTTTACTCTATTATTTAGGTATCCTCAACACATACATTGTTTTATTTCACACGTCACAAAATTCATGCATCTCTGGAATGAAGCGGGTGCGTTTGTTAATCCAAACGGCATCTTTTATAATTGATATAAGTCTTTTCCGATTGTGAATGCTGTTTTCTCTTAATCTTCCTATTTTACTTTTATTTGCCAATATCTGCTTTTTAGATTTAAAGATGTAAAATATGCTGCTCCATGCAACATTTGTAACATTTCATTTATGTCTGGTAATGGGTAAGTATCTCTTTTTGTTACTGCATTCAATCTCCGGTAATCGATACAAAATCTTTGAGTATCATCTTTCTTTTTAACCAGTCTTCTTCGTCGAAGTTTGTGATATTAATTGGTATTTCATTTTTAATATTAATATTTACTATTTCTTTTGCTAGTGGTAGTTCTCTTCGTTTTTCGAATTTCTGGCTTGGAATTTCTGGCTCGAATTTCTTCTTTGACTTTGACATAACAGATCATCTGAGTTCCCCCTGGTATGGTTATTTTCTCTGGACATCTAACTTCTGTTATCATCAAGCATATTTAGCCGGTTTTATCTTTTAATTTCATTGAACTTAGATCAAGCACTATTTCTTTTAATAATTCAGGCATTAAATCTGTTCCAATTATAAAAGGTGCATTTTAATTTTTTAATTAGTGCTAAATAGGTTGATATTTTTACATCTTTGTATTCGATTAATGACCATACTATTCCAACGACATCTATTGATTCTTGGCTACAGATTATAACGTCCATTGTTGTTTATTCGATGCATGGCCATAGTCTTCCTGATAACATGTTCATATTAACTGCCGATATATTTGCTCCCGTTTCTACCATTGCTTTCATTTCAATTCCATTGACTTTTATCGGGATGGTTAGGTTAGGTCCTGCTGGCGTTATTAATTCTGCAATTGTCCTTGTTTCGATTGTTTGATCTACACTTCGCGCTTTTTGCACTATTGCTGGATCCATTTTTCTCCAATTTGGTTCAAATACCGTTAGGTATATATTTGGTATTGGTAGCATTCTTGTACCCTTTCGAGTTGATCGTTGTAAATTACCATAAGTCAATGGCGGTAAGTTTTTATTTTCCCATTGTTTTCGATGCTCGTTCGTCCAATTTGATGCATTACTTTTAGTTATCATTTCTGTTCCTCCTTGATTATCATCATCGTCATTGCTATCTTCATTGTCAGTATTTCTTCTGTTATTAATCCATCTCTTTCATCGGCCTTGTAGTTGTTATTTAGATTAAGCTCTTTCTGATTCTAATCTCATTACAAATTTGAATTTACGTCCAACTTCTTCATCGTTTCCTTTCATCTTTGCCAAAATTCCAATTAATCTCTTTATTTTATGAATATCATTTGAATGTCCGTGGAGTACCATTGTTTTCGCTAAAAATGGTAGGAATCCAATCGCCATTTTCCAGTTGACTTTTCTTTCGCGTTTATAAATATCAAAACAAGCTAACATTTGTGTTAAATAACTCCTATTATTTGGATTATGAGTATTATTCCCAATATTCCTGTCATCATTTGACCAAATATTAAAAATCTTCCCAACATGGCTTTCACCATGTTGGTCATCGAATGTTTGAAATGTTTAGGTGATAACAATAATTCATAATTCGGACTTCCTCCATAGTTAGTTCCGCCTGTAATTGTTACAATATTAGATAATGCTGCTTGTCTAAATGCCAACAAGAGCATATTTGCTCTTGCCGCTTCTAAATCTTTCATAGTGTATACTCCATTCCGCGATACATTGACTGGTTTAAATTCAATTTCCGAAGTTAATTCTGTGAATCCAAATTTATTGGTGCTGGTGTTTGTGATTTACTTGGAAATATAATCCATCTTCCGTTTTCTTCTTCGAATAACGGTCCATATGCATTGCTACAATTGAATAATTTTGGATAGAATCCAACGGGATTCATTATTCTTGTAACTGCTTGTACAAATCTGATTTGTCCTTTATACAAAATTTCTAATTCATTTGCGCATTTATCTCTTGGTATGGTTGATACTTCTGGTAATCTTGCTGTTGATATTTTGCATAGGTACGTGTACATTACCTCACCCACGATTCTTCCAAAATGTACTTCTTGTAAAGGTAACAATGGAATTGCGTTATCTGGGTTCGTAATTGCCATCGCTAGTTTTGCTCTCAATATTTCTCTATTTAACGTACAATCGTTTTGAAGTAGATCATGATAGACCTTCTCTATTGATGCTAATCCACGGTGAAATAGAAAATCCATTTTATTATTCACATATAAATATAACTTCACGTCTTTTTCGCCCAACTTGTCTTTTGCGTTTGCTACGGTTTTCTGGGATAAATAGATACCTTTGTAGTTCGCACTGATTATCATTTGGTCACATTTGCTTACTTCTTCTTTTATGAATCTCATCCCAACATCTCTGTTTTGAGGTACTATTACTACTGGTGTATTTTCTGAAGCTAAGTTGGAAGTTATTACTCAGTTTGAAATTCTCCTCGTTTTAATTAATTCTTTCATGGCTTCCTCTTCGAGTTCCCCTCCTGGTTCGCGATATACTTTTCCTCGAACTTCCTCGAAAATTGCGGTTTTCAATAACGTTAATCGATATTCTTTCAGGTTAGCCCTATAGGTTAGTGTTGATATTCCAGTAAAACATGATCTGTCTGAGTCTAGACAATTTTGGTACTTTTTCATGGCCTGAGTATCGGGATCAAAATATCCTTGATATTTTTCGAGTTTTGTTTGATAGCTTTCTATGACTACCACTCCTTTCACTAATTGACCGAGTAACGCGTATTCTCCTCCCATACATGAAACATCTCCTGATTTAATTTGTCCAACAGTATAGACTCGTGTCGTTTTTATTTTTCCGGTTTCTCCGGATATTTCGATATTACCATTGAATAAAATTCTTCCTCTTTAAAATCCGTCTTCGCATTGTTCTTGTGTTAACATTACTACTGACGATTCAGTTCCTGGTTCGATAATTGAGCTGTGCTAATATTGTCCACAATGATACGCAAATATTTTCCGTGTAACTGTACATTCTTTTATTGCTGCTATAATAAAATCTGCTTCTTGATATACGTTATATGATACTGCTGTTTGCTATCGTTGAATTTGCCAGTTTACATTCCTCGGTATCTTTTAATGAATATATTTTACTTATTTTGATATCGTCGTAATCGTACATTAAGAATGATTCTGCTCCTTTAATACACATCATCCAAATTAACATAGTTGTTATAATTGTATTTATTCTTTTTCGACTTGCTCGTGTATCATGTACATTAATTGTTCCTTCGAATTCGGTTAGTAATTCTCGTAATTTTACTTGTAAGGTTTCCATCTGATCCCTATTGACTGCTCTGCTAATAAACATTTTCCATCCACCTTTTTCGACACAAACGGTTCTATCGATTTTTGATTATTTCTGTGATTGTAAATATGTGCCCGTCTGAAGTATATTTTGGCATACGTCGTTTGTACAAACCTAACATACTATAAATTAAATAAGCTAATCCTACCATATATCTGCTTGGATCTTCAGATTGATTTATTAATTGTTCAACAATCGTTATCATTTCTGGCACATTTTTAACGTCATTCTTACTCTATTATTCATTATTTTTGTCAATATTGGTCATATAATTGCCCATAGTTATTTAGCTTCTGGGGTGATATTATCTCTTTTTAGTACTCTTTTTATATCTGGGTTAGCCAATGCTAATACATCGGCGACGAGTTCATTTATCCATCGCGTGCCTTGTTTTCTCACAGGCGTTTTCTGTTGTACTTGCTTTGCTACTTGATTAAGTTTATCTATTTTTATTTTCTGTTGATCAGTTTGTATTTGATCTTTTGATTTTTGTTTCGGTTACATGTTATCTCTTTTTGGTCTTCCTCTTGATCTGCTGTCTGTTGTTGTTCCCACTTCTTTTTGACTGGATTGTTTAATTATCGGTACTCCCTACGTTGTAGCTCCTTTATTTACTATCCAATTGCTCCATTCGTCCGTTGTGGATGCTTCTGTATTTAGTAGTTGTTGTGCATTATCTATGTCCGTTTCTGCTTCTGTTGTTTCGATTGGTTGTCGTTCTGCCCAATTGGGTTCATCTCATTCATCGGTTGTTTGTTCGTTTTCCGTATTTGTGGTGAATAGATCACCTGAATATTGAATCGCGACTCCATCTTTGGATTTTGCAATTTCTTCCAATTCTGAAATGATGTCGCCTTCTTCGATGGATTCAATGATTACTTCTTCCGCTATGTCCGGAATTTTGGGGATTTCTCTGCTTTCTTGTCGTAGTTCGGACATTTTTCGTCTTTCGCCCTTTTTGATTAGTCCTCAACTTCCCACTTTTGCTATGCGTACTATATTAGTCACTCCTCGTTTGACAGGTGTGACTCCAATTTCTATTTCGTCATCAAACGATCTCCCTTCATATTGTAGATGAAATGGTATTTCATACGGCATGTTGGTTTTTATACCTTTAATTTTTGTCGCAATGTGGACTTCTTTTTCTTTATTTTCAAAATCTGGATATTGAATTTGCAATTTATATTTTCCGGGTCTCTTTTCAGCCCATTCCATTTGGCTCCATTTTCGAATTATTCCTTCTAGTTTTTCGGGATACCAAGTATACACTTGTCGATATTCCTCAATTTCTTTAACTAACGTTCTCAGGCTCGCGACTTGCTAACATGAAGTTACTATCCACTTTGCCAATTCAATTACTCGTTGATGTTGATTTTTTCCGCACATATTTAAAATTGATTTTAATGCTCTACACATTTGTGTTTCGGTTAGTTCAGTTAATTCATTTTCTTCGCGATCATCAATCTGTTAGTATATATTTTGTTCCTGCTATACGTTTTTCTAATACACAAATTCTAGGTTGGTTCAAACTTTCGTCATTGTTTAATTCGATCTTGTTCTCAACTTCTAACGTGAAACTAAGGTCGCCATGTTTTAAATACTTTTATTGTTCGTTTGTTATAAATTGTTGGGCTATAAATTTTGGCGATCCGGACGCAATGTTTTCGTTTGTAAGCGGTTTTTGATAACAGGTGCTTCGTTTGTCACGTCTGAATGTATCACCATGGTTAAATCGTGGTTGACCAGATGCATTGAGTGAGATAGTTACCTTCTGTGTAAATAGTTTTCTGTCATTTATCCCTTTACAAATAATAAAAACTACTGATACATGAGTATCTTTTCCAACTCCATCACCATTTGAATATACTTTCATTTTTAATCGGTAGCCTCCTGGTTTCGTATAAAACTTTGGGCTTGATATTACTACTAATTTCCCTTCTTTTGCTACTTCTACCTTTTCCAGCCAATTTGGAATTTTCCATTTAAATGGTGTTATCCATTTCTCTTCTCGTAACTCTTCATCGTATTCAGGTAACCATTCTAATTCATCTAACATATAATCTGAAGTTCCTTCTTCTTTGAGTTCATCTGGTATTTCCTTTAATAATTCTATTGAAATTTCATTTGGTAAATATTCAATCCATTTTTGTTCTACTATATATTGTTCTAATTTCCATCGAGCCTCTTTTTCATTCCATATTTTTATCCATGGTATTTTTTTGCAATCAGTTTCATCTAGAAATGATATTTTCGGATATAATTCGACATCTTTTCTCTATACGTTATATATTTCTAATATTTTATACATTTTTTCTTTCATTCTAGTTTGTAATTTTAATATTTGTTGCTCATCTTAAGAGGGATTTTTTGTCCTTCCCGATGGTTCGTCCATTGCAATTACATTGATTATTTGTAAATCTTCCCATATACCTAATTCGTATATCGGAGTTTGATCATCTTGTCCTAAAGAGTATCTATTGTACATCAATACGACATCTTCCATCATTCAATCGTCGCTGCTTTCTCTTACTTTTCGCAAAATTTCTTGATCGATTATAGCTATGAGTTCAACTACTCGACAGTCTGAATCCACGGTAATGATTTGTTTCTCACCACTGGGTAATTCTATTTCTCTCATTTGTCTCTGGTATTTACCATATTTACTAATTAATTCTGTGGTCCGTTGGTCTTCAAATCGTATTATTTCTGTTTCTCGCACATTTTCGACAAATATTATCATCGATTCTGGTCTTCTGGTATTTATTCGGTCGATAAATTTTCTTGTCTGGTCGATTGCTTGTTTTACCAGTTTGATCTAGTTTTCTCTCAAGCGTTGTTTTGCCAATTTCTCCATTCTTGATTTTATTTCGTTCTCGTAATCTTGTTTTATGTTATTTAGAATTTCTGTTAGTTGTTTCTCTTCTCGATTCTTTTCAAGCAATAAGATATTGATTTCTTCTGGCCATATCATTGCGTCTACTAAATGTACATCTGCTTTGATTTTCCAACCATTGTTGTATAGTTGTTCGTTTTTCGGCTATTCCCCATCTTTTCTCGTACACATTGATATAAGTCATTTGTGCTTGTTCCCGTTAGATGGATCATTTGCGTTTGGATTTCTGGGTGTTGTATTCCAATTTGATATTGTTTTACATTAACTTTTTTCAATTCTGTTTTAAAATCTGTTACAAAATATTTCCTCGTTGCCGTTAATATTCCCCCTTCTTGTTGATACGCTAGTTTCATAAATTTTTCGTAAGTTATTTTATCAATAAATTGTGAATTGCAGTTTACTTCGTCTACTATTCCCCATTCATCTTCATTCGTTTTCTTGGGCTCGTTTTTATCGATTTCGTTTTCATCGTTATTTAGTGAACTTTTGTTTTGAATCATTTCGTCGCATGATTTAAATATTTCGCCTCCTAGGCTGCTAATTTTGCTTAATTCGTCTTCTACATCGGTTTGTTCCTTTTTCAGTTGTCTCAGCATGTTTATTTTTAATGCACTTGTTGGTTCTTCTTCATTTGCTAGATCGCAACTTCTTTTTACTATGAACCATTTATCGTTTATTTTTTCTTTAATTTATTCATCTGTTAAATTTTCATCCTCTCGGATTTTATCTTCGATCTTTTGCAGTAGTATCCTCTGGATTCGACTTTTTACCGCTGGTTCGTTTGTTTGTGGTTTACGTATTTTTTCTGTCTCTTCATTTTGAATTTCTTCGATTTTCTTTTGTATTTTTCTTATTTGTTTTCTTTTCTCCTTTTTCTCTTTAATAAATTCTTGAATTCTTTTTATTTTCTCTTCACTACTCATCTCAATGGTTTTAATTATTTTTGTAGGTATTACATCTTCTTTTTCATTCAGTTCATGTTCGTCTATTTTATCACCGGCGCTGTTCACAACACACTTCTCCGCAGTGTGGATTTCTTCATCATTTAAAACCATCATCATGTTTATATGCCTTGTGTTTTGATCTCTGCTTTTCCATCTTTCTTGAATTTCGCTTGCTTCTTCTCTTTGTAATCTTTGCCATCGGTTTTCTGATGTTCTTGATTATTATTTGTATTTTGTTGTCTAACATCTCCATTGTCTTGCATCATATTAATTCGTTGTTGCTGGTTATCATTATTTGATGTTTGCATTATTCTTTCTCGGAGTCTTTCGACTTCTTGCATCAAATTAACTTGTTCTGCTGGATTTGTATTGTTTGGCCTAGGTGGATTTGGCCGTCCTTGATTCGGGCAATTTCGTGAGATGTGCCCTACTTGATTACACGTAAAACAAGTTATGATTCTTGGTTCACCCTTTCCTCGGTTTTCCTCTTTATTTCTGCCATATCCAATATTTCCACCGTTTCTGTTATTACCGTTATATCTATTATTTCCGCCGTATCTGTCATTTCCACCTTCCATATTTTGACATATGACTTTAGTGTGGCCTCTTCTACAGAATTTTTGGCATATTTTGTTTCGGTAGCATTCATTAGTTTGATGTCCAGCTTTTTGGCAATTTTCACATATTAGAGCATTGTTTCCATTTGTGTTGAACCTGAAATTATTATTGTAATTAAGATTACCATTAGTATTGTTGTTTGGATTTCTCGTTGGTGGCGCTTTGAAAATTTGTTGTGATCTTGGAATAAAAGGGTTCATCGTTGGATTTGCATCGTTGGCTTAGTTGTTTGTTAATCCGGTATTTGGTGTTGTTACCGCTGGTTTAACTGCCATTGCAGCTACTTGAAATTGTGGTTTCAAAAATTGTTTACGGTGTAGAAATTATAGTGTTTTTCGGTTCACTTGTCCTGCCGTCACAAACGTTTTATGGAGAAATTATTAATATCATCCCAAGTTTTCAACATGTTTTCATCAGCCTCTAATTATACATCTTGAGCTATTCCTGTTAGATATAGTGGTAATCATTCTCTAATTGCGGTGTTAAACCAATGGGAGATTGTTGTATATACCTCGAATTCTTTAATAAATGTTTGCAATTTGTTGGTACTTCGATCATAATGTTCACCTCGAAATTTTTCTCTAAATTCTCCAAATTTTGACCTTTTCTGGTAGTTCAACAGGTAACGTTATCTTACCGTTTTCAGTTAAATTATCCTCTGTTGTCATTCCCGTTTGCGTTTGAATTTCTATTTTGTTTAAATTATTTCTTTCGTCTGGATTTATTGAATCGGTATCGCTACTGTCGTTATCTGATAGTTTATTTTCAATTTCTTCAGGGATTTCAAATTCTATTCCTTGACTTTCTGATTCAGTTGTTATTTGAGTTTCGATTGACGCTGGTCTTTTTGAACAGCTTCTTGATCTTTTTGCGCTTTGTTTTTCTTTATCTTCTAATAGACTAAAGTTTTCGTTTGGTTTCTTTTGGTGTTGGCTTCTGGTATTTCTTGATACGTGCGCAATTTTTAACTACTTTTTAACTTTTATCATTTAACTTTTCTTTGTTTATATAGTTTGTTGATTACTTTTAATTGCTTGTGGTTTAATACTTTTACTGGTTTCGATACTTTTACTTGTTTCAATATTTTTATTTGCACTGCTACTTGTAATTGTTTGATTGTTTATATTTTAATGGATAGTTGATTGTTTTTGTTGTTGTTTTAATTGATTAGATCTAAAATAATAACACATTCTTGTACATTATATACTACATAAATTTTCTCATCCGTTTTATTATAATATCCCATATTCTGGCATTGTGTTTTAAAATTCTTTAAAACATCATCTTTCTTTGATTCAGAGAGCTTTCAAACTCTATTTCCTCGTATCAATTATCTATTTGGTCGTATTAATTCTCTATTTCGGGTCGTAATAATTCTCTATTTGGTCGTAATAATTATCTATTTTCCTTTTATCAATGCATGTAAATCATAATATAATACAATCATATATATAATCAATAATAATTACCATAATAATGTAATCATAACTATATATTAAATTTATTTTTCTCAATAAAATTCCCATAGAATCCGCAACGCTCTATCGTCACGCTCTATCTCCATTTCTTCACAACCTCCATTTCCGCGCCTAATCTTATAATATTTTAATTTTATCTAATTAATTTTTATCCATTATAACTTTCAACACTTTTTAATCGTCTTTTGGTCTATTTGACCTCAACGTTAACATAACACAGTTTCGCCTTGATTCTGAGATCATTTTAATCTTTTACCAGCCGTCTGTTGGTTCTCGGAACCTCAACGCTGTCATGATTTATTTTTACTTTTCCGCAGTCATTTATTGGTTTTATTTAACTCAATGCTGACATTCTCATCATTATTTTATTCAAAACATCGGTATTCTACCGGTACTCAATATCTTTTAATTCATCATTTATTCACTTTAAAACATCGGCCGTCTGCCGAATCTTTACGTTTTTATTTATTTTATTAATTTCAATTCAAATTATCCTCGACCCATTTGTTGAATCTTAATATTCAATTAACATAATAATCAAGGCAACTGTTTTTCGCCGGAATTTTAAGTCTTTAATTATTATTTAATTTAACTAATCTCACTTTAATTTTATCTCATCGACTCTTGGTCGGAACTTAATATTCAATTAACATACTCCAAAAAAATTTTTTTTTCACTTTCAAAAAAAAATTCTCTTATTAATTTATTCATCACTTTGGTTATCTCACATAATATTCATCCCCCTAGTTCTTTCATACATTTGGCAAGAATTTTCTTCAACGATGAAAAACAATAGGTCCTTTAGAAAAATCTCACATTAGGTTTATTAACAGGAAGAAAATGAAATCTTTTACGATTCCTCGACGCCTGGGCTTTTTACACCACTTCGCCATATTATCGTGATCATCAGTATTTCTACAGGCAACACAAAAGAAAAAACGTAAAGGAAGAGAGTGAAGTCTTTTACGATTTCTCGACGCCTGGGCTTTTTACACAATTTCGCCATATCCATCTCGATATTCGGTCTCGTGACCGGTTAAAGAAGAATGTCCTAGTTCCACTATACATTTGGCTACAACTTTCTTCAACAATAGCAAGTCTAGGCCCTCCAACGACTTTTGAAATAATCTCACATTAGGTTTATTAACAGAAAAGAATGAAGTCTTTTACGACTCCTCGACGCCTAGGTTTTTAAAAAATTTCGCCATATAATTGCGATCTTCAGTCTCTTGACCGCAACAAAAAAACGAAAAAAGGAAGATAGTTTGAAGTCTTTTACGACTCCTCGACACCTGGGCTTTTTACTTTTAAGCCATTCCGCCATATGTATCGCAATTTAGAAGAAATCCATAAGCGATAATGCTGTTGTCCCTCGACCTCAGCTCCACTAAATGGTCTACTAAAGGTGTCCACGCCGGGTACGGTTTTTAGCATGTATTTTAGATTCGAATCATTTTTCCGGTTAATTCAAATCTCACTGCCGATTCAATGTGAATTCAATACTCGGGTTGGGTATCCGGGTTGTGTATCGAACCACTGCTACCAAAATTTATATCTCTCAAATTTACTGGTACCTTATTTATGTCTCAATTATCATTTACATTTATTTAATTTCTCATAATTTTATTCTCATAATTCATATCTTAAAGCATTTATTTATTAAATCCCTAATCATAATTTTCTTTATTATTTCTATAGTATCAATTAATTTATTTCACATTTATCAAAAATAATTTTCACTTTCTCAATATTTTGTCTTGAGTTTTTATCCTGGTCATTTATTCGTTCACTCATCCATCGTAAATTTCACGGGGCTCCCTTTTTCTCCCTTTGTTCAAAAATTAAAACGATCGCGCTAGTTCGTTCTTTACATGTGGTGATCAATCACATAGCAGAACTTGTCAACATTTGCGACGGGCCCATTCTACCTTTCTTACTCAAGGTGATAAGGTTTCCCACTCTTGATATTACGGACTATCAATTTGATAGCTCAATTTATGCTTGCAATTCGTAATTAGAAGTAAGGAAGTCTCTCATGATTAAATCTCCATTACTCTCACTGTCTAATTTTCAACATTAGTTATTTATTTTACATTTATTAATCATAATTTATTATTATTTACTGAATTGGTTTTGAAATGTTGGGTTATTGGTTATCGTGTATTTGTTCGTTATACCTTTCGGTTGCCATAAACCTTCTTTGCTTTTCAATAAGCATAATTCCTAATCATTTATTTTTCATTACCACATACAGCTTTTTATTATGAATAATAAACTATTATTTTTTCATCAATTTGTCTTTTACAGAAATTATAAATTTTCCTTGTTTTTATACATTCCTGACAATAGCATAAATGCCCACATGGCAATATTAATATATTTGCTTCTTGCCCTTTACAACTTTGTCATTTTTTAAATTTGGCAGTTTTTGATTTGATCATTTCATTTAGTTTTTGATCTATCATTTCGATTTGTTTTTGAATATATGACATTGTAAATTGAATTTCGTATCATTCACTCTCATTTTTTGGAAACGATAAATTTTTTCAGTTATTATATCTAAGGTTGGCCATGCATTCCTACCATTAAATATTCTATTTCTGTATGTGTTTGGATTTCAATAACCATTCATCTTATATTCTTTTAATTCGTTCCCATTTTTGGCTTAACTCTTCTAAACCATCTTCATTTATATTGAGGAATTTCTAAATTTGTTGTATCATTTGTTGACTTGATTCCATCGGAAATTTTTCTAAAAGGGTTAACGATTTTTTGATTATATACATTTATGACTAGATGTACTTTCAATAATTTTATAATTATTTATATTCAATATATATATATATATATATATATATATATATATATATATATATATATATAAGCTTAACAAGAAAATTCAAAGATTTTATCACGAGAATTATTTTGTTATAACTCTATATTCATTTATAGGTAACCTAAATATTATAAACCTATGTATTTTTAACAATATCCTGTTGATTAAAACAAAAATTCAGTTTATATTATTATCTCGACATCAGTTCGTTTAGCTAACATTTTTGTTTTCTTTAATCTTAATTTACGATTATTATTTATTAAAGCCAAATAATCTCCAGAGGTTTCGATTTTATTTTCGACAACTATTTCTGACATTTTTGTTGATTAAAACAAAATTTGTTTAGTCAACCTCTCCTTGAAGAACAATAATATTTATGATGACGTTTAATTTTGAAAAGGGTTTACTTGTTCGTCTTTTATAGTAGATTTTTGAAGTCTGTGATCCAGAATATTTTAATTTTTCCATATTTATTCCCTTTTGTTCTGTCTATATTTCACTATCGTTATCATAATCACTTTTACCCGTCACAATTTATGATTACCCTTTACAATTTTATGATCCTCTTGAGTTCGATATTATTTCAACATATTTCCTCCCATTATAATCGTAAATTTTAATCCTATATTTTTAGATTTCAAAATCGCAAGTTCATTCAAATCAAAACTGTTTCATCACCTTTCTCTCGGTTCATAATCTCTGATAATCATTAGTTCATATTGAAATTGTTATGATTGTTTTTACGTTACATTGTTATTATTTTTGGTTTCCTTTATCAGTTTGCTGTTTCATCTCCCTTTCAAAATGGTTCCAATTTGAGTAATTATGAAAACCTTCAACTAGTTCTGATGAAACAATTCCGATTCAACAGAATACTCTACGATCTCTTAGAAATCATAATGTTAATCATTATGCTATGGACGCTCATTTTGTCAATTCAAAATAATAGTAGTAGCAATAATAATAATAATAATAATAATAATAATAATAATAATAATAATAATAATAATAATAATAATAATAATAATAATAATAATAATAATAATAATAATAATAATAATAATAATAATAATAATAATAATGATAATGATAATTATAATAATAATAATAATAATAATAATAATAATAATGATAATGATAATTATAATAATAATAATAATAATAATAATAATAATAATAATAATAATAATAATAATAATAATAATAATAATAATAATAATAATAATAATAATAATAATAATAATAATGATAATGATAATTATAATAATAATAATAATAATAATAATAATAATAATAATAATAATAATAATAATAATAATAATAATAATAATAATAATAATAATAATAATAATAATAATAATAATAATAATAATAATAATAATAATACTTATATTTCAACAATATTTTGTTATAAAATAAATTTTGTTTTCTGATAATTCCTGAAAAAATGAATTAAATAATAAAAATGCTTAAATTTATTTTTAATTAATTTTTTTTATAACTATTAAGTTGGTGATTTCCATAGATATTTCTCCAGTTATTTTTTGGGCTTGTTTTTCGTGATTCCTAGTCGTCATTGTCATTGCCTTCTCTGGATGATGAATAGGCATAATAAAAGATAATCAATAAAAGAAATTATAAAATAAAAATTATTTTAAAATTTAGCAAAATTAGCTAGATATAAAATCATATTCCATTAGAAAATCTCCTGAAACAAACCGCGATATACTCATAATTCCTTCGAATCTTTGTTTTTCAATAGTAAGATTAATCCGGAACTTTGATCTTCTCTTCTTCTTTTATTTTTCTTGCTTGATAAATTTCTGGATCGCTTTCAACAAAATTAATACAGTTGTTTTTCTTTGTATATAAACATTTTGAGTCACCATTACTTCTCTCTGGCTTCTACTAGTACTTTTATTCTTCGTTTTACTTTATAGTTAGACCTTTCTCGTGACCAGTCGCTCTCCACTGAGGGTCTGGCGTTGAGATTCTTGGAGTAGAGAACTGACCCGGCAAACTGCCATTTACTACGGGTACCTCCACACCGAAGCACTAATTTGATAACTAGTTCGGTAAAAAATCATTTTTATAACTTGTATGCATGTGATCATATAATTAACAATTTAAAGATTAAACAATAATGGTCAATAATAATAATAATAATAATAGTAAATGTAATGAATGATTATTATTAATTTTGTTCAAATTTATTACTCATAATGGAGGCATCTCGTATAGGCCAAGTACCATGGAAACGAAGTTTTCATTGGAAATATTTTTGAAATTAGGTTTATTAACAATTTGACTAAAATAATTCAATGAAAACATGTTGTTAAAGAAAAATTTGAAAATCTGACCATCAAAAGTTTACATAAGTATAGCATAAAAATTTCACAAGTTCATTTCCTAGCTAAATACCCTATAAAATTTGGTTTTATAATCTTTTACCCATGAAAAAATAAAATATAACAAAAATAAAATGCAATAAAAATCTCCTCACTTTTCGGTTCTCCAGAAATTTTTGAAAATTTTTGAAAATTTTTAAATTCTTTTCAGAAATAGCATTAATTTATGTCGATCTGGCATCGACTTATATAATGGGTTTTACACGTATGTTTTTGATGCGGTAAAACAAAACACCTACACGTTTTTACCATATTCCATAACTTTTCTCCTGGTTTACAGATTTTCGTGATTCTTTATAATTAATGTTTCAGGCTTAATTCTAATAGTTATTTTCTAGAATATAAGCTTTTTCGGTGAATTTGGAGCCAAAGTAATGAAATTGGTTAATTTTGTTTGTTTTTAATGATTTTCAATTCTTTTTAAATGCTTTTATTTTTTTCACCCTTTTTTATACATTTTATATTATTTACTGCTAAATAATCTATATTTGATGATTTGTCGTCCATTTGGAATTTTCGCGCCCCAAAGTCTATCGGATGTCGTGCCAGATAAACAAAAAACTTTAAAACCTTAGTTTAGCCCAACACTTTTAGATGGTGGATTGCTATAAGCAAAATATGAGCCTCATCTTTGTGACTGCTACTATACCTGATGGGAAAAAATTTCCAAGTACACACACCCGAATGGTATTCCCATCAGATACGTGCATAATGCTGGGCACCTGATGTGTAAAAGGATATGAGATACAACCATTGGATACCTGACAAAAATGAAGTTGGAAATGTATTCCAATGGGTGATTTCTAGTAAAAGGTGAGCCATATGGCCATGACTGATAATACCCTAAAAACCTTTTGGGTTCACGAGCTACCACAGAAAGTATTCATGCTCATTTAAATTAAGGGTCCTTCTTTTGTTATTTTGATTGAAATAATGTCGATCATTAGACTTTTCTAATTTATTTTAATGACATTATTTATTAAATAATTTTGGTTTATTCCAAAAAAATCACCATCGATTCAAAACAATTATTAATAATTATAGATGATTATTTTTAGATTTTTTAATTGGTAGACGATTCATAACATGTTTCATTTTTAGGTTTTTTAATCGAAAAAAAATACTTAGGCTTTTTAATCCAGAAAAAATATTTATGCTTTTTAATCGGTATTAATGTTTAGGCTTGATTTATTTTTAGGCTTTTTAATCAAAAACTTTTTCAAGCCACGAGGCATAGTCCGAAATGAACTATATAATTTTATATTTGGGGCCCCTAAAACATAGATCCATTGGAAGTTAGTCTTAGTGTTAACGCTATTAATGTAGAGTTAAGATCGAATTCAAAAGAAATTAAAATTAAAATTAATGATTGTAAATTAAATTGAAAGTAATTCAAAAGGTTAGATAATATAAATATGAATGTGAGATAAAATCAAGCCAAAAATGAAAATAGTGTATGATCTGATCAAAAGGAAGGAAAGGCGATGGCCATTAGAACCAATGTAAAATTCATCAAGCACAATCTCAAATAACCAGAGGCCTTTCCAACTCGAAATTTTATCGTTTTACTAACTGACATTAATTCCGTTTTATATTGAACTTCCGCCGAACATTTGTACTGATATTCTCCATTTGCGCTTGATAAAATCAAATTATTATTTGTTATTTGAATACCAGTTGAAGGCGTAACGGATGTCCATTGAATCTTTGGAGTAGGTCTTCCTTCAGCTGAACATTGAATGATTTCGGATATTGAATAATCAGTGTTCTCCGGAACAATTGTGATGAGATTGGACAGATAATAGACAAATAATTTCTCACCGACTGATCGAGACAGTTCAGTTGAATTCATGTGCAATGAACAATAAAATTGTGCCTGGTGATAAATTGCACTCACCAGAACCGGAAATGTCACAGGCTCCGACAATACTGATATTAATTGCAATGACTTCCAGTTCTGACTACCAACCAAATTGAGAGTAATTGACAAATTATTTCCTACATTTTGCAAACATGAAACATTAAAATATTCTCCTTCTCTCGTAATGTTTCCATATTTTATTTCCAAAGATTGTTTTAAATAAACATTTTTTTGCAGTTTAGTACCAGACAAAAATGTGACGTAACAGCTGAGGTTTCTCGGACCGTCATTCAATAGATTCATTTCAAAACGTACCGATTTCGAATCTTGATTATAATTCAAAGTTCTATTTTTATAGTTGATTTGTATGGACGATGAACCCTGAGTTACGGAGACAATCAACTGACCATTATCCTCGATGTTCAAGACTGATGTGGCATTCATGTTGTCAACCCTACATTCGACTGTAACCATTTTCTCTAGTCCTACAGCAGGTGGATTAACGGAAAAATTGACAAATTCTTTATAAGTTTCATTAATATAAATGTTTTTGGCAATCGAGTTTGTAACTCCATTTATCACATTTAATGCTACACAAAAGTACTCCACGAAGGTATCAGAAGGAGGAGTTAACTTAATGGTATCTGGGAAGGATGATATGATGAATGAGTCGTTTTGAGTAGACCACCACGTAATGTTTGGCGAAGGATTTCCTGCTGCTTCACACCTCACTGTATCCCCATTTCTATACTCCTCTCTTTTCGGTGTGATTTTTATGTCCCTTACTGAATAAAGAATATTTATAGGAATTTCTTGGCTTTCCCAGGTATAAAACTCATTTTTAATGATACACAAAGCCCGATCCCCGTCATCTTTCCAATTGAAATTAGCAACAACAATTATGTATAGACTTGATATATTGAAAGGAGAATAGTTTACGAGTGGACCCATTTTAGTTCTCTTGAAAATCATCATGATTCCTTTTGGAGAACCTAAAGTTGTTGTTGAACAATTTATGATAAAGTTTTCCCCCTCCTTAACCATTGTTATATTTGGATTTTGTCCCTGAATGAAATATGTACTAGCGCTAATTGTCTCATTGTATCGGTTATACATTCGACATGTGTACTCTCCATATGTTGCTGAATCCGTAATTCTATACGACAAGCTTGAAAACGTTACATTTGTATCATATATGAAATCAGAATGCTCTATGATATTTGTGTGATTGAATCGGATAATGTGAGTGCTTTTTACAGTAATTGTACCATTAATGAATCCTGCCCATTTCGGGACTATTTCCCACCGATGTTCCGATATGTTAGATTTGGATAATTTGTCACCGGAAAATTCTATTTTAATATTTCTCCACCTTTCAGTTGTCATTGTTGTCGGAACGGTCGATTGAAACGCTTTCACTACTATCACAAATTGAGTAGATAGGAGTATTGTTTGGTTTTTGAAATTTTGTTGGGCCCTGCAATTACATGTCCGATTTCCCAATACGTTTCCAATCCTTAATCTTGACCCGTTTATCCAATCATCGAAATCGGTGGTTATCAGCTGCCATTCAACAGTTGGAGTGGGATTTCCGTCAGAATAGCAACGGATAATGTCGGTTGGATTGTAGACATCTCTTTTCGGATAGAATTCAATGCGTTTCATTTCATATGATATATTGAGCTTTGTAAAGTTCTGATTGTACCGTGAGAATTCATACTGGATTCCGCATCCAATGCTTGCGTCATGCAATGTTTGATTGAGATTCAATTGAGTAATCGTAATTAAGGATGAATTGGTGCTTGCATAATTGAGGTCTTCTTGTATCCCATTTGCATATACGATATAGTTTATAATCATAACATTCGTCTTCTTATTCACCGACTGACATGAAAAGCTGAAAGTTTCATTTTCATAATAAATTAATCGTTCCGTCGAATTGAAAATGGGACTCGAGGCATTAACGAACACGTTGATGTTTCTGTCGTATCTTTCGTTATTAATCTCGATTTGGCAGGTGATTTTACCTTCGAAGGCCTGTATGAAAGCCATTTCATACGATAGCATTCCACTGTCCTTTGTGCAATTGGATAAATAGTTTTTAAAATCTTTGCTAACAGAACACTTTTCGTTCAAATTTGTCCAAAAAAGTATTTCACTATTTGAATGTTTTACAGAGATATTTTGAAAATCTTCTCGTGTATTTAGTGAACAAATAAATTGTTCCATTTGGTTCTCAATGACATGGACAGGGCCCGTGAAAATGACAGACCTGTTTAGAGAGTTAGCTGGAATGAGCTGAAGACCAAGAAAAGTCAAAAGTATGATCATCACTGTGAGACTGGGATATCATTCTCTATTTTATGGTTTATATTTGTTTACACAAGAAGCTTTTTACAATCAGTAGTAAACATAAAAAACATTAATTGAAAGGCCTGACCTTTTTCGTGTTGGTCTTTTCAAAGCACTGTAAATCTGTTTAAAAATAGTTGCAAATAATATTTACAATAAACAAACAATTCAGTGGCTGACTTTCTTATGTGAAAATATTATTTATTTAAAAGAGAATTGATATTTATTAAAAATTATTTAATTAACATTTATTTAAAAGCAATATTTCTCACGAAATTAAAAAAAATATTTAAAAATGTAACAATACAAAATGTTTGTTTTTTCGAATGAATAGACAAAATTCAAATATGAGCTTCATTGCTTTTTGTATTAATGACATTCATAATTAATATTTTAATAGTAATTTAATCCAAATTCTGAATTTGAGAATATTATTAAAACAAGTATATTATGACTGCCAATTCCAATTAATAGCTAAGCATTTTTAGTGATTAACGTACTTTTTTTGAAAAGACCGGCAAAAAATACATTTTTTGATTTAAGAAAATTTATGTTAGAACTTTGTTTTAGCCAAAAAATAAAAAAAACTACTAAAATACTTAAAAATACTTGTATAAAAACTTCTAAATATCTTGAAATTACATGTGCACTTGGTAAAATGCTTTATTTTATTCTTGAATAAACAAATTTTATAATTTACAATGATAAATATCAATAAAACTATTTTTTTCTTAGCTTTCGTTTTATATTAAATTCTCGAATACATTCGAGTGCGAAATTTACTGCAACATAAAATACGACGCTGCTCGAATTATCTGGAGTGTGTACGTGAATGTGTAAATTGATTTTATGGCAATTAAATTTCAATTAGTTTTATTGATTACTTACCCAAGAAATGTTGTTATTTAGTTATACACTCAATTCTTTTTTATGCGTTTTTTCAAAACAATTTTAAGCGAATTTTTTAAAAAACTTATAAGTTATGCAATTTTCATCCCTTATTTCCATTGTTAACAGGTTTTATACGGGGTTCGAAAATTATGGAACGTATCCCTATTTATACAATGTAAGTCGTGTCTTTTTTATGCTGTTTTCTGAGGAACGTATCGACCGCATAAAAAAAATTGACTGTATTTAAAATTTTTATTCGTTATTATTTTTTACCCTAAAAATTGCCAGAAAAAAAGATCAAATATTATAAACCAATTAATGATAAATTGCTTGACCATTATGGTTTGAAAGTAAGCGATAGCAAGAAACTTATTGATAGTGATAAGGTATACCGTATTCACTGTGATTTTTATTATAAACCCCTTGATAACATATGTCAAGTTGTGATCACCCCAACAATAAAATTAATAGGTTGCTCCTCAGTCACTACATTTTTGAGCTAGCTATTTTGTTTTTGACTTTTAAATATCTAATTTTATTTATATTTTTTACTTTATACTATAAATTAAGGCTTAAATTTAAAATGATAGTAAGAAACCACTGACTAGCGTAAGTAAATTATTTTGAGAAGGTCTCAGGCGACTCCTGACAAATTGTTACGCGAAACCTGTTGGGGTCACGAACGACAGGTTGTGAACCACTGATATAATTCATACTCATCCAGCAAAGTGTAATACAATCTTTTCGATGACTTTTGGTGGACAAGCAGGAAACTTGACGCAAATATCATTAAGACCAATATTGCATCTTTAACTCCTAGCAACACGAAGAAATTACTGTGTTTAGAAGATCGGTAGAAAACACGCAGAACGAGTAAGTGAGATAAATTACCAATAATTTTAGTTTTTCTCAGTTCAATAAAAAAAGTATAAAATTAAATCTTATTCATTGGATTAAATTCGATTGGCATTTTGGTTTCAATGAAGTTATTTTAATTATCAACTATTAATTAATTGTTAATTGACATAATATTTTCTACAAAATTTGACTATGAATCAGATTTATTTAAGGTATCTGATTCATAGTCAAATTTTGTAGAAAATATTATGTCACTTATAAAGAAATCAGAGGTGAAACACAAAAAAGTCCTTATAATATAATTGTTAATTATTGAAGAGAAATATAGCCAAAGCAAGCATTAATCGTTAGCAGGATTCTCAACATTTTTGACCAAAGTTTTCCCATTTTATCCCTTAGTAGATATATTTTTTATGTATTTTCTTTATCATTGTATATGAGACTTCTTATCTGTTTTGATTTTTATTCATTATCCCTTGTTTTGTTAACACATTATTTCTAAGTTCAAAGTTCCTCATTGTCGCTGCTTCTATTTCGCCTTTCTTTCTCCTTTTCTCTACGCTGCTTACTTTTCATTTTAATTTTATTACACCATATTGATTTTTAAAACCTTCTTCAGAATAAATCTTTGACTGAACTCATTCAACTCTTTTGTTTCGTTGGGTTTAATGTGTACTCGACAAATGGCAGTTCATCTTATTATTTTCTTTTTAAAAATCTGATTTTACAGCCATTTCTAGATTTGTCTAGTTCAAGGGTTCTCAAAGTGCGGCCTTCAAACTGTTGAAATGCGGCTCGCGAACCGCCAATGTAAGATCGAAGATCTTAATTAAAAAAAATGTTTTGTAATTTTATTTAAAAAAATTCAGTTCAAGTGAATTCAGGACAAATGCAAACCTCTTTATAATTATGACTTCACAGATTCATATAAAAACAATACTAGATATAACTTCTCAGTAAAGGCAGCATTCTTTGTTTGTATTTAGGCCCGCGAAATATTTTGGAATTTAAAAATTGCCCCCCTACGTAAAACTCAACTATTTCTTACATAATTTCTAGCCAATCAATTCAAATTAATCAATCAAAAATGCAGGCAACAATACACAAATTCTATGAAATTTTGTAAGTGTAAATAAACATAAATTAAAATGAGTATTAATATTTATTTTAGTTAAATTTGATTGAGTTTTGTAATGTATTCGATGGCAAAAGTCAACAGCTATGAGATAATTTATTACATCATAATTGTTAACTGAATTCGTATTTTTAAAAATAATTTTGTTATCGTGTCATATTTGAATGCAAAAACAATCAAAAATCGAAAGTTTTTTAACAGATAATTCTAAAAATGATGAATACGTTTCTAAATTTTACAACAATTGGGCAGCGGCTTATGAACAAGTAATTTTTTAATTTATATTTTTAGTGAATCACATAAATAGTGACTTTTAAATTTATTTATAGGTAAATTATTGCTAGGTATCTTATTAATAATTTTAATAATGACATCCATTTTAAATGAGAACGTTTTTTCTTTGCATTTCATTATTAAAACATTGCAGACATCTCACTTTAAATGTACGACCAGGCACAGCTCTAGTAGTTTTCTGTGTGTAGGCGCGATGCGAATTTGCCGCCCAAAAAATAAAAAAAAATGTGAATGAATCTGCAATTATCATAAGTAAAAAAAACATTTTATTTTTCTTGTTGAAATTGATTTAAAAAAATAGAAAATGCAGCCATCCAAAAGGGCTTGTATAACGAAATTTTAGAGAAAATTAAAGACATTTTTGTCTCTATAGGTTATTTACAGTATTTGGTCAATTCTGTTTTCAATTTTTTGTTTAATTTTAATTTTTAAGATTTCGGATTGAAATTTTATGTTTAAAACTTGATAGGATTTTGTAATCTTAACTTGGAAATTCATATATAAATAAAAACAACAGAAAATTTATCAAATAAATATTTTGTTTAAAATTTATTCAGCCTTTTATCCCTTCAATATTTCAAAAATAAAACAAACATAATAATGAAAATTAAATTAAAATTTTTCATTATGTTGGGGTTGTCGGTGAATTCGAATAGAAATTATTGTTAATCTGACTCCAAGCGTGCTTTTAACAACAGTAACGAACTCCAAACGATATAAACTTTATTGATTAATACACTTTATCTCCACTTTAAAATGAAACAACGAATTATCAATCGATCACACTTAGTGCTTATTGCGACCCTTCGGGAAGAATAGCACTTTTCGGATCACTTGGCTTTACAATCACCTGACTACTGCGATGGGTTTCCGAGATCGGTAACTCTGATTTAGTTGCTTCGCTTTGCTTTGACCTTCAATAACACTTACTGATGTTGAATAGAATTTCTGATATTTTTAAACGCTAATTCATTTTGGGCCACCATGATCACTGACAGCTGTCCAGATAAATCATTTTTTAGAAATGCCCTTTCCCGGATTTTCAAACAATATTTTTTCCCTTATCTTGAAAGGGCTTTCGAGATAATGTGCGAATTTTGTTTTTGTTTTTGTTTTCCAAAATTTGGACTTGTTAATTATAAATGACCTTCTTTGATTTAATTGTCTGTTTTTATTGATTTTCTCTTATTCCTTTCTTGTTGTTCAACATTTCTTTTTCATTTTCTTTTTATGAGGCTCCAGAACCACATCTTACTCACTTCTCATTGTTTCCCCCAATCATTTTACATGTTTACTAATTATTTTACTCTATTATTTAGGTATCCTCAACAATTATATCTCCGTCACGTAAAGTAAGGGCTCTCAAAGTGGGCTAAGTTGAGGTACATTAACTTCAAAAATGTTTTTTGCGGCACACCTAAAAATAAAACGTTAAACCGTTAAATACGATATTTTTTGATACATTACGCACGTAAATTAATTATATATGTACTATGATATTTAATTTTATTAAATTACAATTATATTCAATTTTGTTAAATATTTCTAAATAAAGTTACAGAATAATTATAAAAAAATAATTAACACAAATTTTTAAGTCCTAAAAAAACATTGCGACACACTTGCAAAACCTCGTGGCACATTTTGGTGAACCCCTACCGTATTGTTATTTATGATTTGAATAGGTGGCAGATTTGATTAAATCGTTTTACACGTTATTTTATATATAAAAATTCAATTTACATACTTATTTAACACTTTTTCCATTATTCTAACATGAAAAATCTTTATAACGTAAAATAATTTTTCAGTGCATTCTAAATTTAATAAAAGAAAATAATAAAATAATAATTATATATATTAAAAAACCTTACTCAAACCTAGCTTATATGATTTATTTCAGTAGATACACAGTCATCACAGAGTAATAAAGAAAAACTAAATACATTTAAAACATCTTATTCAAAAAAAATCATAAACTAAACATCCAAAACTAAATAATTAAAAAAAATTTACATTTTTACAAAATAATTTAATCAATCAAATTATTGAAAGCAAAAAATTACATCTACTAAATATAACATCCAAATTTTTATAAAAACATTCAAAATATTCTCGATTTTTTCCATAAGTTTCCCATGTAACATTTCAAATATAGCAATAAAAGCATAAAAACATTATTCTTTACACACACACTCACAAATTTATTATTGTATTCACAGATAATCAATTCCTTCAATCGGCAGAAATCAAGAACTTGAGTATGTAGATGAAGAGTGGTAAGTTGTTTTTACGTTAGATTGATATTTAAATTGATAAACAAAATTCGAAAATGACCTAAGCAGGATTCAAAATCTACTAATAAATACAATGCGTAAAACAATAGAACTTAGAAACACTTCTATAATGCAGAATACACCACTCCAATTATGAAAATAAAACAAACACAATTATATTCACCATTACCTATCAGTTTTGGAGTAGCGTTTTATATTATCTTGATCATTGTCACATTTGTTTTTTTGTCATTAATAATTATAAAATTATTATTATTAATTATACTTTTAAAGTTGTAATTTTATTTTTAATTAGGATTTGGCTAATATAGAAGGAGGATATCATGCTCACGAATTACTAATTTCAGCATTGTTGCCAAATCTGGAAATGTTTGATAATAAAATACGAATAATTGACATTGGGTCTGGATCTGGTTTATTGGGCCATGAAGTTAGATATCCGTATTTTTTTGATCGTTTTAATTTTCTTTTTAAAATTAGATCAAAAAATTAGGATTTCTGAATATTGACGCTCTTGATGGTAGTTCTTCAATGCTAGAAGAAGCTAGATCTAAAAATATTTATGTTAATTATTTCCATGAAACAGTTGGATTGGAAAAGCTTGTGTCAATTGAGGATGGTATGATATTAAAACAATTATTTTAATTTTTTAGCATTATTCTTTACCTTTACATGAAGCAATTACGAGTTATCTCGGGCCATAGATCGGTAGTCCGTAGCCAAGATAACTCCAGCAGTCACGTATTTTATGTTTCTTTATGTGTTTTCTGTAGATCTTTGGATTTTTCATTCAGATAACTGATATTGTCTTTTTAAACCATTCTTTAATGTCCTGAAATATTCTGAATACTAAATTAACGTAGTTTTCATTCTGAAATTTCCTGATGAATTTCCACTTAATAATAAAGTTTAATTGTTTTTGGCTGCTTTAAGATACATTCAGTGAAAATTTCTAAATATGTCAAAAAGAATTTGCCCCAAAATTTAATTCTTGCTCTAATTTTGGAACTTTTGATACAGAAGACTTTCATTATTTGTTTGATTAAGATAATAAACATACAGTCATAGGCATCAATTTTGAATTAAAATTTACTACTAGACCACCAAATATTTCGAAGTAAGATAAAATATTAAAATAAGATAGAATAAAACAAATTTAATTAAAATATATAAATAAATAATTAAATAAATTTGGCAACGATTTAATTAAAAGATAACTCCAATAAAAAACTTTTCGTACGATATATTTCGATAGCATAACTATCATCTTCAGGTACTCAAAACCAACTAAGCATATTATGAATTAACATTTAATTTAAACAAATTTTTTTTATTAATTTAATTTTGTAATAAATAAATATTTATAAAATATATTCAAATAACTTTTAATTATTTTAAAATTTCATTTATATTATAACTTTTTAAAAAAATTAATGTCATTTAAAATTTCAATTATTTTAATAATATTAAAAAAAAGTTTTTTTTTTAAAAAACAATACATAAACATGATTTAACATACTTAAACTATTTAAAAACATTCAAAACATTCGTAGTCTAAAATTAATAAAAATTGTAATTAAAATTAATGAAAACACTTTTTTTGTGATCTGTAAATTTACAGATATTAATATTATTATTACATATTTTTAAAAAATAATAATTTATATATATATTTTTCAGAATCATACAGTTGTTTAGTTTCATCCGGAACATTCGTACCAAGCCATTTAACTTCAAAACATTTACCAACTTTAATTAGAACGGTTAAGAAAGGTAACTGTAAATTTAAAAATACATTTAAAATGTTTATTCTAATTATTATTTAAATAATTAATGGAAATAGTTTCCACGCGTTTGCCATCCGTTTTCAGCGTACTGAAATATGCGGTGAGAATTTAGGAAAAAATAAAAGTTAAAATGATTAAAATTATTTCAAATTAGAAAATGTAAAATTAAAATACTTTTAAAAACAAATATTGAATTTGAAAATATTATAATAATCAGAAAATTATGTTTTATCAAAATGTTTTAAAATTTAAAATATGTGGCAGTCTAACTCACAGATAAATGTCTATTGTGGTTCTAAATCACTAATTAGAAAGTCAGTAACATGTTCTTTTTATCACATAATTTAATCCACAACATTTTTGTAACCATATTCGCTTATATGTTTCTACTAACGATATTACATGGGTAAAAAATTACCATAGTGAAAGTATTTAAATTGGATAGTCTCAACACGATACGCATGAACTAAATTTGTAAATTTACATAACACGGCACTACACAGACTCTTTAACTTGACTAAAATTAGTTAAACTTATAAGCACCTGTGTTGTGATAAAAATTTGTTCGGATGAATAACAACTCTTACTATAGAAAGTGAGAAAGAAGAAAAAAAATAATTTTAACACACAAATACAACTCACAGCAAAAAATCCAAATAAACTTTCAAAATGTGAAAATGTTCAGATGAATAACAACTCTATGTATTACCATATTATAATTAGTTTAAGATTAATCTCTTACATTTTTAGCAATAAATCAAAAAAATGGTCAAAGTGGTTGATGCATAAATTTCATGAAATTTTCATTATTTTCAATTATTCTTTTATTGATCCACTTGGATTTACACATCAATTTGTATTACAAATTTTGTCATTCAGTGGAAACGAATGTAAATATCTCAGAGAACATAACTCTATAAGGTATATATATGTAACTCATAAGTGCGACTAACAAATACTATTAATGTTAAATTTCGCAGTACCAATCCTCATTATGTAGTGGAGCCTTATGAAATTTGAAGTTTCTATTCTAAGAATTATACAGCGCATCAAAAAATGTTTTCAGATTTTTCATTCACAAAAATTCAAAAACAAAAGTTGTATTTGCAAAAATGAAAAAGAATCATTCCTTTTAGTATGGAAATTTAATTAAATAATAAAAATAAATACCGTATTTGCTAGATCGTAAGCCTTCACTAAATGTAAACCTTACTTTAATTTAAAGAAGTATTTATGATATATTTTCGTTTTTTGGACGCCATAGATTGTAAGATTCATTGAATGTTCAAAAACATTTATGAATAAACAAAAAAGATAATACATAAAAAATTTTATTAGTAATATAACTCATAAAAATTAATATTTTAATTATTAACATTGCTGTTATCTGACCTAAAATTCCCTTCGATGAGACCAGAGTTCTCCAAAGTAAGGTACGCGTACTCCTTGGCGTATTCGAAAGGTTTCCATGGGGTACGCAAAGAATTTTATAACTTCCTTTGTTTGTGTGTGTAAACACACTGAATATTATTAAAAAATAATTTTTATACAGCTTTTTAATGGCATATACTAAAAATCTTAAACTAAATGGTACGAAGTGTTAAAAAAATTATTGAAAGGGGTTTTTGAAATGATAACATGTAAGTTATCTTGGTCCTTATTGTTATATGTTTTGAAAATTTTAATAAAGATTTTAACTTGCTAGAAAATTGAAAAAAAAATCTTGAAAATAATACCGATTCCAAACAAATATAAAAATTACAATATAAATTGATGTAGTGTTTTCGCATTAAAAAAATTATATTATATATATACAGACTCGATGGATTGGTACGCTAAAAAATAAAGTTAAAGTTAAAAAATAAATATTATTAATGTTGGGGTATCACGAAAAAGCACAGTAAAATCGATAAAACACAAAAATGATAAAAGTGCAATATTAATTAAAAAATTTATAAAAATTCGAAAGTAATATTGATCGGGGGAAATTGGTATGGTTGAACGCCAAATTGAGAGACGAGTCCAGAAATAATAATAAAAATTTAGTGAGGGGTCCCTAGAAAATAATATAATATAAAAAAGGAAATTAATTAAGCAAAATTAATTACTAATGGGAAGCCCGAGGCAATGGGAAGCCCGAGGCAATGGGAAACCCGAGAGATGTGGGAAATCCGAGAGCTGATGAAAACCCGAGAGATGAGGAAAACCCGGCGCACAGACGGAATAATAAATTAGCCTAAACAACATTGAGTGGGCGCCGCTAAGTTACGGAGAGGCAGTTAATTCATAATTGGCAATTTGGTAATGGACCAAACGTTGTTGACAAATGCCGGACTGGAAAGTAATTATTCTTGATAATTTAATAATGCAGAAAACATTGTTGACAATCGTCGCAAAACAGTCTGAGCAGGAGTATAAAAGAAAGAGGGAAAAACACGAAAGGGACAGTGTTCACTAGACAAGAAACGAAAGTTATTATAAACAGATACGAAAGAGCAGAGTGAATCAACGGGAAATAGCAGTAACTAGGTTAGTCGAGGAATCCAAATCCAAGTAAAAAAGTCAAAGTTATCTATCAGAAAGGGTGGTTCTCCCTTGGACAACCTACCCTCAGATAAACAGGCTCATACAATTGTCAGAGAGTGCAAATCAATTAGTGAAAGTGTGATAACAATAATTGAAACAAACGGATTGATCTGTATTGTGATAAAGTGCAAATAAAATTATTCTGTGTTGGGTTTGCTTATTTGATTGGAAAAGGACACGAGGAGTCAGAGGTGACCGACTTACAATAATAATAACCCAACATTAATATAAGAATTTTTAGGTGGAATCATCGGAATAATAATGCGTGAGGAATTCCTGTCCACTTGTCTGGAGCTCCGAGATTTTCAGCCGGCTTTGCAAAAAATGAGTAGTGAGAATCAAATTGAAATAATTACCGAAAATTTAGTCGAAAATTACTACAATAAAAAACCTGGGAAAATATTTATTTTTAAACGACTTTGATGGAATATTAGTTGTTTTAATTGATAATTAACATAATTTAGATATTAATAATACATTTACAAAAATTTTTTTTAAATTTTTTTATAATAATATAGATTTGTGGTTCCCTGCCTTTGATGGTGATGTGATAATGAAAATAATATATAATGACCAAAATAATATTGAATAAAATTATATGTTAATTCTCCATATACAATTAGCGCCATTAATTTAAATTCAATTTAAATTTAAACATGCAACGAATTTCAGTCACAGCTATTACTGTTGCCTGATAGAATATTTTCTGATTTTTATAATATCACAATATAGTAACATATTACGTTGCGGTATTTTCGTCGAATTTATTAGCAATATATTACGCTGCGGTATTTTAATCGTGAATATTAATCTGTAATATTAATATAATTTCGTCATTCAAATTTGCTTTGACTTCTTCGATTTCTTATAGAACAACAGAATTCATTTTAACTTTTATGTTTCTTACCTCAATAAATAGTATTTATCCGTAATTCATATTTTCGAGTTCTTCATCCTATCATGAGGCAAAATGCCAGTTGTTTTTAATTTCGACTAGCCTTATTTAGTGGTATAATCCATTTGATTAATAATCCTCAACCCAAATCATCTTTGTTTGATAATCCTCCCTCTGTGACTTTCTTTAAAAATCTGGTCGTATAACAATATAATTAATTACCACATCATGCGTTTTCTTTATGATAATTTTTAATCGCATCTTTCTATCAATTTTACTGTACTGATAATGACAATTCGAATTCGCTTTGTTCGCTTTTATTGTTGTTTACCAAACTCTGGTTTTGCTTATTTAATTAATTAACGATTTACTGTTTTTATAAATTTCCTTGCTTTCCGACCCTTTCTAAACATACTCTGCTAAATTCATTATCACAGTGATCTTAACCATTGTTTAATCTTTATCTGACCTATTTTTCAAATTTGTTAATTTTCTGCAATTTTGCACCATTCAATTCTAATCATACTTTTTGTTACCTACTAGAACTCATTTCGATTAAAAAATTCAACTAGGAAAATTTTTACTAAAATCTTTTCAACTAAATTGCAATTAAACTTTTAAACTTTTTAAAATTTTACTTTTTTTAAAATTAAAAATTCTAAAACTAAAAAATCCGAATATGTATCTCATTTAGTAGGTAATTTAGATAAAATGGTCCTTCGAATATATGAAACAAATAGCTATTGTAACAAAATTGGTTTTATTATTTTCATATTAACGTTTTATTTGTCATGCTTTTTATATAAATAAACCTATTGATGTTCTCAACAATTTATTAAGAATACTTTTTAAAAATACTGGTCTTTTATATAAAACGAAGTTGATTTAATACTTACATCATAGACTAGAAATGTCTGCTTACTGTGTATGCAAAATACACAGATGTAGAAATTAAACAATTTCTCTTGAGAGATCATAGCTGTTTGACCTCTGACAACTATGACAAATTTTCTTCGCT
The DNA here is from genome assembly GCA_022537955.1 of Schmidtea mediterranea. Lineage (NCBI taxonomy): Eukaryota > Metazoa > Platyhelminthes > Tricladida > Dugesiidae > Schmidtea > Schmidtea mediterranea. Next base: position 282,306,468 of record CM039679.1, read on the forward strand.
TATATTTAAAGGACACGAGGAGTCAGCAAAAACCGACCTTTAAACGATAAAAACCCAAAACTTTTAACAAGGATGGTGGGCTAAACCAGAGGTCCCTAAGTCGTGGCCCGCCCTAGGAATTTCAACAAATTATTAAAAAACGTAATTATTAATTAATTTGTGATCTTAAGTTTTACATTTAACCACAATACAATTTAACAAAGTTACAAATTAAAATATAAAACATTTACTAAGTAAATTTTACTTCCAGTGTTTTCTATTTTTACTGTTTTAAATTTACTTCAACCTGAAATATTTTTTATCTTTTTTTGTCATCTTGCAATTGTCTTTTATTATCAAGGTTTATTTTTTAAGATTACTTTGTTTTAATTTTCTAAGTTCACTTTTGTCAATCATATGACCGCGTTTATACTTGTTGGGGTATTACGAAAAAGCACAGTAAAATCGATAAAACACCAAAATGATAAAAATGCAATATTAATTAAAAAATTTATAAAAATTTGAAAGTAATATTGATCGGGGAAATTGGTATGGTTGAACGCAAAATTGAGAGGCGAGTCATGAAATAATAATAAAAATTTAGTGAGGGGTTCCTAGAAAATAATATAAGATAAAAAAGAAATTAATTAAGAAAAATTAATTACTAATGGGAAGCCCGAGTCAATGGGAAGTCCGAGGCAATTCGAAACCCGAGAGATGTGAAAAATCCGAGAGATGAGGTAAACCCGAGAGAAGAGAATAACCCGGCGTATAGACGGAATAATATATCAGGATAAATTGGCCTAAACAACATTAAATGGGCGCCACTGAGTTACGGAGAGGTAGTTATTTCGTAATTGGTAATTTAGTAATGGACCAAACGTTGTTGACAAATGTCGGTCTGTGGAAAGTAATTATTATTAATAATTTAATAATGTAGAAAATGTTGTCGACAATCGTCGGAAAACATTCTGAGCAGGAGTATAAAAGACAAAGGGAAAAACACGAAAGAACAGTCATTATTAACCAAAGTGAATCGACGTGAACGAGTAGTAACTAGGTTAGTAGAGGAATCTAAATCCAAGTAAAGTCAAAGTTATCTATCAGAAATGGTGGTTCTCTCTTGGACAACCTACCCTAAGATACTCAGAGTCATACGGTGGTTAAAAGGTGCAAATAAATTAGTGAAATTGTGATTACAAACATTGAAATAAAACGGATTGAGTGTAACTGTGATAAAGTGCAAATAAAATTATTTTGTGTTGGGGATGCTTATTTGATTAGAAAAGGACACGAGGAGTCAGAGGGAACCGAATTTCAATAATAATAACCCAACATACTGCTTCGGCTAACAGCGTGTTTTTATTTTGAATTTAAATGTAAAATTAAATGTTAATATTTTTAGACTTAAAATTAAATTTTTGACCAAAAACAATGAGTCAAAATTTAGATGACAGGAAACGAAAACTTGGGTAAAGTTCCAACCTCTCATGCCTTGAAGTTAATGATGACTAGAAAGACATATACATGTTAATGCTTGGTAATAACGGAAAACCAATCTGTACGATTTTTGGATTTTGTGTATCTATCATTAAAAAATATAACTTGGAAAGAGAGTACAACAGTGCGCAATCCGATTTGACTAGTAAATATCCATTGGGTTTTGATATTAGGCAAGATTTTATTGACAGAAAAAGAGTGGCTTCAAATACCAGCAATCATTTTTTAACAAGTTACAAGATAAAAATAAAATTGCACCGGTTGCATCCTATAAAATTGTTTTGCTACTGGCAAAGAAAACAATCCTTTTATGGATGGTGAAGAAGTTATTGAGCCAGCACTTGAAATTGCTGTTAGAATGTTTGGCAACAAAAATATAGAATTTAAATTAAAAGAAATTCTATTGTCAAATAATACTATAACCAGGCGCATTGAAGAACTCTCAGATAATATCACTGAGCAGGTTGTTTTTCATGCCACTAACTGTAAATTTTTCTGTTTGGCAATGGATGAGTCCACTGATATTTGTGATTCTGCACAAGTATCTGTTTTAATCCGAGCTGTTAGTGATTCGTTTGATGTAATCAAAGAATTGCTTAATTTAGAGGCAATAAAATGTACTACTAAGGGAACAGATGTATTTCAAACTCTAAAATTTTGTATGGAAAAACACAATTTGGACTGGACAAAATTAGATAGAATATGTACTGACGGTGGACCAGAACTGGTTGCCAAATATGTTCGTTGCCTCGCATTCCGGCTTGATATCACAGGTCATCTCAATTTTTTAAATTTGAAACTACTGGGTAACAATAAACTTTTCTCAAATCTTTGTAATGACGTTGCTTTTTTTAAAATGAAACTTGTATTGTTTGTTACCCAGTCTGCTAAAAGAAACTTTGAAAATTTCCAGCATTGGAAAGAGAGAGAATCAAAAAACGAACTTGATGCTGACAAGTGCCAAAACACGGTTGATGTACTTCTGGGTGCTTTCGAGTTCCGATTTTCCCAGTTTGTTGCAGAAACAAACAACGTTGCACTTTTCACAAATCCTTTTGTTTTTACTGATAAGAAGATCAATATACCTGACGAAAATTTGCAACTTGAAATTATTTATTTAAAATGTAACTTGATTCTGAAAGGCAGATTTGCTGAGCTTCTTGGCGTGCCATTTGCTAATAATATGATATTATTCCGACATTTGCTGCCAGCAAATGAAGCCGAGCATTTGTGGTCATTTGCCCAAGGTTATATATGCCGTTTTAGATGCAGGTACAGGAGTGAGCAATTATTTTCAGCAATGAAACTCATAAAGAACAAAGAATTGGTTATTGATACTTGCCACAACAAACCTGCATCCAAAAATTGATAAACTGGCTTCCAATCTACAGCTACATAAACATCATCAAAACTGATGGAACTGTAATAAACAGTTTTCAAACATTAAATTGATTTAAATGGTAAATATAAAACTAAGAACTCTTGCATTTAAATTTTAAAATTATACTCCAAATTCAATAATTTTAGATTAGATTTTACATAACAATTACAATATTGCATTTTATAAATTCACAAACTAATTTCTATAAAATGGTAATTTCCGTTATGCATTATGAGTGCTTAGTTTAGTTAATTCTAGTTGGTCATACTCTTGAAGTTTGAAAATCAAGACACAAAATACGTTGCCTCTTTTCAAAGTGTGAGTGGCTCGCCACGATACTTGACAAATTAGATTTGGCCCTCGAGGGAAAAAGTGTGATAACCGCAGGGCTAAACAGATACATTCAGTATTTCTAGATAAACTGATTCAATCAAATTGTACTTAGTTGAATTGTCTCAATTGAATTGAGTATAATTCAAATTGTGTTAATTGAATGAGCCTAAAATCATTTAAAAAAGTTAATTTTGAAAGTATTTAGAACAAAGACACATTGCAAATCGAGAACGCTCCTCTTTTTGTGACCACTAGGTTAAATTTGGAAGATTATTTTTTCTAGTAATTTTGATTTTAAATTTTCATATATTTTTAAAATTTATGAAAACATAATAATTAACTGTTGATGTCGTATAGAAAATTTTTAGTTAAATTACAAATTCGTTATTCAAAATAGCATATATTCAATTTATTGCTTAAATATTGACACTTAAAATGATTCCCACCATTTTCAATTTAAAATTGTTCCAACAACTCTTAAAGATCATCAAACATCCATTTTTTTTCACTTCAAAATTCAATCATTGAAATTTCTGCTTTGTTTCAAACTAGTTTAAGCACATTCAAATTCATATTCTAGCTTCCGAGAAGCTTATAATAAATCGATTGATTTACAGGAAATATTATCAAGGCAGAACAATCTCGAAAGCTGACACAATTCAAGTCCTAATAGATAACGAATGGGTTTCACATCATTCAATATTATCACTCAATCCTCAACAATCTCATCAGCCTCATATTCCATCCCAATTACTTTTTACTCTCGAAAGTTCCGATTGAATGAGTTATTTTCAAAACGATATCAAGTCAATCATGAATCTAATCATCCAAAATCGGCTTGGTATTGTTTTGAATACATTTTTGATGTTATTGTTGTGTTCCTACAATGACTTTATTAGTCGTGTCTTTGTTAATCATGCAGTTGATAATCTAATCACATTATTAAAATCAATAACAAAATTTTGTCAATACATTCATTTTAATTATAAAATAATTCAATATAAATAATTGAAATTTAAGTATTGATAATTTATTTCGAGTTTTTCTTAGGTTACTTACATCACTTATTTTACCATTGATTTTTTAAATTTCATTCAATTTAAAGTATTGATTTATTTAAATCAGTTGTAATAGTAGCAATAGTTCTATAGTTTGCAAATATTGAGCTGATTATTAAGTTTTACTAATATTACATATTAAAGAAAAATACTTCTAGTAAAATAATCCAATGGGTATGGCACATGAACCGCAATGACATTTTTGGTTATAATTATTATGATTATTGTCATTAATTTACATTAAATAAAAAATTGAATAATATTTATTATACAACAATAATATCAGCTTTACAAATAGTATATAGGATAGAATCTATCTTTAAATTTTAAAAGTATTTTTGAATTGGCTCTGTTCAAGAGGTTTACAGACCCATGATCCATATTTTGCGCAATGAAATCTCAAATAAAGAGTTTTCTTTTGGTCATCGTAAAATCTCGATAAAGATTTCACTTCATTGTATTGCATCGTGGCTAGCTGGGTTGGAAAACGCAATCTTTGACAGACTTTAAGAAATTCGCAAAATAGTGACGCTTTTGCTAGTCTCGATCTTACAATATTCGTTTTACTTCTAAAATAAAACTTTCAAATATTTTCATAAAATTTTTTAATGTTTTATTGATTTTTTAGTCACTTAAAAATATTCTTTCTATAAAGTTTCTTATATAAACTTCCAGTTATACTTGGCAATTATACAATGGAAAATTTAACGAAAATTGTAAGAACTGCTGAACTATGATTCTAATACATCAACAGTGTTGATTAAACACTTATCAATTATCAAGAGTTTGAACCCCATATGCCCAGTGGTTTCCGAAAACAAATATATTTAATCCGCATTGTCGACTTAATAGAACCTTGAATATCGAAAAATATTGAAATTTGTTCATGATGCGTGTATACGCAGATTTTTCAATGTTGGTTAAATGATCCTTTCTAGACCCAGTAATCATATTTTTCAACTTAAAATTGGCTTTGTTTGTCAAAAATAAACCTAGAATCTATGTTTTTGATAGATAAAACAAAAATTCAAAATTGTTATTATGTAATATGACCTTGAGCTTAAGGGAGAACTGGTTGGGTAGACTCATAGTACACTATTAAATTAAATAAGCACAATTATATGGTTTTATAAATAACGAAATTTTGTTTGAAAACAATAGTACCGAATATTCAAATTTATTATATACTTACTTCATGCTTAACTCTCCTGTTACCCCGTCGACTAATTCTGCAGTTTCACCGTGACACCAATTTATACTGAGTTCATTGGACTTATCGATTTCTCTGTTGAATTCTCCGATAAACACATTAACAAGATCTGGGTGGTTTATATTACATTTTCCACTGAGCGGTGATACACTAAATTTTTCCAATCGACAGCAAACAGCGCGACTCAAATGGCCGGCATTAAAAAGGTTTCCAAGCATTAAAGATTTAAGAAAGATAGGTTTCATAAAAAATGATAAAAGAGCACCCTAGATAGAAATTCGGTTATTGAAAAAATAAAATGAGGTCGAACTTGAACTCCAAGGTAATTCCACCTGGCTATTTTATCACTACAACTCATTGTTCTCAGTCGTTCCCCCTGTAAAATCCCATCGAGTGTTTGAGCTCTATTGCAATCTTCATGCACTTGGACTGGAATAGTACCTTCGCCTCCTTCTATTTTAGTTCTTAGTAAGCCTTGAGAATTATTCTCAAATATTGGTTCATGATCCTCAGATAAAACAACGTGAGTTTCTTGGACTTTGTCAGTTGTTTCTCTAAAGATATTCATGAATTGTAAGTCAGTTTACTAGTAAATTCCGAAAGATTAAAGCCAAAATCTGGAAAATTTTCCAATTTATTATAATTCATTTATTTGTTTTTGGTATTTTAGTATTCATTTGTGGAAAAATTGTAACGAGACAATTAATATGACATAATAATATATCTCCAAGGCATGGGTTAAATGGTATTGAAAAAAAGATATATTTAAAAAAAGCTATCACTTTAAGAAGCTCGTCCATCATATTATATTATTATTAAATGTTTTAATCATATTTTATAGCATTCTAGAATAGACTTTCTACTTAATTTTTAAATAAATAATTGAATAAAATATTTGGTAAAATAAAATATGTTCTTTTATGTATGAAAATAATTTATTTTCAATAATGAAAAGACGTTATTTTTTAAGATATAAATATTGCTAAATATTTATTAATTTAATAATCATTTATAAATATTTATTTAAAAAGCGAGGGTAGACTTTTCTAGAATTAAGCCTCATTTTTATTATATGCTCTGTAACTTTTTCTCTTTTGTATATGAAAGTCAATTGAGTATTGGGTAAATGCTTGTCAAATTTTTCTGTTAAATTGCGTAATTTTGCAATAGTTAAATTGTAAATTTATACCCCTGGATCGAAACCAATGACTTTAAAATTATCCCCAAATTCTGATTATTTCACTCTCATAACACATGAAATATCACGATTGTTATACACCTGTTTCAACTGAAAAGCAACTATTATAATAAGATGAAAAAATCAAAAATGTTAAAATCAACACAAACTTAACTGTATGTAATTTGTCCAAATGAAAAGCAACTTATATTATAGGAACGAAGGAATTTGAATCAAAATTTTTTTGAACACAAACATAATACATAGTAAATAAACTTTCAGATGAATACTAACTCTATATATATATTATTATTTTTAACTTTTTTAGACAAATTTTTAAAAAATATTGCTGTAAATAGTTTTGTAAAAAATTCTGAGTTGTCGAGAAAATTATGAAATAATTTGGTAAAATTTTTCATGAAATATAATTAATTTAATATTTTTACAACATTTCAGAAATATCCATCGAAACTCTAGATTTTTGCCGAGATGAAGAAATAACAATGTAAGATTTACATTGAAGTAGAAATAAATTCATTTTTACCTCATTTGTAATTTACCAGGACCTCCAAATTTGAAGTTAAATAAAACGGAAAAAGTAATATTTTTATAGAATTTCAAAAGTAGACAAAAACATAATCATCAATGCCATAGAAAATGGCGAAGATTTTTATAAATCCGGGAAATTAATGGGAATTTCTAAAGCCTCAATAAAATCAAAAATTTTAAAATCAATATCAAAAATTTGGATTTCTGTCAAGAAATAGAGGTGGCAGGCAAAACGAATTTCCAAGAAAAAGATAAATAATTTTTTTTGAATATAGAAACTTTTTGGTAATAAATGCATATTCATTTAATAAAATTTACTTTTAAATTAATCTGACCTACATTAAATCGAAAAATAAATCCAATAATTAACAAGAATTGAATAAAATTACTAAAAACCTAAAGAAAATTAATAAAAAATAAATTTAAAATAAATGTTGATAAAATATTATTTAAGAGCTTGAATAATGATTTCATAAATTTACTAGATCACTATCCAAGCCTTAAAATAAACTTTATTAAAAAATTTACTTACTAACCATTTTAAAAATAGCTAATACATAAACCTCATATTAACTGCAACCAGATGTTCATTCAAACCTCTATTATAACGCATTGCCCGGCATGGCTGAAAGTTTAAATTTTTTTGTTTGATAAATCAGAGTGAGAAATAATTTGTATATTTATTTCCTAATTAATTTAAATGTCACAATCAACGGTCATTAACAACTTTTTTAAATACTAAAAAAATAATTTCACGCATTGCATTTTCAGAATGAAAATTTGAATTTTCTAATATGACATTTTATTGACAAATTATAAGTAAAATATGAAATCAAATTTCTTTTTTCAGCTTCAAATAACCTCTAGATTTTAGCTAAATATTTACACCGAAAAAATAATCAATATTGCTTTTCATACATATATAATGTGATATTCAATTCATAACTCTAGAAATAGAATGTAATTAAATTACTTGGGGCAAAATAGAGCACTATCTCCACACGGTGCGGTTGAAATATACAAATGGAATTTTATATGATTTTTTATTTGAAAATATCTTGAAAAAATTGCATTTTGCGTATGTATTTCTTCAAATAAATCCAAAGAATTAGAAGAATCCGATAAAAATGCATTAAGCTGTTTGTAAAGAAAATACATCAAAGATCTGCGAGCCACAACCTCAGCATGACAATCATTTATGACAGATCCTTGCAAACTTAATTTATCCCCTGAATAAATATCAGAAAATAATAATAAATTTTTAAATTTTATAATAGCTACAAAAAATTTTATAACTTCAATATATACAGTCTCTGTTGCGCATTGTGCGCGTGGCCATAGCTGTGATTTATTGCACTCAAAAAGCGAAAAATATTGATTTTATTGAAAGTATTATTTTTCTGCCTCAAACCCCCATAATTTATCTTTACCATTCTATATATTTGAAAAATATTTACTAACTTTGTAATGTATTTTTACTTACAGGGTGACCCAAACAAAATAAGACAAAGTTTGCATGTGCGTGCACGTGAAAGCATTGCAACATTATATCCACCAATCAGCATACCATTTCAAGTTGTTCAGAAGGCTATGGTACATGGAATTAAACGAGCCACAGTTTATCGTCACATAACCACTTTTGGCTGCTTTTATTGACAAGCATTACACCTCACAGGATCTGCAAACCAAAGCTAATTAAAGCAATAAAGGCTCGAGTCAGACGAGACTGCAGGAGATCTCTAAGAAAGATAGCTTGTGATATGAAACTGCTAAGAGAGTCAATGCGTAGAATGGTCAAAAATGATCTTGGTCTCAAGTTTTTTAAAATGAGAAAAACCCATATGCTCAACCCCCGTCTTCAATCAGCACGATTAACAAAATGCAAACCGCTGTTATCAAGAAACGACACCGAGACTTACAAAAACATCCTCTTAGATGAAAAATTTTTCACTGTTGAAGCCAAATGTAACAGTTAGAATAAGCGATGACTTGCTCCTAGTGTCCAGCAAATTCCTAAAAAAATATCGTCAAAGAACTCAGAATCCAGCATATTTTATGGTTTGGGCAGGAGTGTCCATCAAGGTAATACTCCTTTGGTTTTTATCCCTGAAGGTGTCAAGTTCAACATTTCTCTGGTTCTCGAGCCGTATATGAAGCCCCTTATTGATTCCATGTTTGCTGGTAACAACTGGATTTTCCAGCAAGACTCAGCATCTTCACATCAAGCAAAAACCACACAATCCTGGTGCATACGAACTTACCCAGATTCATGACAACGGGGAGCTGACCGGCTTCAAGCCCAGACCTGAACCCTCTCGACGTGTGAGATTAATCCTAGCAGTGTTGCTATTTATATTTTAAGATTTCGAATTTACTTTAACTTTTAGGTTAAAAAATTAATTTAAATTTTCGATCTGACATTTGGCGAAACTGTTTATTAATCCTGAAAAAGGTAGAAAGAAAATAAATTAAAAGTAACATTCTAATTTTTTGAGAATAAAAAATGCCAATTAATTAAGTCTCATAAAGCGGGAAACGATTTTAAAAATAATGTACCTGTTATGCAGCGGTTCCCAGTAGCTAATGAGACTACTTCAAAGTTTTCGTACTTTTCATTTTGCATTACGATTGCTGCAACAATTTTTCTTCCCGCCAGACTTAGGCCTTGATTTGGTGATAACTGATTTATGATTTCAGCCAATTTGTTGTACACCAATGAAACCATGTGGTTATATATCATTGGGGAGTTATCATCAATTTTCTCTTTATTTGTTTTTGAAAATTGTCTATTGAAACTATCTAAATCAACAGAGAAACTATATACAGGCTTAAAGATTTTTAGAAAGATTTTCAAGTATTATGTATGGAAATCAAAAAAAAATTCATTTTAGCTTACTAAAATCTATAAATGTAACACGCTAGATATTGAATGAATGTGTAATAAACACATTTCATAAATATCAGGTAAAAATATTGATAATCTTATATTATAAATAGTTGTTATGAAGTTTTACGTTTATTAAAAATAAATCATTGGAAATTCATATTATTAAAAAGTCTAATGAAACGATTTATAATGATATATTGCATTCATTTTATTGTGAAAAAAGTTGAGAAAAATGAAAAAACTTTTCATTTTCACCATTGATCGCAAATATTGTTGTTCAACTTAATTCGCGTTTAAAAATGGTTTAATAGTTTTGAAAATAGTTACTGCCTTGAGTAATTCTGATTTGGTTAAATCAGTGCTTCTCAAAGTTTTTAGGATTACTGCCGCGTTTGGGTGTAGTTTTTCCTTACTCAAATAAATTTTTTCCCCTAAAAATGTAAATGTGAATATGTGTGTATTGGTGTATGTATATGAATTATCAACATATATAATTACTGTTTTACGTACGTCACTATTTTTGTAAGCTTCCTATATTGTTATAGAAGTAGTAATCTTATTTTATTTTTATTTATCGACACACTACTTATATTTTAACAGTAAATTAATTTCAAATATTAAAATTACTAACAATTTTGTTTGACTTATAATCATCAATTTATATAATTACTATTGTACATACGTTCGTGACTTTTGTTGACGTTGGTATAGTTATATATATCAATATTATTACAGACAAACTGGTATAACTAAGTTGCAAATCAACATTATAATGATAACTGCTATAAATTGTATCGGTACATAACGTGATTTTTCACTGTTTAAAGCCAGTAAATAAAGCATATTTGTAGCACGTTATTTTATTTCGCAAAAATTTACCACTGTATTAACCCTTTCTAAGGCAAAGGAAACTAAAAGTGATGTAAAACTTGTCTGTCAGCTGTCAATAAATATAGCGGGAAAACACATCTATGGTTTCAAATACTATAAATTTGTTCTCTTGTGGCTCAATATATGTCAGTAGTTGTACCAAAAGTAAAAATTAATACCGACAGCGTTACACTTAGATATTTTTATTACTTTAAAATAGTGTACAGTATATTGCCACCACCTAAGAAAGGGTTAAGTCAGTTAAAAATAATAGTTCTTTAAATAAATGATGGGTTAAAGTTATTAGTTAGTGCTAGACAAGTCAAAAAACGCAACATCGCATCATTTTAAATAAAACTTATGATTCATAAAAGTCGCCGGTAAGATTGATAATTCATGATGAGTTGAAATATTCAATTATATGGTAATAGTTAGGTGTATAAGCTTGGTGATGATTTAATAGCTTATCAATGTTATGTTTAACATGCTTGAAAAAAGATGTGTTGAAATATTGTGTACCTGATAAAAAATTGATCTATAGTCCTACAAATATTAATATGAAAATAACTGAATTAAATAAAAGATCAAAGGAGAAATCAAAAGTTAGTGATGATAGTATTATTAGATAATAAAAATTGAATAAATTTATTTACAAAAATTTCACGGCAAAGCTGATATTAAAAAAAATCAATTTTATCACAAAAATGGAATTACAATTTTGGAATTTTGGACCTAGTTCAAAAATTTAGATTTTATCTGCGTTCAAACTAATAATACATATTTTACTTTATTTAGTATTGTGCTATTCAATCAATTTTTAAAAAAGTTTGGTATGTGATTGCATTTTTAGATATTAAAGCATTTAATAAGTATTTAACAATTTACATTTAACACTTTGAAGACAGGAGACATGAATTTTGATCTTTCATTTTTGAACTGTTGGAAATGGATGACGGAAATTCACGTAATTTGGAATTTCGTTCAATATATAATAAATTACAATTAAATACCATACCAGAAAAGAATACTAAAAGTAGCATAAAATATGCCCAGAAATTTGTATTACTTTAATAAATGTTAAGCTTTGTTGTGAATATTCATTGTTATCACATTTTATCCAATATTCTCTTTAAGATATTTAAAATAAATTTATATTATAGATTGGACTTTGATACTCGCGTGTTAATGGGATTAATTTATATATTTATAATTTATCTATTTACTCAAGGAAATTGGAAACCTCGAAAATTCAAAATATGTTTTACTTAATTGTAATTGCCTCAAGCACATCTAAGTGAATAAAAATCAATATCAACCTTAAATATCCTTGTAAAAATCGTTTTATGATTAAAATGAAAGGAAGTGTGTAGATACATGAGAATATCAACACCAGTTTAATATTCAGTATAGAATAGGTTCATTTCGGTTAGAGTGTGAAATTTTAAACCCCAAACCATTGTAAGGATTCAAGAGAAGGTTATGACCGAGTTTGGCGTTAAATTTTGAAGAAAATACTTTCAATGACAGCAAATTTAATAATCTTAATTTAAAACAATGGAAACTAGAAATGCAGACATATGGGAATACTATTGAAGATGTTTTAAGTAATAGAATAAAAATTCAAATAATTAATATGATTTGGTGGAAAAGCAAACGAATATAAAAGGAAATGTTATTATTGATTACATAAAAGACAGAAAAGATAATGGAAAAATAATGGAAACATTAATAAAACAATTTAAATAAAAAGTCAGAAGTTATTAAATATGAAAAAAATGGTTTTCAAAAATCTGTTAGACCTTTTAATTATCAGAAGACATGGACATTCAGGTGATTATTATTTTTAATTTTTCAGGGGGCGATATTATAAATTCCTTTTTCTAGAGAGTGGAGGAGCAACGATTTTATTGTAAATATATTTGTCGTTTTGTTGACAAAATGCAAAAAACAGTGTGAATCATAGCAAAATATATCGAAAATATAAAACATAAAATTCGAAGAGAATTGAATACTTTAAAACGTGACGATGAGTGGACTTCAGTCAGAAATAGAAGATACTTAAACGTGAATCTCCATTCTGCAGATATTTATTGGAACCTCAGATTATGCCGTATTAATGAAACACTGCCAGCTGAAAAGTGCATCGAAATTATAGATAAAAAATTAAATATGTTTGGTATTTCAATAAAATCAGATGTAGTTGCAATCACCACGGATGGAGCATCTGTGATGCAGAAGGTGAGGCGCATCATAAGTGTTGACAAGAAACTTTGTTTGCAAATGGCATCCAATTAGCTATCATTGATGTTTTATATAAAAAAAATCGATCAGAATATGAAGCTAATATGGTAAGAGATAATTATGAAACTGTTGAAAATAATGGCCCGGATTCTGATGATAATTATGAGCAATTATATTTGCAAATTGGAGACGATTTTTGTGAAGAACAAGTTCACTTAACTGTCAATGAGCATATTGAACCGTTAATTCTCAAACTAAGAAATATTTTGACAATCTCCAACAAAAAATGACATGTGTTTACAAAAACATGTTACAGAAGAATATGGAAAAGAATTGAAGTTAGTTTTCGATAGTAGAACCAGATGGAGTAGTCTTTTGTTTATGTTTAAACGGTTCTATAAATTGAAATGCTCTATTCAAAAAGCTTTAATTGATATATAAATAGACATCGCTTTTTCAAAAGAGTTTGACTCAATTTTTCATATAATAGCAGCGTTAACTCCTGTTAAGCTAGCTGTAGAAAGTTTATGCTGATTTGTACAAAGCCGACATTGCACTACAGTTTATGTTTGATGAACTTCTAAGCAAGTAAATTCGTTCAATAATGAACTTAAAATCGTAGAATTTTAGAACGCCGCTTCAAATATGCAGATCTTTTCAGTTTCCTTCAGGAAGCTAAAAATATTAACAATACAAGAGAGGATATGGCATATTTAATTCAACTTCAAAAACAACATTGCAGTCGCAAATTATTTTTCTATTGGAAAGATTGTGCACACTTTCACTAGACTTAAGAGAATCAAATGCGGATGACATTTTAGTGATCACGAATTCAGAAATTATAGTCGAGGAAGAGAGAAAACAGATGTCATTAAGAGAAATTCTTCAGCAAAAATTAAAAGAAAGAACAGAATCCAAGCAAAGTATAAGTAATGTCAGCCAAAAAAGAAAATCGAAACAAGAGCTTCTAAAAGCTATTCGAGCAGAAGTGGAATATTACGAAGGTTGCAAAGGCAAGTATCTAAGTATAATTGAATGTTATTTAAAAACCGTGCGACCTACCAGTGTTGGAGCAGAAAGAGCCTTTTCAGCATCAGGGCTATTATTAAGCAAAATTCGTTCGATGCTTTCGGATGATAGTGTAAATAATTTATGCTTTTTAAAAGCCTATTTCTTAAATCAAGAATAATATTTTAATGATTTTTAATAAAAAATTTTTATTATTCTTCATTTTCTTTAATTTATAATTTCAGTTAGCTTTTCGAAAAATAAAATAATGGTTTGTTTTTTTTAAAAATTATGTTTTTCTTCTCGTTGTCTTGAATAAATAAGCTTTTTTTGACTACAGAAAATACCGGTATTCCCGGTTTTGGTATTGGCATCAATACCGAAATACCGGTTTTAAAGAAACTATTTGGTACTCTAAACCCTTAGTGTGATAGTGGAATAGATTATGTCGATTGTATACAATAATTGGAACACTGCTTCCTCTCTAACCTCAACGTTTTTTGAAAAAAACATTAGATTTTAAATATATAATTAATTTATATTTAAATATAGATTTATTTATTTATTATTCAAATCATTAATTAGTTAATTTAACTTGAGAAATTTTATTTTGTAGCAATTTTATTCGACACAACAATATAAATTATGACAAAGAAAGTATTCGAAGCATATTACGACGAATTCAAAGAAGTGTAAAAATTTGCAACTGAAGTCAAACAAATTGAACAAGTTTCTGAAGTCGAAAATGCCGTTAACCTTAAGTTGCTATACACGGTCAAAGAGGATTTCATAAATAAATTTTTAAACAAAGGTCATTAGAGGTCTGTGAGGTGTTTTCAGCAGAATATTGAATATTTCAGATGATTTGTCAAAGTGATTTAAAATCAATTTAAAGAATTTAAAAAATATCAGTTGTGTATTTCACCTAGTTAAAATAATTTTATTGAGTTTTCATTATAACAATTTTAGTGGTTTATTTATTTAAGCTTTTCAAATTCATTTTGATGGAAAAAATGTGTAAAGCTCCTCGAAATTTTTGAATGCCTTGATTTTCAAATTGTGTCCCAACGATCGGAATAGATAATAATATGAATCAGCCATGTCAGGTGAATAGGAAGGATGTGGTAAGAATTTTAAGCCATGAGTTGTTTTAGTCGAATGTAGTCTTATGTTTTCTTCCAAGATTACTCCCTTCCGAGCTTATAAAGGATTATGTTAAAACAATTCCATCAGAATCAGTGCTTATCCGTGGAGAAAGCCATTGTTTGTTTATTTAAAATTTGAATGGAAAACCCATTTTTATCACCATTAAGGTGACAAAATAAAAACGACTCATCTTTTGTTTGATGAGTTGAGCTTATCCGAAAATTTCTGTATGCTTTGACGTGGGTAAACTCAACTAATGACGCAGCAAAGTCAGCATACCGTGTGAGTGGCCTTCCGGAACGTTCAACACAATTAAAATCAAAATCAATGTATGTAAACTTTCTAAACCAATGTTGGTATATGTTGACTTGTAATTTATCGTCATAAGTTGCACAGGGGTTTCTTGTAGCCTCAATTGCACTCACCCCCTGGCAAAACAAAACTGCATGCAATCTTGCATGGATTGATGTTGCAACGATATTTCATAAATAACATTTGAATATTTATTTGACAGTAGGTTGGTTTACTTGATCTGGTACATATAGATGAACTTGTCAAATGATATTTAAAATTGGAAAAAGTTATCGACTGAGTACAAACATATAAATAACAATAGTATACTGCAGATCAGTGGTTCCCAACCTTTTTAAGAGGTTGTACCGGTATGTAGTAGACAATATAATGGCGTACCTGTAAATAGATATTTTTGAAAAAATGAGTCTTAAAAAGGGGTGTAGTCCTAAAAGAAATGTGACAGGGCTCTTACGGTAAACAAAAAAACCTAATAAAGTTAAAAATCATAAAACATTTATTTGAGAGTATTTAAATATACTTGAATATTTAATTTCCGCTATTTTGGATATAAATATTTTTGTTGCGTACGAGTTGTACCATTACACCCTTCGTTATTATTAAAGTATTTCAGATTGAAAAAATACAGACAATACGCTTTGGTTTGAAAATTATTGTTTAAAAAACACATTATACACAAATATTGTTTTCTTATTATTTATCGTGTATCTGTAGCTCAACATTCGCGTACTGGTGCCGATACGCGTACCACAGGTTGGGAACCACTGCTGTAGATAATAGTGTCAGCTAAAATTGATCCATTTTGTTACGTAATCTTTGAAAATTCCGAATTTTTGAACTTTTACTACAAGCCAAAATGTACAGAATAAAATATATCGCTTTATCTTCATTTCCTTTTTAGACTATCGATTGGTGTTAAATATAAAACAAAATCAACAGTTTAAAAAGAAATGATCTAATAAATCCACCGCTTCGTGAGTAATGACATTTATAAAAATATTAGTTCTAGAATTACCACAGTTATCTTGTGGCAAAATGATAAAATCTCTCAAATCATAGCTGTTATAATGAGCCATCCGCGGTTTCAGAATACTAATCTGTGTACTAAGACTCAATCTTTGAGATAAGCATATGACTACTGACAGGATCAACCAGATAATATAAATAAAACTTTTAAAAAATGAATTATGAAAATGAAAAATTAAATGAATTTTAAATTTTTTAAAAATCGATATGTGAAAAATCGATTAGTGTTTGATGAATTTTAGAGCTTTTTATATGCTTTGATGATATTGAATTGATCGATTTCTAAATTTTATAAGAATGACTTGATCTTTTGAATTGTTTTACTGTCAGCAGTTTTTTCATTATACATTTTGCACATTTCATTGATTAAATCGATCAGCTAATGAAATTACAGATACTTACCAAAAAAACATGTGCAGATATTTTCACGGTTCATGTGTTAAAAATTAGTGAAAATATAAGAATAGCCAAAAAAAATTATACCTGGACTAGTTGATAACTTTGAAAATTCTTTAATTTTTGTGGAAAAATGACCTTCGGAAATAAGACTTCTTATGGCCAAATCAGCAGCTTTTCTTTTGCCTTCTTTCTTATTCAAAGTAATAGCTGTATCAAATTGTTTACCGTTGAGGAATACAGCAGTTGATATTCTAAACGAAACAACGAATATCTCAATGGCAAATATTCCAATTTAATTATGTAAACTTAAAACAATCTGTGGTTAAGTCAAATTTTAACGATATTTCGCCTAATTAATAAATTCATATTCAAAAGTTATTTCTAAGTTAAATCAATATAAATTGTTTTATTGACAGCATATTAAAATGATATATTTATTTTTTAAAATTATTGTTATGTTTGATGAACAAATAAACTTTCAAGTTTTTACTCTTTATTAAAATTCTTTGTTTTCTTCAGAGGTTGGACAAAATAATGGAAACACATTGAAAGATATTTTAATATGGTGTAGGTCCACCTTTTGCGGCAATTACAGCCTCAATTTACCGAGGTATTGATTCATACAAATTGTGAATGGTTTCCAAAGGAATTTCAGCCAATTCTTCTGTTAAAACACTATCCAGATCTTTATGACGGCGGAAATCAACTTCTTACAAATCTCTAAAATCGACCATAAATGCTCAAAATGTTGAGGTCTGGTGGTGGCATTTTTATCGTGCCGTTCTTTAACAATTCTAGCTGTATGAATTGGGGAAACTGAGTTTTGTAGGTGTTCATTGAGCTCTTCGGTGATTTTAGGAGCCGTGGTCTTGTAATCCTCTCTAAAAATTCGATTTAGAGTCCGACGGTCTCTCTCAGACAACTTCGACTTCGACCAGACATATGATTCGCTGAGGACGTTTTTCCTTCAATACCTCTTGAAACGTCAAACATTCGGGTAGTTTCTGTTACAGTAGCACCTGCCATACGAGCACCAACAATTTGGCCTCTTCGAAAATCCAAGAAGTCTGCCATTTTTATAAGGTTATAACCAAATTTTTTTAAATATCTGTAAAAATGTTTTCTTTAAATAAACATTAAACATTTTAAATAAATAAAAAAACATTAAAATATGTCAGTTTTGATTGTTTATGATACCAAAATTTTAGTTGTTCAACCCCTGTACTAGTGATTGCAAAAAGTATTGTAAAAGTAAAAACCGATTTTTCGGTTTTCAATTTTACTGAAACCGATTAATCGGTTTTTAATCGGGTTTTATAAAGTAAGTGTTTTTTTTCTATTTTTTGTAAAAATTTTTCAATTTTACCTTTTTTTCTTTTTAATTCATGTATAAAAAAGATAATATTTATTTTAAAATATAAAAAATATATAATTCATTAACAAAACAATATTAAAGTTTTTATTAGACAAATTCTGGAAAATGTTTTTAAATTTTATTAAAATGAGCTTGTAGAAAACATAAATTATCAATCATTTCATCGCTTAATCCTGATCTCAGTTTTGTACAAGAGTTTCCGGGCACGGAAAACGCCCTCTCCGATTCCGCATTGATAGGAGGAATTTATTTTAAGGTGTTATAACAAAGATCCAACCATTTACTGCGATTTCCATCATCTTCAAATTGAGCAAGCTCAGGTTTTAAAGTTTTTTCGATTATTGAAGATGTGGAAGAAAATGTGTTCCGTTTGTCAGGTACAGCCAAATGCTGATCAATTGCTCTTTGCATTTGTAGCTTAATCGTATCGGCGTCGTTTTCGGTTTCTTCTACTATCGAAACTTCCATACTAACATTTTCGTCGCTATGCTGCTGTCGTAGTTTGTCATTTTAATTTTCTGATTCTGATATAAATAGTTGTTGCACCATATTCAATAAGAGTTTCTTTATCGTAATTTTCTACAAAGCAGGGAATAGGTCAGTGGATGAAGACGAACTATTAGCATAATCACTGTGCAAATACTGCAACAAACTTGATAAATCGGTTCTTCTTTCCTTAATTTGGAATTCTAATGCATTCTTCATGTCGTTCGCAAGAACGCAGTTTATTTTTCCCAGTGTGCAAATTTGGAATTTCAACGTTGCATTTGCAGTTAATAGATTAGCGTCTTGACGGCAGATAGCTTCGAGGGCATATTTAAATGAGTAAGCGTAGCAACAGTTTCAGACAGCAGGTTGAATTCATCTGCCGAAAACTGATAGCTTGATTTAATATAAATCAAAGCTTTTTGAATAGCTGACTTCAATTTTAAGAACCACTCCAACATAGTTAGTAAGCTGTTCTACCGTGTTTTTGAGTCCAAAATCAACATGAGCTCTTTTCCAAATTCGGTTTTCACGTACTTTTACAAGATGTCATCGTTTATAGTAGGAAAAAGCCGAAATAATCTAATAACTTTTCGCACTTTTGCTATCAGTGGCATCAACGGTGGTGCAAAATTGAAACAATATTATGATCATTTTCAATACCTACATCGAAATTGTAGTTTTGGTTGTCAGCACATAAACCTGCATCAGCTCAGTCTTCATCACTTAAATGTTCTTCGTTTTCCGGCAAATCTGCACTCCAAGGATTTCGACTGAAGAGATTGCTGAGAAGTTAAATGTTGACAAATCGACAGTATTTAAAAAAACTTGGCTATACTTTGAAACTCAATATATTGGTTCCGGACATTTTAAGAGAACGGAACAAACTGAAATGTGTTTCTACTGCAGTTTTTCTCCTTACCCGTCAACAAAATGAAACTTTCTTGGATCGAGTAATAACTGGAGATGAAAAATGGATTGTATCACAACATTAAAAAGAAAAGAAGCTGGATGCATGGAAGTGAACAAGCAGAATCTTTGGCAAAAGCTGAATTGCATCCACTGAAAGTTTTGTTATGTGTTTCGTGGGATTGCAGGGAATACTTTATTTTGAGTTTCTTCCATGTGGCAAAACAATAACTGCGGAGCAATTCACTCAACTCAATATAGAAATCCAAGCAAAACATCCAAGTTTGATTAATCAAAAAGGCATCATCTTTCACCACGACAACGCTAGACTACATGTCGCTCAACAGATACTGCAAAAACTTAGGGAGCTAAAATGGGAAATCCTTCAGCACCATCCGTATTCCCTTGATCTTGTTCCTTCAGATTTTCATCTTTTTCATTTTCTTGAAAATAATTTGAATGGCAAAAAAATTTATTCTGAGAAAGAGGTCAAAAACTACCTTACGACTTTCTTTGAAAATAAATCACCCAGTTTCTACAAAGAAAGAATATAAAAACTTATATTACATTGGGAGACAATTATTTAAAATTATTGATTACTAAAAATGTTTTTCCAAGCAAATGTTATTTAATTTAATTTTAAATCGGACACGAATTTTAGCAATCACCTAATAAAGAACTTCTAAAAGCTCAAGGAACGATCTTGCAAAGAATTTAATTCAGAATCAAACAACTAGAAGTACTTGAGAAACTATTAAATACATCAATTGGAAAATCAAAAAAATTTTAGAAAACAATTCATTTTTCAGATAAGTGAATAATAAAATAATCCCTTACCACAAAGTAATAATTATATTTAATAATCAAACTTTTTTCAATATAATTATTACTTTGCAGCAAGGGCTTATTTTATTATTCACTTATTTGATATATTAATTTATGCTGCTACCAAGGAATCACCGTTTTATAAATTCAATTATCAAATATCATAAAAAATTAGACAATTTTCATGGATTTTACCAAAATAATTATTAAAAAGGTATCCAATTATGATGCACTTTACAAAAACCTGATTGGTTTAAGCAAATCTATATAAATACAAATTTTAATGAATGACGGATACACCTGTTTCAGATGAATAGTAACTCTTATAATAAAATGAAAAAAACCAATAACGTTATAATATAGCATAATTTGTTCAATTGAATAACAACTTATATTATAAGAAAGAAGAAATTTGAAGAAAAAATTTTTTAGCATACATAATACATAGTAAATAATGCATACAAACTTTCAAAATATAGAAATGTCCAGATGAATACATATATTATTATTTATAACATTTTTAGACAACATTTAACTTTTTTTAAATGGAAGCGAAAATTTTAAAAAAAAGATCCGATAACTCTACTTTGAGTTGTCGAGAAAATTAGGAAATAGTTTCGTAAGATTTTTCATGAAATTCAATCAATTTAATATTTTCACAAAATTTCAGATATTTCAGAAATATCCATCGAAACTCTAGATTTTTGCAGAAATGAAGAAATAACAATGCAAGATTTACCTGAAGTTAAAATAAATTCATTTTGATCTCATTTGTAATTTACCAGGTCCTCCAAATTTGGAGTTTAAAAATGATATTTTTAGAGTTTCAGAAGTATACAAAATTCGAATAGGGTGGAGCTTAAAAATAAAAAAAATAAAAAATGTATTTTTGAAAGTCTTACCCTCCTAATCTGTTCCTTATAATATGGAAACACTGTATAAAAAGTTTGAATAATAAATTCTTGTGTTTAGGGGTAGCTCAAGTGCTTCAAATTTACAAAAATTATGAAAATTACATAAATTCTCAATTTATTTATAACAAACCAGTATTAATTTTTACAACACAATTAGACTGCAATCTCAGTTCAGTTTTGGGCAGAGTTCAGGGAGACAGTTCAACAATTTACAAATTTATTGTTTATGTGGTACTCCAGACATAGTTTGTTTCTTGCTGTCAGGGTACATTCGACGATGATCCTCGATAACTTGCAGGAGGAATTGTAACTGCGATTCATCGTGAGTTAACAAGCCGCTGTATTCCCGAATTAAAGCAACTCCACGTTCAGCATGATCATTTACTACTTTCAGTGACTTGACTGTTTCCTTAGCTTGCCTGAAGTCATCTCTGTCTCCCACAAATCAGGATCAACCGCGAGGAATCCATGTGGAAGTTCTAGCATTCGGAGCAGGGTCATTGACTTAGCTGTGACAAAATCTTCCAAGTTCCTGGTCTTAAAGGAATCGAGAGCAACTTTAATTCTCTTTGAATGGTCCTTATCTTGCTCATCTTCATTCTGCATTGCACTCACCATCAGTCTCTTGGTTGACGAATTAACGTGATCGTCGAAGAAAGCCAAGCTAACAAGTTCCTGTGACAGGTACCACAAATGGTTGGAAAACTTTTGTGATGTTTGCTTTGAGATTGCAGAATGGATAGACGAATATTCAAGGAGAGACTTGAGCAGCAGAAAGTCATTGTAAGGAGCATCGGATGCTTGAGGTGCAGAGATCCAGGCTTTCAGGTAGATGCGTACACCAAACACACATACATCGCGTAATCCTCTTTCTTCTGCAGAAGTAAGTTTAAATTGAGCCTTGAACACGCAGATCTTTAAACTGTATATGACTTTGCTCATCCACCGAGCATGATGCATTGCTCCGGGCAACATGAATCGGACTCCTCTGGCAGGAGCAGCACCGAGAAAGACAATCACGAGTTCCAAGAATTCTTTATAATCGTCTCTCGGCTGGCTCTGTTCAAGATGCTTGATGGCAAAATCGACGGTGCTTTGCCTAATGTCTTCCACTAGATTTGCCACGTCGTCAGCTGCAATCCCTGGTTCATATTTGTCCGTTTCGATAATTGCCCAGTATTCCTGAAAGCGTTTGAAGAGTTGAACCACGGGAGAGGAGGAGGCTCCCATACAGACTTGGAAGACTGCACCAATAATCAGTTCCATAACGTGATGCCTGCAAGCCAGCGACAACAACTCCTTCTTAAGTTTCTGTTCTAGGAGGACACATGCACCAGATATCCGACCAGTGTTTGAGCTGGTCGTGTCAAAACACATAGCTCGGATACTGTTGGCTATGCCCCAGTCTTCAATGGCTCCAAAAACAGCAGCAGCCTTAGCCTCGCCTGTTCCGGATGGAAGCTTGGCAACTGTGAGTAGCTGAGAAACTCCTTTTCCTGACACCAACACTGGCAGGCGATCGACCTTCTCTTTTCCAATTAGGTCAGGGATAAGTTTCCTGTCCCAGTGAACAACAAGGGGAACATTGCCTGAAACTCAGCCTTTATGCTTGCTGATCTCTGGACTCTGTGTTCAACTCTGTGTCGTCGAATTGAATCTCTGTTTAGAGCAAATTCATCAATGTTATGTCCCAAGCTTTTGGCGGTCTCTGCTATAACGAAAACGGCCTTGCGGTCTGAAACTTTTGTTCGATCCAGTGTTGCCGCGAGTTCAGGAGTGACAACAGTTTTTCGTCCCATTTTTCTCTTTGGAGTCCTAAATGCTATGCTTCCAACAGCCTCCTCACATGCATCATTCTCAGTTTCCATCTTCTCTGTGTCTTCTGTTGAACTGTTTTCTGAACCAGATGAAACCAATTCCACTGTAGAATCTGCAAACTGTTTCATTTCAATAATTTGCTGTCGCTTGGCAAGCATTTTCTTATCTCTTTCAGACGACCTTTTCTCCTTGCAAGCAAGCTTTTCATCTGCCCCAGCCATAGACCCTCTTTTTCCTTTCTCCCGCTGTGCTAATAAAAAATATTTATCTTCTTGCAAAACTGATTTCATGTTCAGAGTATCAGCGTGAGCGACATCAAAAATATCATCGAGTCTGGAAACAAAAGCCGACTATCTTGAGAGTTGAGTTGGTGAAGCTCGTGTTTTTTTCTTCTTGAGAAGACGCCATTCCTCAAATGTCTTCTCTAACTTGGTTTGACAGTTTTGATGTTCTCTCATTGGGATTCTAGCTTTCACCCAAAACTTTGATATTTCAGTGATGGTAACAGCCGACAATTGTCTTATGGTTTCCTTCAGTTCGAGATGGTGATGTAGGAAGAACCCAAGAGTCATACGCAATGACGGCAACTTGCTGCCTGTTAATACAGTCACAGAGTCCTCAAGAAGATACAACTGGTTCTGAGATCTTGTTGCTTGTTCCATAGATGACATTTTTTATCAGCAATTAGTCTGAAAAAAAATTAGAAAAGGCATTTTTATCAATCATTTGGCATTTGGAATCACGATTTTTACCATTTTAAACATGAAACATTAATGCCGCCCTCAATCAAGCAAACATTCTGAATTGCCATACTGATGACTACATTGTATAACTTTAAAAATAATTTCAAATACCTGTTTTGTTGTAGTGTAGTGTTGATGATAAAGTAATCAAATTTACGAATTTCTCACTATTTCAATCATTAATAAATAATAATCAATAAAAACAAAAATTGTATTTCTTCTGCTTAAAAGCAAACTTCTGCAAAATGGCTGATTGGCTGTCAGCTTTGGTAGTCTATTGCACTGCCTCTAACCTGTGAATAAGTAAGCAAACCTACATGCATCATGGGCAAAAGTTATAGAAAATAAAAAACACTAAGCTGATGCAAAAATTGTGTGATAATAATGATAATTATGTAATATCATAAGTTTAGTTTTATTTTGTTTGAATGAACAATTCCAGCTATTATTGATTGTTATGATGTAAGGATTAAAAATGATTAAAGCCCCATAACCAGTTAACCACACTGGAAGAATACAATTATGGACCCGTCCGAGTCTGACGACCAGAGTGCTGAAAACTTCACCATCATTGAGCAACCTCTAAATATTGTTCAATTGTGCTCATATGTTCTCTGAATTATTATTTCATAAATAGGAACAAAATTGGAGGGTAAGAAGATCATATTTCAAAAGTTAAAAAATAAGCTCCACCCTAAATTCGAATCATAAATTTCATTGAAAATGGCGAAGATTTTTACAAATTTGGGGAAATTAATGAAAATTTCCAAAGCCTCAATAAAGTCAAAAATTATAAAATCAATAAATATCAAAAATTTGAATTTTTGTCAAAAGGAAAAAAAGATGGCAGCCAAAACGAATTTCCAAGGGAAAGATAAATAATTTATTAGAATATAGAAACTTTTTGATAATAAATGAATTTTATTTTAATAAATTTTAGATTTAAATTAATCTGACTTAAAATTAATTCGAAAAATAAATCCAATAATTGACAAAAATTGAATAAAATTCCTAAAAACCTAAAGAAAATTAATAAACAATAAATTTAAAATAAATGTTGATAAAAAAATATTATTTAAGAGCTTGAATAATGATTTCATAAATTTACGAGATCACTATCCAAGCCTTAAAATTTACTTACCAGCCATTTTAAAAATGCCTCATACATAAACTGCATATTAACTGCAGTCAGATGTCCGTTCAAAGTTCTATAATAGAAGCTGTTGATGAACTGGAACAGGTGTAGAAGCGCAGACCTGGCAAATTCTATGTTAATAAAATGATCATTTTACAAGTGTTTCTCATTGTATTGAAGCTCTCTACATAGGAGTTGGTGTGAGTAAAAAGTAAAGTAATTATAATGCGAAATAATCTTTCAATTAAGTATTAATAAAATCAGAAAGTTATGTTTAAATCATAAACTAATATCAAAAAATATATGTTCAAAACGATTACTAATACCTGGGTTTATGTGGAGGTCCTTCCATTTCTATGACCTTAAACTCGCAAGTCATTCCTCTTTGTTGAGAGAATTCGTGTAGAACACTGACGGGATTTTTTGTCATTGCTGTCATAAACTCGGGTGAAAAATTAGAAATTGATAGTTTGGCTTGAAGGTCTTCATTGGCTTTTTCCATTGGTTTTTTAACATTTGACTGAGGTTTAAATTCAGGCGAAAACGGATTTAATGTCGATTGAGGAGCTTTGGCAAATATTCGAGGATTCTTTTGGGAATCGGATATTATTTTTCTGTCAGGATTGGTAAGTGTTAAACACGCAATTCTGGCAGTAAGTTTGTCTGTTTCTGACCTCATTGATGTCGGTTTATATGTCGAGGAATCTGATTCTATTCTATCTAAATAACTTTCATTTGACAAATTCGGAGGTGCTTGTATATTTCTTGAATTTAAATCTCTTCGTATGTCAAATTTTTCAGATGGATTAATTCTACTAAGTTTTGAACCAAAAGATAAATTTCGATCTAAAATTATTTCTGGTGAGCGATTATTTACGTATGAAATTTCTCTTCCTTCGTATTTATCTCTTTGGTCGATTTTAATAATTAGATTTTCTGAATTACTTGAAAATTTTGATGGTTGATAATTAGTATATGATTGACTATTTTGATCTCTTTTGGAATGACTTCCTGTAATTATTAAGAACACTAGAGAACAAAGTCTAAACTTCTTCATAATATTTTGAAATATATCCTAAAGAATGAGATCCTCTCGGATAAAGTAGTTAAAGGTTAGAAATTAATAATAAGACCGAATTTGGAAAACTTCATAGATGTTTAAAGAAATTGGCTGTCGTAACCTAATGTTTTCAAAAACTTCATTTAAAGCATATGGCTCCTCAAGTTTACAAATATCTGTTATTAAGTTTGGTTTCTATGAAGTACAGTTTATTATTTCTGGCTATATTATAGTCCATGATTTCAGAAGTGTATCTTATATGAGTAGTATAAGGGCAACTTTGGAGCCTTTTGCAACTTTTGCAATTACTACATCAATGATGTTAAAAGACAAGAATGTAAAAAACAGGAATTTTAAGCCGATAAGTATTGTGAATTATTTTGTGAAACCCAATAATTGACTCAAAATTAAAATGAATAAATTTTTGATTTGAATGTTTTTATTTTAATATTTATACAGTATTGCGTTGATGCAACTTTTTTGCATCATTTAAGTTGTCCTAATGATGATGATAACATATAAATGACATCCTTTCGTACCTTCATTAAGTTTGACTCGTTATTTTTTATTTTTTCTAGTATTTCAGCTATCGATTTCTTTCTGAAGTTATTTTTAATGTTTGATGTAACACCTTGATCCAAAGGCTCAATCAAGGATGTAGGTATGTGATCCCCATAGACCACTATGAATTATCGAGCATATACGTCTCCGACAACGTCAAAATACCGATCCGCGAATTATAATTGTTATATGTTAATATTGATTAAAAAGTGAAAAATTTTAAATTTTAATTTTTAACTAAAGTCAAAGGTGTTTTTTGTTCAAAGACTTTTTGTACTGCAATTATTGATTAAAAAGTGCAAAAATGTGCAAAAAAGTGCTAATAATGAATACATGTAATATGATTGCAACTTTTCCTGTAATTTTATCAAGCACTTCAATATTGATTTATAAGTGCAAAAATATGTAAAAGTGCTTAAGATGAGAATACATGTAGTATTGTTGATAGTTTTGATAAAATTTTGCCTCATAGTATTCTTTATTTGCTAAAAATAATACAAATCATATTGGTTTATATCAACTATTTATTTATGTAAACCAATCAATAAATAGTTGATATAAACCACTGTAATTTGTATTATATTTATTTAATCTTGCAATTTTTTGGAAAATACACATTTCGGCGGTTGAGTTAAAATGTAACTTTAAAAATGTAAATTTTTTCCGGATAAGCCGAAATCCGTTTAATCAGAGCTCGGATAAACGAGACTTTACTGCATAGGTTGCAATTTAATGCCATAGATTTTGAGTTGATATCACGAGTATTGGCGGTAGATTCATAGATTATTAGGATAACGTAGCAAATCGCCACATTTTCGATTTATATCCCGCGTTTGGAATTAAAATTAGAAAATTACTGTTCCACTTGCCATGTAGTAAATGCGTATTAAATAGTGTCAAGTTTGTATCAAATAACCAAAGTAATTTGAAAACTATCAAGTAGATTAGTAGAAAAATCAACAGTGATATAAAAACTCAATTCACTAATAATATAAAAATTTTGTTTAAAAACGTGAGCCAAAAATTTCAAAATCATCAAAAATCAAATCAATTAATTTGATTTGAAATTATTGCTTTTGAAATTACACATCGAATTTTTACGTAATATTCCTTTGTTCTGGAGTGTGCACATCTGTCTACTCTAATGTTTCCTTTTACCTTTTGCACAGAAATTAAAGGTAGTGACATTTTGTCAGTCAAACAATGTATAGGCAGAATTTAATTATAAGGACTTTTTTGTGTTTCACCTCTGATTTCTTTATAAGTGACATAATATTTTCTACAAAATTTGACTATGAATTACATTTATTTAAGGTATTCACGAATATTGCGACAATTTGATACACGTATGTTTTGAGTCTAAATGGTTTCCAAACAAATTTCAAAATGGTAATTACGGAATAGGATTAAATTTCAAAGCTATAGGAAAAACAATTTTTATAAAATATTAAAATTGATGTAATCAAATGTTTCGAGGGAAAAAATTATACAATCAGCGATTTAAACAAAATTTTACATTACATATTCGTTCATTAAAACAAAATAAGAATTCATTCAAAGTATTATTAAGTTCTTAACACTGCCGTAACCGTTGATTTAAAATTATAAAACTAGGAGGGGCGGTTACTTATTTATTTAATCCAAAATTAATTAACAAACGAATACTTCTAAAATAAATTCGTAAATTCAAAAAATTTAATTAACAACGCGTGCCAAAATTTCAAATATTTAAACAAATACTTCTAAAATAAAATCATAATTTTGTTAATAGTTATTAAAAATTAAACTTTTTTTTGAAACGCGAGCCAGACATTTCAAATATTTAAACAAAAAATTAAATAATTCATAAATTCCAAATTATGTTTAAAAATATTCAAAATTGAAATTTTGATTTGAAACGCGCGCCAAAAATTTCAAATATTATAACAAAAAATAAATAATTCATAAAGTCAAAATTTTGTTTAAAAATATTCAAAATTGAAATTTTGATTTGAAACGCGCACCAAAAATTTCAAATATTTAAACAAAATAAATAATTTATAAATTCCAAATTTTGTTAATAAATATTCAAAATTGAAATTTTGTTTTGAAACGCGCGCCAAAATATCAAAAATTTAAACAAACAAATATTACTAAAAAAATTCTAAAATTAAAAATTTTGTTAATAAATATTAACACGTTGACGGACAATTGCGGCTATAGCCGTCAAAGCGAAGTTCACAATGTGGCATGACTGCTATAGCCGTCCAAAACGAAACGGTCGTTTTTAGACACTACGGCTATAGCAGCACAAATGTGCACTTACTGGCGTATACGTAGAAGCATAGTGTCGTGTTTTGAAAACATCTTTTTAGGTTGAAGTTCATATTTCACCTGTTATACGAGTTGCAGATTCAGTATGCACGTGGTTGTGAAGGGAGTAGTGCGATCGTGTTTTCTATTGAATTTATAGTTCTTATTGATACGTTTAACGATATTTATTATTATTTATATAACTATACTGGTATGTATTTGTTTATTATTCATTTTATACTTTAAACAGAAATAAAAGAAAGAGTAAAACTATACTTCTAACATTCTAAAAATCACAAAAACATATAGTGTCAATTTTCGAACTTCGCTTGTTCCTACTGTCCGTCAACGTGTTAAAAATTGAAATTTTGTTTTGAAACGTGCGCAAAATATTTAAATAAATACCACTAAATAATACAACTAAATTATCATCAAAAATCAAATGGATTTAGTTGATCTTAAATTAATGATTTTAAATTGAAGAATTATTTTTTATGCTCCCCAATTATCAGCTTGCAATTTGTAACATTTTTTACAAAAAAAAACAATAGCATAATCCAAAACAAGCAATTTCGACGAGGATTTAGTAGAGCTTCCTTCTGGAGAGAATTTAATAAGGATTTAGACTTAGGAAACTAATATGATGATTGTGACGATGAATTTATTCAAATAGAATATGCTGATGCTGAATTTATTGGAATTACTGAAATCATTTTGGAATATTTATGCTACATAATTGATGTAAGAGCTACATGTGATACTACTTTGTCATAAACATCAACTTCAAATGATTTGTTGAAGTCTTCTGGCAAGTGCATTTATTAAATCACAGAAAACTATCGATGTATTGAAACATGATGAAAATAGCATTTATGCAAAAAGCGATGACAATATATGTGGCAAAAAATTAATTTAATAACCAACATTAACCTAATCGGAGGGGTTTTTCAATTTTTGGAACAATTGTCAGAAAAAGTGGGTTTATCAGACAACTCAATCTCGAGATTGAAAAGCGCCCACCAGATACCTCAATAAAATGTTTGAATTTTAAAAATAATATATTAAAATATTTAATATAGCTTAAAATTAATATACGTAACATATAAAAAATATTAATCGAATTATTATACCATTTAACTGCCAATGAGTAACTGGTTTGTTATTAATTAAAACTCTAGATCTTAAAATATATCCATCTCTTTCTAATTTAACCAAATCATTGTGCACATCTTTACAAAATCGATCATTTAAGTGTTTTATTGCAAATTGAGAGTTTGGAAATTCTTCAAAATAACTGAATAAATCTCCGAAACTCTATAAAAAATGATTAAAATATTTCAATAATATTATTAATTTACTTTAACGGATGAAAAATGATTAAAACCTACAATATCAATTCAAAATAAATTAAACTACAATAAATTATACCTTGAAAAGACATAATCAAAAATTATTTTTGTGGTATTAATTTATGTTTATTAATTATTCAAAACCTAAATATTATTTCAATTACTTCGAATCAATTTATTTAAAAATTCGATTGAGACATTATTTATTAGTCGTAGATATGAATATTAAAACACCTGAAATTTTAAAATATCAACATAGAAACACAAAAAAAAATATTTATAATAGTAATAACATTATTTAAGAATATTTAAAAATGAAATAATTTATATTGTAATTGTTCAAAATTATAAAATTATAAAGTTTATGAATTAGATGATTATTTCTCAAAAACCCATGAAGTAAAGACACCAATTAAAACAAAATTGTTGGGCCAGAACGTAAGCGGCCTTGAAAAAATGTTTAAATGGATCAGAAACACACACGCAAAAATAGCATGCAATTTAAATAAACCCACCAAAACATCAAGTAAACCATATAAAATCTGAGAAATAAAAGAATTAAATATAAAATAATAAACATAAAAATAAATTAAAATATTAACAAAATGCACCAAGATCCGCACGATACCTACACAAATACAACAAGAAAACACAACAAATTCGACGAAATTGGAAAAAATCAATTAAAGTTCATTAAAGTGAAATTTAAATCGAAAAATTTGAATTAGCAATAATTCAATAAAAATTATAAATAAAAAATTATAAAAATAAATCGAAAAATAATAAAAATAAATAATAGAATTTGCTAGAAAAGAACAAGGTCGAATTTTGTTTTACTACATCAAATTTCACACACCAAAAAATTAGGTATATATACTGATCCATTTTCGCATTAAAGTTAACCATTTTTGAAAACAAAACCATATTTTCAAATCTTGAAGTCAATTTAAAACTATTCTCGACTATTTTTAAATTGTTTTAGAAAGTTATTTTCAGATTAATTTGGAAACCTTTTTTAGGTGAGAATTATTTATGGTGGAACCCTCTTTCTACGTCACGTTCCTGCATCTCAAATGGAGCTCTGCTCGGCGTCGACGTGGGGGGAGTGGTATTTATGTTATTTTATGATGATTTTTATGAATTATGGAATGGTTACAAATGGGTAATTATGTTATTTTATACTTAATAAATATTATTGATATATATAACTTATTTTATATGTTTTTATAAATTAAAATGTCGAAATTTTTCCGGCCCACAGCCGACACATCACGCAAGCAAATAAAATCTACATAGTACAAATGCATGTAAGTGCGTGGAAAATCGCCAATGATATGTACCCGTGAAGACTCAGCGTGCGCAACGCAGCGGTCGTAACGTCAATATTTATCCCGATAGCTGAAGCGAGAAATAAGGAAGGAGTCTCTGGCTGCTTCCTCGTTTCTCAATTCTATAAAATCGACCTAAAGTATGCTACACACGGCTTAAAATCACCACACCGAGTAGTCCAGTGGGCACTCAGTAAATATAACATGAACATAAAATGCGCCCAAGGCTTATTAAAGGGAAAGGGTACGGGGATAAAACAAATTTAAATCGTTGATATAGCTAAAACTATTGATATTTCAAACGAAATTAATTAGAAAAGAAAATTTATTATTTGAAAATAAAGTAATCATTTAATTAAATGCTAAAAACTATTGATTAAACTAAAATAATCTGTTGATTAATAGTCCAAAAATTCATTGATTAAATAAAAGAAAAAATTTAGGAATTAAAAGATTTATTGTAAAGTAATCATTTAGTTAAATGCTGAAAACTATGGATTAACGATAAAAATTTCATTGATTAAATAAAAGAAAAAATTACAAATTAAAAAATAAAGTAATCATTTGGCTAAATGTTGAAAATTATCGATCAAAATAAAATAATTTGTTGATTAATAATCCAAATTTTCTTTGATTAAATGAAAGGAAAAATTATGAATTAAAAGTAAAGTAATCATTTAGTTAAATGTCGGAAACGATCGATAAGAATAAAATAATTCGTTGATTAATAGTTCAAAACTCATTGCTTAAATAACGGAAACTTTCTTTTGATTTAATTTGTTAATATTAGATGGATTTAAAATAAATTAATTTCTTGATTAAAAATTTAGTAATTCAGAATAAAAGTGGGTATAAAATATTATTCATTAACCAAAAATAAAAATAAATTCTGATTAAAATGAAGAAATGGTGATTAAAAGAACTGATTAGGATGGAAATAAATAAACCAACAAATAAATACCAATTCGTTACTGAATAAAAATTGACAGTTTATTAACCTGCGATTATCGTTACAAAAATCCAAATTAATATCATTGTTGAAGAATAGGGATAAAATCGAAACTGATCCGAATTAGAAACGTGAACAGATTAATTTATTATGAAACGAAATAGCATTAGATTTAACTCGATGATAACATTTAGCTTAGAAAGGTTTTCTTGACATCTGATGAATATCCTGACACCCGTTTTAGACCCGAGAATAATCCAATAATTTTCCCGAAGAAACTAAACGAACGACTATAAATTTAGTAAATAAACCAACAAAATCATGAGAAATTAACTTACGACGCGCTTAAAATCCGATATAGTCCAACTTCAACAAATAAATATATACCACATGATAAATGTCGAAGTGATATTTGATAAGAGTCCCATTAGTAGAAAGTCTACGAGCGTTTCAAAACAGCAAATTTCAATAAGTCGATAATAGAAGTAGCCGAT
Source organism: Schmidtea mediterranea (assembly GCA_022537955.1). Lineage (NCBI taxonomy): Eukaryota > Metazoa > Platyhelminthes > Tricladida > Dugesiidae > Schmidtea > Schmidtea mediterranea. The sequence continues at coordinate 282,339,782 of CM039679.1, forward strand.
TGATAATTTATCTGAGAGAATCCACCGGAAGCCGGAAATCCAAATTGAATAAATTTGACACTCGTGTGATTCGGAGAGATTGACGTTTCCGTTAACATTGTCCCTACAGGATGTACCTAAATTAAATATCATCAAATTAATCCAACATGTAAATTCTAACTCCTTGTCGATAAACATTGGTATCACATAGTAATGAATTTTAGAATTAATTTAATCAACATCCATATTATCTATTAGTAAACTGTAACTTTATTTTAATTAACATAACCCTTATATATTTAACAAATTTCGGAATTAATCTTAAACAGCATTAAGTGTTTGGTAAACCTTAAATCCACTTCAATATCTGATAATATCGCGGATCCCTTGAGTTTTGAAATCGATTTTTTTAACCGATAGTATCATTAAGTATTTAGTAACTTTTAAATGAATCTTAACCAGTAGCAATTCCATCCACTGGACAAATCCTGACTTAACAAACGTTACTACCTGATAAATCGTGGATTTTCGACTTACCCATTTGCATAACACTGGAATACCCCTTAACGTGTTCTAATTATCATCATCATAAAAAAGAGATATGGGAGTACCGTGAGAAAAGCTAGCCGACTGAATACATCACACCAGGAACTTACAGATAAATAGCCTAGTCGTTTCGCGAAAAGTTGCAATAATAACCAAGCTAGTAGAGTTTGATAAGTCTAAGAGCAATAACATAATCATCGTTTAGTCGATTATTATTATAAGCAGACGATTTAATCGAATTTGATAACGAGAATAATTTAGATATGCCTCTCGACTGAATGACTGTTCAAACAGTAGGTGAACCACACCCAAGGAAGATACCGCAAAATGCCGCAACTATCGACCAACTTCGACCCCGGTGGTCATACCCGACCACTTGGCGATTGTTGGGTCTCGCATCCGATCCCTGTGGACTCGCCGGACAACAATACCCGGCCGAAGAAATATATGAGCACGCCAGAAACCTCCTCACCCACTGGGAAAGGGTGCAGGAGCAAGTGGACCTCAATGTGGTTAAAGCCCGGATGTACCTCACGAACGTAGAGGAGGACATCCGCGTTGGGCTCATCGCGGAGGCATACCCACCTCGACCGACCCGCGATACCTGACGGCCCTACACGGTGGTGGCTCTGAAGAGGAGTTTAAAGAGAGAATTCCCTGAAGAAGAACTATAGTAACGATGAAGTGTTGTAGAAATTGATCTAAGCATTAAATGTCTTTTCGTTTGTTATTTAATCTCATGGATAAGCTTGCTTCATACAATTTGTTTAACTAAATAAAATTTGATTTAATGGAGGCAATAAGAAATTTAAGCGCTCTCTTCTATTATAGTAATGTCATCCCTACAACTTCTACAAGCGGAATTGGATCACGCAAGACAATCGAACGCAGAGTTACTCGCCCAAATCATTCAATTAACTCGAGAGACTCAACAGATAAAAGCAACATGGGTTGATCCAACAAAAATGAGAGCTGTATACCACCGACTCACGGCGGCACAGAAAGGTTGGACAGAGGAGCGTCAGCTCAATCAGAGCCTGCGCACTCAAATTCGGGGACTCGAAGTCGCCCTAGCAGTATGCCGGGAGGGTGAAGCGGTCACTTATCCGCTCATCTTCGCCCCAACCCAAATGCCGCAGACAACCATCAAGCCAGCAGAACAACCCATCACTACAACCAATAATCGTCGACCGGGACGCAAGGAGCGTGCCCGACGTTGAGCAACCCAACTTCAAAACGTCAAACAGTAGATATTCCACATGTGATTGATTCAAATAGAGTAGTTTTAGCCTTAGTTGAGTCGTTTTCTTTTGAAATAGCATGCCGGTACGGTCACAAGTAACCTTATTACGTCTCAGTTTTCCACAGTCAATTAAGAACTAATCCTGAATAACTATGAGGGACCGAGGAAAGCGAGCATAGGTCTTCTATCGACAGCTCGTGAACCCGAGGATTGTCCGAGCAACTATAGTACTAGCACATGGTACTCAATTTTTGCGGGCAATCCACCACTTGAACACATTACCAACGTTGCCTAGCAACGGGTGCCAAGTGGCGATCAGCATCATTTTGTATGGCGTTACTAGGGTAGCTATAAAGCTAAGCAAGATGCGAAACCCTGTAACCCACCAAAATTAACAAAATGTGGGGTTAGTGGTGTGGATGACCTTCACCCCAAACATACAAAATAGTTTTGCTCCCGCCAATGGTTACCCTTTGCTAGGCAATGTTGGTACTGTAACCACTGGTCACAGGACGTCCAAAGGTGAGTTCCGATATCAGAACTGTTAAGGGTTAGTCCTATGTCGGGTTCAGCGGACTGCTGTTAGAAGGCCTATGTCCGTTTTCTATTTCAGGTCCCTTTATTACCTTCTAGTTAATACCTTTCTTTGCTATATTTATTTACAAATAGTGACATGATAAACTAAACAATTTTTATTTAATATCAAACAAATCAAATTATCATCAGACGTGAGTTTATTATCTCATTTGGCTACTCCTTGGGCGCGTCTTCGCAACCGCTCGGTTCGACCTGGTCGAGCGTGTGATCGGGGTTTCTTGTTAGTTGATTGGGCTTTTTCTTGGTCGCGATAGGCTAATTGTGCCGGAACGAATACCAGAGAGTAAGTCACTGCACTTCCCTCCTGGCACGCCGACAGGGCGACCTCCAGTCCTTTGATTTGTGTTCGCTGCGCCTGGTTTAACACTCTTTCCTCTTTCCAGCCCTGCTGTGCGGCAGTGAGGCGCTGGTACAACGCTTTCATTTTTTCGGGTTCGGCCCAAGTGGCTTTCAGCTGTTGTATCTCCCGACTCTGTTGTAGGAGTTTTCGGTGTAGGTGCTGATTTTCTCGTCTAAGTTCTTTCAACTCTTGATGTAATATTTTCGTGGCTTTCATTTCTAAAATTACAATATTTAAATGATTAGTCATTTACAATATTGATTCAATCCTATTGATCCTCTCTCTTAATTATTTTTACAATGTATTATCGGCTGCGTCTCGTGCGTCTCAGTTGGTTGGTGTTAACTCTCTGGTTGGTCAAGGTTTACTAACAAAAACGTTCTATCTTTTCCTATCATTCATTGCCTATAAAATATTTAGAAAGTTATTGCAAAGGGGCAGAAAATTTACATTCTTTAGTTACAATAATATCAAAGTAGTTAATTTATAAAACTAGAAATTGAATAACCCGTGAAGCATAAACATTTATTGTTATCAAAACTAAACATATCGGTTCAATTCATTTACGGTCCTTGAAACGTTCGTTTCTGCGATTGTTATTGTTGGAGTTCCACTGGGGATGCCTGCTTGCATACGTATGATCGCCCGTTTGACGGGATCCGAGTCGATTTCAGAGTGTTGACTGAACGAGGTTTTCCGGTATCACCAATTTAGTCGGTGCTGTCATCTGCATCAGCCTCGGGTCGTCTAACTCGAAGGACACTCCATATTCTGGCGGGAATCCATCGGTGCTCGGGATAGCTCCACTTGCTATGTCCCGGTTCATTTGAGCTAGTCGTTGCCTGGCTAACACCGCTTTCCGGTGGTATTTTCTTTCTAGCTCCTCCATCTTCATGGCCGCGAATTCGGCTCGCTAGCGGGCTTCTCGCGCTGGATTGTGGCCCGGCTCGCGCTTAATCGCGATGCTTGGTAATTCGATCTCTTCGGCTTGGTATTCTGATCTTCTTGGCCAACTGGAGTCTCCATAGGTGGATAACAGATATCCGTTATCCCACAGCACTTGGCGATATCGAGCGGCGGAAGCGCTCGGGATCTGTAATGTCACTCGAGAATTGTCAATCCAACTGCCAGATGTGTCTCTACGATCTGAATAGGTAAATAGTTAATTGTGAACTTGTATCAATAGAATTATTCATGGACACGAGTACTCCGCGTTATGAGGCTAAGACACGATAGCTACGGGGTTCTATGGGTTGATTTTTGTGAAAATTAATGAATGTAAAATCGTGAAAATTACCTCGCTGGCCTTCCCCATCTGTCAAGAAGGTGTCGCTACCCGAGGGGTGCACCTGGATAGCATTCCTCGTCCGTTTATAATTATGATCGGCGTTCATTGGTCGAGCATTCATGTTTAAATATTTTTAAGATGGCACTCCAGAATTCGCCAATGTTTTTATAGCCAATGACCTGGGTTTATGTTGACGTGTTCACCTCAAAGGTCTATTATCTATTTACATTTTTTATCTAATCAATTCGATTCAATTCATCGATGACTTTCACAATTTAATTATGATATTGTATTGGTTTATTGGTGGGTAAATAATTTGTTTCACATCGCTATTTATTTAGTACCTGTCATCTGATTTTTGTTTTTTAATGTTTGTGGTCCATAAATCGTACTCTGTTGACTTGGTTAATAATTTGACGTATGATCCGTCCACGTATTATTTGCTAAGATCTGTAACTCAATCATATTTATTCATCGTTGATCTTCCAAGATGGATTTAATTTTTGGCGTTATATTCGGTTCAAATATTTGGATTTTTCTACTACCTCGACGTTGGACGAATGTCTCTCATCTATAGCCAACGATTCGGGAGTCTAGGTTGTTCTACTAGCCGGTTGGTGACGGATAATTCTCTGGTCGATGGTCGTTAACTGTACTATAAAGTGGCTTAGTTTTTATTTATCTCCGTTTATTCACTTATCCTTATTATGGTGTTCGATTATTCTTGGCTGCTTCGGACAATTAATCGTATTATGATGATCATCAGTTTGTCTCGTCATAAGTTAGTTAATATATTTGTGCTTTGTTTGATTTGTTATTATTATTTTGTTGCCATTTCGTCATTATCGATAGTTTAATTATATCATTTAACTTATTCAATCATCGAATCACCCTTTGATCAGGTAATCGTACTTTTACCCTTCAATCTAAGTTGTCAATCATTTTGAACGGTTAACGGATCTACTAGTTACTTCTACTCTATCAATTTAGCCAGGTTCGATCCTTTTAACTATTCCTATGGTTTCGTATTCATGAACTCTATTATTTTGGCTTATCGGAGAATGATTTAATCCTCGATTATTCGTAAAATTTACTTTCCTGTTTTATTTAAATAGTTCGATTATTAATTTTTTTTCATCGTTAACCACGTCGTGATTACTTTGCTAAATTTATTCTTTTATATTTTGGTCATAAGGTCAGTTGGGATTCCCTCATTTTATTTAGATTAATTTATTTACATCGCGTCGAGTTTAAGTTATGGATTCAATTACCTTAAATCAAATTAATTACTATTTAGTTATTAAATTTAGCTGCATCGCATTGGTTTCAAGTCCCCACTACCCGAGCCTTAATTTTAGTCCTAAGGTTCTTGTGTTCATATTAGATTTTACGAGTGCCCACTGGACTACTCGGTGTTATCATTTTAGCCGATATGTAGTTAAATATTTAGGTCGATTTTTACGGGAGATGGGTGAAAGAGATCTAGCCAAAAGTCTAGCTCTCAATCTTCCCACCGCCCTATAACGGGTAAAATATTTACGTTCGAGATCCGTCGTTACGCACGACAGAGCTCTCACGGGCACACACTATAGGCGGAGAAACCGCACTTACACAGTGTGACTAGTTGTGTTATGATTTTACTTCCTTGTGTGATGTATGGCTGTGGGCCAGAAAAATTTCGACATAAAACTGAAGATTCGTTTTTCATAATACATATATTTGTTGAAACAATTTCATCATAGTTCGTTCATGGTTCATACATATCAACATACGACAAGAGGTTCCCATACATACGATCAAGTAGAGCTTACATTAAGTTACTTGATTTCGCAGAATGAAAACAGTTATCGAGAGTTGCTCCTTTGAATAAAATTGCTCTGACAAAAAGTAATTTATTCACTGAGTGAAAACGTGATTCTTATGGTCATAAAACCTATTAAAACTTTGTGAAAATGGATTGGTATTTATACCTGTTCTGCGACCCTAACCTTGCGTGTTATTTTTTATGCGTTAAAACAAAATTTGACCTTGCAATTATGTGTCTAATTTATTTCTAATTTTTTATTATTTTTCGATTTCTTTTACAATTTACTCATTTATTTTTAATTTCAATCATTTCTGATTAAAATTATTTTATTTCTGTTCGCTTTATTCATGAACTCTTTTAATTTTTCGTAAATTGTCACTTTTTCGGTCAAACCTTTTGTTATCGTGTTATTTCTATGTCAATTCGTGCGTATCTTGGTGCGTTTGTTAATATTTTAATTTAATTTTTTGTTTTCTATTTTATATGTTAAATTATGTGTTTTCTCGTATTTTTAGGTGTTTATTAGATGTGTATGGGTCCGATTTTGAAACGTGCGTGTTATGTTTGCGTGCTGTTTCCAATCCATTTAAATAAAAGCTTGTACTGGCCCAACAAAAACATTAAAAAATAAATAAAACAAGAATAATTGAATTGCAAAAGTATCGAATTGCAAAAAGAAATATGATGTTATAGGGTTTATGGTCTTGACCTTTCCCTGGTACTTCCTATTGCTGAGAATGTTGGGCCAAAAAAAAGTTGTGTGTAACATGGATTTCTTAGTGTTGCTCCAGGGCAACTCACATACAACAATAAAGTTAAAAATTATAAAAATTTTATTAATACTTATAAAAACTTTAATTATTATTATTATTATTATTAATATTCTTATGTTTATTTTTATTAATATTATTATTACTTATAAATCTTTTATTATTATTATTATTATTATTAATATTATTATTAATATTATAATTATTATTATTATTAATATTATTAATATATAATAAAAAACCAAGATATATACAACAAAAACTTTTATTATAAAGAAATAATTCTACTATAATAATATTGTCGAAGAGCTTTATTCAAAGCCCATTCCACATACTTTCGATATCGGGCCGCACAGCAATGACATCCATCACCACATGGATATTCAGGTTCCATATCTTTTGCCATTTTGTTTTGCTTGACATCCCATAGGAACTCGTCGATTATGGTAAATATCCATATTGACGTATAATTAAAGACTAAATCTGGAATTATAAATTTTGGTTTGTTCTTCAATATTTCATTTATTTCTGGATAATAGAATTCCAGACGTTCTTCAATAACTTTAAAATAATCATCTATCAAATAGTTAATAATAATAATAGTAATAATAAATTACCATAATGTTTAATTTCATTCATAGCTTGAACTGCGCTTGGTACAACCATTTTAATGATAAAAAATTGAAATAACAATTACTTTTATACTAATTTAGACCAATGAGAAGTTAAACACACAAATGTTTAGCTATAAACAATAAATATTAATTTATATTGTTTTGAAAATGATTAAAGAAATTTTAATAATATTATTAGTTTTTAATATGGTCAACTCAATTGTTGTAACCGTTCAAGGTAAAAATTCAACAAGGTGTGTATGTCCTGATACAGCAGTATTGATGGATATTTTGTATATGATAGATAGACCTAGATATTTGAAAACTCCAGTCAAAAGATTATCCGAAAGAATGAGTAATTTAGAATTCCGATTTGAACATACATATGAGACTTTAAAAAGAGCTAAAAACGAATTATATGATGATATTATATATCTAAATAAGACCATTGGTATTATCAAAAATGAATTAAGAAAATCAATATTCGAATTGAAAGAAAATCGTAAACTTAATGAAAAAATGTTGAATCAAGTTCAATATAGTATAAAATTTTATTCTAATAAAACAACTGATCAGTTCAATCGTATAATGAAATAACAACAACCAGTTAACAGTGGTGACAACAAATTGAAAGAAGTTAACAGTGCCAACAAATCATCATTACCATTTCCATTATATATTTTTACATATTTTCTTAGTATTGCATGATTCTGATTGGTCGAATATAGTATAAATAAGCTTACACTTCCAAATATTTTTATAAAATGACAGAAACTAAATTTTTTATAACTTTGTTGAATGAGCTGGTCTCTAATAATAGCGAAGAAGATGATATCATTAAAAACATAAAATCCATGGTAAACCGTACCGAGAAAATCGTAGAAGACATTCCATTTGATTATGAAAAAATTCTCAAATTGCCAACATTGGAGAGAAAGAAGTCATTCCAATCGATATTTAGTTACATGTTTGATGAAAATAATAAATGGATGCGAATAATAGTAGGATTAATCTATATGAAACACATGATATTAAAATCTGGCTCTGACTATGAAAATTATTTTCAATGGTCTATAGAGGTAAATTACTTTATATTGTTATTAATTTATCAATTTTAGGTGATAGAAACAAAAATTGATCCGTGGGTAGAAACAAACGGTGGATGGACAGCGATTATTCAAGTTGCCGCAGAAGCCAAACGCTCTGATATTTATATCAAAAATTGCAAATTTTTATTAAAACTATTAACTGGAGCATCTGTTTTATATTTATGTAATAAAGTTTATCATAGATTTTAATAAATATTTCTTTGTTATTATTATTATTAATAAAACTATATTTTAAAGATTTATTGATTATTACATGAACATTCTTCATCACCACAATATTCTATCATAATATTTTCTATAACATGGTCAATACAATTCTTAAATTCGGTCGGCTCATCTTTATTAATTTCGGTAGTATCTTCAGTATCATTAATATTTTCTTCATCATTAATAAGTGTATCATCAATAATTTCTTCAGAATCATTAATAATTTCAGTATCATCACTCTGACATCCAGAATCACAACATGAATCTTCTTTACTCAATGCCTCAACTAGAGTCAACATATCTCTAATTTTTACACCGGTTATTTCTTCGAGTTTATCAAACAAAAAAGTTTATTAAATATTCTAACGAAATTAATTAATTATTTTATATTTTATATTTTACCTTTTTCAGACATCATTTTTAAAACTATTTTAAAACTATTTTAAAACTACTTATAATTTTGTTTATAGAATAACAAAGAAAACATTAATACATTTATTAAACACTAAACACTATACATTAAAATAACTGTGAAAGTCTAGCAGTAACAATTTTCCAGATTGGAGAAAGCACATCATTTTGATCAGCTTTATATTCTTGGATTGTTATTGTTACATACCAGTTTTCCTGTTCTTTGAATCCAATTTCTGTAAATGCATCATAATATCTGGTATATTGACTCGTGAAGAAAGCATTTTCATTGCATTTTAAATTGGAATTGATCTTTTTGAATGTATTATCAATATCCTTGATATCTAACATTGAGAGAGTCCCAGCAAGAGATTGAAATTGATATTTATTGAGTTTGACTGGATTTGCCAATTGCATATTGATAGGCTCCTTTAAAAAATACATTTTATAATTGTGGAACATCTGAACAGGTTGGACACTTATTTTCTTGGTCATGTTTGATTTATGATCTTTATAAGGTGGTGACGCGCTTTTATACCTTGACCGATAATAATTAACCAATCAGAATCATGTATATGATTAGAACAAAGACAATGCATGTTAAGTGCATGATAAGTGCAAGATAAGTGCGTGAATGCAAAATATATAAAACTGTATGTGAATTAACCCATGAAGATTGTATATGATTTTACATACATCTGTCATCTATATAAAATGCATTATTAATATCACGTGTTTTATTATTAATATTATTATTATTATTATTGTTATTATTATTATTACCACCACCAAATAAACTATTACTACCAAAATAAAATACAAAACATTTATTATTATTATTATTATTATTATTATTATTATTATTATTATTATTATTATTATTATTATTATTATTATTATCATCATTATTATTGTTACCACCACCAAATAAAACTAACACTACCAAAATAAAATACAAATCATTTATTATTATTATTGTTACCAACACAAAAATAAAACTATTACTACCAAAATAAAATACAAAACATTTATTGTTACCACCATAAAAATAAAACTATTAATACCAATAAAATAAAATACAAAACATTTATTGTTACCACCATAAAAATAAAACTATTACTACCAATAAAATAAAATACAAAACATTTATTGTTACCACCATAAAAATAAAACTATTAATACCAATAAAATAAAATACCAAACATTTATTTCTTAAAAAGTTGATATTCAGATGAATTCCTAACGAATTTCGCCAGGCACCATTCGACATATCGCTGGTAGCGAAAATCACAGCAGCTGCAACCCAGAATACAGGGGTATTCTGGTTCCATCTCCTTCGGTCTTCGGTCAAGCTTTATATCCCAGAGAGCTTGATCTATTATATTGAAGATCCATATGTTGGTTGTTCCATATACCAGATCTGGAATGCTTGATTCTGGCTGGTCTTTGACTATTAATCGTAGTTGTGGGTAGAAAAAGAACAGCCGTTCTAATAATACGGCCTGATATTTATCTGGAAACAATGATAATAATATTAATAAATAATAAATAATACATTTACCGTAATTTTCTATTTCTTTCTTTGTTAATTTAATGCTTGTTGTCATCATAATATTTTCCATTTTAAAAATGAAATGAAATGAATAAGCAAGTTGTTTTAATCAATCATTAGCCAATCAGATATCGACCAATTCCGTGATTTCATTTTGTATGTCACAAACAATATTTTGTACTCTAGATTTCGCAACCCTAATATGACTATTTTGCCACTGGCAAACACGTTAACACACATTGGGTTGTATTTTAAAAGCCTCAGTGCAGGAAATAATTCTGGCTCGAACATACAAAGACATTTTGTTGACATGTTGTATAGATTGATAGATTGACCCATATCCATGGTAACCGTAATTAACTGTATTTTAATTTCCTTTATTCTATATTGTAATTTATTGACATTTAAAGGTTTCTTGCATCCCATCATTCTGCATTTGCCGGATTTGAAAAATATTATAGGGTATTTTCCACTCCTATCAACAATTTGCTGGGGTTTACCAATTGGAAATATCATTTTTGATACATCGAAAGTTCCTTTATAATTTATATTTGATAACATAATTAAATAATAAAGAAATAATAAGCTATATATATGATTTTTAGGAAGAGTTCATTAAATCATATAATATAAACAAAAACCTATAATTATACAAATTAATAATGGAATTAAGAAATGATGCGGTATATCAAATCGTCGGCCCAAGTGGTAGTGGTAAAACTATGTTTGTGTGTAAATTACTGAAATCTAATTTATTTCAAACAAAATTCAACAAGATTTATATGCATAGGGGTGCAGATGAAGAACATGGAATAACTCAAGATAATTTCTGTAAATTGAAAAACATGAAAATAGTAAAGGGTTTCGATAAAATCTGGTCAAGTCGTTTAAGGAAAGGTGATGTCATCATTATTGATGATTTGTATCGGGAAGCTAATAAAGAAAAGGATTTTAATAATTTATTCACAAAAATCAGTAGACATGTTGGTGTTACTGTGATCTTTATTACTCAAAATCTATTTCATCAGGGTGGCGCACATCGAACCAGGAATTTAAATGTTCAATATTTAGTTATTTTCAAGAATCCTAGAGATGCAATAGTTATTGATTTTCTTGCTCGACAAGCATACCCTAATAATAGTAATTTTCTCATCAGGGCATTTCAAGATGCTACAAAATCACCACATGGATATATATTTCTTTATTTCACACAACAATGCAATGATGATTTACGGGTAAAAACAGATATTTTCAATAAAGAAGGTGCCATGGTATATAAACAAAGTTGATAACTTCAACATGTAAAAATGTTTATGAAATCCAGGCTTAAAAATATCCGAAAACTTAGACAAAGTATTAAAAAGAAAAACAAATTTCCACCAAAAACCAGTTATACACCATCTAAAAAACTAATAACCGAGAATTACCCTGCAATGAATCTTATTTCGAAAAACATTATTAAAAAGAGTAATAAAAAAGTCAAAATTGTAAAAAATCATAGAAGTTTCCCATATTTTAATGCATAGTTAAAGGCTTCGAGTATGAAAAGAATGTCTATTTTACAATCATTTCCAACTTTTGTTGTCGATGATTTACTTAAAATTCTATTAAAAGTAGTCAGAGGTAAAATTAAAATCAGTAATTCTAAAAAACTAGTATTGAATAAACATCGTAAGCCTTTGTTATCGCTAGTAAATAATACAAAACGTCAGCAAATGAGAAAAAATCATATATAAACAACAAGGTGGTTTTATCGGAGCAATGCTACCATTAGCATTATCATTATTATCACAATAAACGATGGGGCAATCATTACCTAATGTTAAATTAAAATTTAAATCATCGTGTTGTAATGGAGAGGATTTGGACGAACCCAGAAGACGAAGCAGGTTTCGGTGGAGTGGCAAAGTTAAAGAAAAGAGTTCCAAATTCGAAAAACAAAAGTGGTTGTCAGATCAGCTTGCGTGCAGTTTAAACAAACCGATGTGGAAAAGATTTCCAACGAGAGCTTATAAGACATTCGGTATTAATGATTTATGGCAAATGGATTTGATGGAGATGATACCGTATTCGAAGATTAACAAGGGTTGTAAATATATTTTAACGTGTATTGATGCTTTCAGTCGTTTTGCTCGCGGTGTACCGACAAAGACAAAATCTGCAGAGGAAATATCTAAAGCAATTAACTCAATGTTTAAAAATGGGCATCCAGACAATTTGCGAACCGATTTAGGTATTATAATAATTATTATTATTATTATAATTATTATTATTATTATTATTATATGCAAGGAGTTTTACAATAGTAAAGTTAAACAAATCCTGGATCGTTTCAAAATAAATCATTATTCTGTATATTTTCAATACAAAGCCGCACATGTTGAAAGATTTAACCGGACATTGAGGGATAGATTGAAGAAATATTTTGTGCATCAAGGTAATAAAATATGGATAAATGTTACCGAAAATACTTGTTAGTTATAATAATTCATCACATCGAGGGCTGAATGGTTTGAGACCCGTAGATATCAGCTCGAAAACACGAGTACGGACTAAAAAAGTTGCTATTACAAAACCAAAATATAAAGTCGGTGATCACGTTAGAATTAGTAAATTATCTGCTTCATCTTTCATCAAAAATTTCGATAGTAATTGGAGTGATGAGGTATTTCAAATTACTAAAATTAATACTAAACAGAGTCCTGTAATTTATGTTATTAAAGATAGTGATAACAATGTAATACAAGGGAAATTCTATGAACAGGAATTACAAGTTATTTTCAAACCTACAGTGTTCAGAATTCAGAATATATTGAAAACTAAAATGGTGGGTAAGGATAAACAATACTATGTCAAATGGCATAGATATCAAAAACCCTCATGGATATCATCAAAAGACCTAGTAAAGTAAGTTTCTATAATAGTTTACTGAGCAATAGTTGCCCACTAATCCATCCGGAAAATCAGGCGAGTAAATTTATGGTTGATCTTCAAAATCCTATTTATTTATATGGAAATTGGGAAGTTGCTTTGCAAGACTTTACATTTGTAAAATCGGTTACAAGAAACGTGTACCCAAAACATGTAGTGGAATTTTCTCAATTAATAATTTTGAACAATATTGCCATATTCCGAATCAAATTTTAGATGAAAATTGTGGCGTGTTTTCAAAGATGGATTGAATGTTAGTTGTGATTATAGCCCATTTACAATAAAGTTTGAAAGTATTGAGGATGCCAAGCGAATGGGTAGTGATGAGCTTAGCATTGTTGTTCCTGGTACTGAATACCTAATACGTTTCAAAACATTTGATGAGAAAAGTGTAACAATCGAAAACATCAAAATATCTGTATCATATATTAATGAGGTTGAAGAGACATTTACATTTACTAATGAATTATATATTGAAACACTTGAAGAATTACATAAATATATTTCATTCAATTGTTTACATATATTTAAAACTATTGAATTTCTTAAAGATGGAATATGCAAATTCAGTCTGAATAATAACATTTGTGAAGTTACATTTGATAAGAATTTGGCTAATACATTGGGATTAGATAAGCAAACATATAGGGCAAGTGCTTTTGGTGTACGCAAACCAAAAATAATAAAACTTCATAGGCAAATGTTCATATATACTAACATCATCGATCCTATAATTGTTGGTGATTCTTTGGTTCCTCTTTTGAAATCTGTTTGGGTTGATAAACATGACCAGGATGAAGTTGTCAATATAAATATCGATAATCCCATGTAGTTACCGGTATCAACATCATGTATAAACAATATAGAAATAAATATTCGTGATGATAGCGGTAAATTTATTGAATTTAGTAAAGATACAAAAACTCATTTGACATTACATTTTCGTAAATTAGATGGCCAATAACGATATTATTAGTATGTATAGTGGTAGCCAAAGTGGTGGATAATTTCCATATTTTATTGGTAAACAGTATGGATCAGGATGGTTGAGAACAATTGGCAGATTTGCACTTCCTATTCTTAAACGCCTTGGTAGTTTTGGTATGAAAACTGCTAAAGATGTGATAATGAATGAGCAGAAAATATTACCATCACTGAAATCAAATGCATTATCCGAGTTAGGGAAAGTTTTACCTAGTGTTGCAGGTATGTTTCAAAACCAAGAACCTGCACCGGCTTAAAAACGTAAAAGACAACATAAACATATAAAAAAACGAATGAAAGGACATGGAACTATATTTAAAAAATGATTTGTGGTAAATCTGAATTGTGTTTATTTGATAGACCATCTCCCCAAGCAGTAATTGAAATGGGGGCCTTTGAAGATGTATTCCCGATGAATTCTATTATGGATAGTAGAACTGATATTTAATTTTATATTAATGGTTCCCAAACTGAATACCTAGATTTGAACGATACATTGTTAACTGTTCAGATCAAAGTTGTAGATAAAGATAGAAAACCGTTGGGTGAACCTAGTGATGTAATACCAAATAATTTCTTGTTTCATACGCTTTTTAAAGATGCAGTTCTCGGATTTAATAATATCAAGATTGAGGGTGGTAACAGTACATATATTCACAAAGCTCTAATAGAAACTATTATAAATTACAATAGTGATACTAAAAATACATGTTTAACTCCTATGGGTTATGGTAGTGATGACGATAGGAAACAGTGGATTAAAGGCTCGAAATTATTTATCATGTGCTCATCATTACAACTCGATTTTATGGATCAACCGAAATATTTACTCCCAGGTGTTAATGTACACATTAGATTGAAAAGATCTGATTCTGCATTATCATTAACAAGTACTAGCACAGCACCAATTCTTCAATTAGTTGATGCAAAATTATTGGTGAGAAGAGTTCGGGTTGAGCCCTCTGTATTAGCCGGTCATCAATTGGGGCTTAATTCTAAGCATGCAATATATCCATTGAAAACAAAGGAAATTGTTCAATTTGCTATTGCTAAAGGTTCAGCTTCTTTCTATAAGGAACAAATATTTGGAGATAGAAGAATGCCCAACTTTATATTGGTAACATTTCAAAGTGAATCTCAATATAATGGATCATACTTAACATCGAGCTCAATTTTCAAAAGTTTTTGAGTAACATCGCTAACTTTATTGAAAAATAGTGATTATAGAGAAACATATACTCAAGATTTCGATAATGATAATTATTGTGCTACATGTATGCAGAGTATAGTGAGAAATATGGGTTATTTGGATAAAAACCTTAATTGTGGTATAACTCTTGAAGATTTTAAAAGCAAATATCCATTCTTTACATTTGTTTTGGCACCAGATTTTGATTTAAATCAGAGTCAATTACCTCAAAATGGAAATTTACGAATAGATATAAAGTTTGCTAAAGCTACAACTGAACCGGTACATGTTGTAATATATGGAGTATTTGAAAATGAGGTTCAAATAACTGCAAACAGAACAGTATTGGTTTGAAAATGTTGGTATAAATGTAATAGATAATTTATGATAATTTGTCATGGAGTAAGTTTTTAAATATATTATTGATATTATTGATGTAGTTCTGTTCAGGTCTATCGAATTGGAAAGCAAATACTAGGACATGAATTTTTAGGGGTTTTTCCTCTTGATAAAATCCATATTTACGTAATAATTAAGCCATAATCGTCAATACTCAATCATCTCATCTCGGTGGAGAACATTGGTTAGCAATATATATGAAACCTAGCAAGATATTTGTATTTGATCCTATGGGTTTCTATTATCCGGCTTTAATGGTTTCGAAACTGCAAACAATGGGTAAACCTATTGTGTATAATAAAACTATGTATCAAAAACCATGGACCTTAACATGTGGTCAACATTGTTTAGCCTGGTTATTATCCAAGCGATTTGATGTTTAATAAATGTTTAATAAATGTTTTATTGTTATTATTATGTTTTATTATTTTTGTTATGTTTTAACTATTAATATTTTTTTTTAATTATTCTTATTTTTTAATTATTATTATTATTATTATTATTATAAATATTATTATTACGTGTTTAATTAATGTTAATAAGCTAATACATCATCACAAAGACAATGCATGATAAGTGCGTGATCACAAAGACAGTGTATGATAAGTGCGTGATCATCAGATGATAAGTGCATGACTGCATGCATACACGCTCAAGACTGATTAAGAAAACACATACATACTTTTGTTTGTATGTGATTTACAAAGAACACATGCCTACACGGTATAGACTGCATGCGTAAAAATCTCTCACCTATATGTGTGTATTGCTAAAATGTGATTGGCTAAATCCTGAAAATATTATTCTCTTTATAAACATTGACAAATTCTAAATTTGTCACAATTATTTCAAAATTTTCTAATTTCAAAACTTTCGCGCAAAAAATACCAAACAATAATATTTTAAGAGCACTTTTAATGAACAAAACTGGTAAGGATTTTTAATTTAATTTTTAATTTTATTATTATATTTTCTAGATTGGTTTAATATAACCGAAATCCAAAATGAAATTGACGGTGTTAACGAATTTGAAAATGGTAATTTTAAATTTTATTATTATTTATTTTAATATAATTTTAGAGAATGTTCAAGAAGTTATTGTAATCGACGATACAATTATTATTAGCGATAGCGAAGATGATATTATGATTATCGAAGATGGTAAATTTTAATGTATATTTTATTTTTTAAAAACCATTTTAGTAGATTTGGACGATACATTTATTGATGATGCCCCCGTTTCTGGGGAAGATGAAACATTTATTGATATTGCCCCCGTTTCTGTGGAAGATGAAACATTTATTGCTGATGCCCCCATTTCTGGGGAAGATGAAACATTTATTGCTGATGCCCCAATTTCTATGGATGCCCCCGTTTCTGGGGAAGATGATGTGATTTCATATAAAAAATGTAAGATTTTTATTATTTTTAAAATATTTTTTATGAGTTTAATTTCTCCTTAATTTATAAGAATATAAATATTTTTAATGAATATAAGTTAAAAATATGTAAAGTATTATAATATAATACTTTAAATATTATTAATTTATAAAAGGAATGGAAATATCTGATTTGAAATAGAAATATGATTTGAAATAATTGATTTATAATAAGAATATCTGATTTGAAATAGAAATATGATTTGAAATATTTGATTTATAATAAGAATATCTGATTTGAAATAGAAATATTAATTTTTATAAATTATTTACGAGAACATGTGAAACATGTGATTTATTTTATAATAGAAATATGATATGAAATATTTGATTTATAATATTAATAGAAATATGTGATTTATTTTATCATTTCTTAATTCCATTATTAATTTGTATAATTATAGGTTTTTGTTTATATTATATGATTTAATGAACTCTTCCTAAAAATCATATATATAGCTTATTATTTCTTTATTATTTAATTATGTTATCAAATATAAATTATAAAGGAACTTTCGATGTATCAAAAATGATATTTCCAATTGGTAAACCCCAGCAAATTGTTGATAGGAGTGGAAAATACCCTATAATATTTTTCAAATCCGGCAAATGCAGAATGATGGGATGCAAGAAACCTTTAAATGTCAATAAATTACAATATAGAATAAAGGAAATTAAAATACAGTTAATTACGGTTACCATGGATATGGGTCAATCTATCAATCTATACAACATGTCAACAAAATGTCTTTGTATGTTCGAGCCAGAATTATTTCCTGCACTGAGGCTTTTAAAATACAACCCAATGTGTGTTAACGTGTTTGCCAGTGGCAAAATAGTCATATTAGGGTTGCGAAATCTAGAGTACAAAATATTGTTTGTGACATACAAAATGAAATCACGGAATTGGTCGATATCTGATTGGCTAATGATTGATTAAAACAACTTGCTTATTCATTTCATTTCATTTTTAAAATGGAAAATATTATGATGACAACAAGCATTAAATTAACAAAGAAAGAAATAGAAAATTACGGTAAATGTATTATTTATTATTTATTAATATTATTATCATTGTTTCCAGATAAATATCAGGCCGTATTATTAGAACGGCTGTTCTTTTTCTACCCACAACTACGATTAATAGTCAAAGACCAGCCAGAATCAAGCATTCCAGATCTGGTATATGGAACAACCAACATATGGATCTTCAATATAATAGATCAAGCTCTCTGGGATATAAAGCTTGACCGAAGACCGAAGGAGATGGAACCAGAATACCCCTGTATTCTGGGTTGCAGCTGCTGTGATTTTCGCTACCAGCGATATGTCGAATGGTGCCTGGCGAAATTCGTTAGGAATTCATCTGAATATCAACTTTTTAAGAAATAAATGTTTGGTATTTTATTTTATTGGTATTAATAGTTTTATTTTTATGGTGGTAACAATAAATGTTTTGTATTTTATTTTATTGGTAGTAATAGTTTTATTTTTATGGTGGTAACAATAAATGTTTTGTATTTTATTTATTGGTATTAATAGTTTTATTTTTATGGTGGTAACAATAAATGTTTTGTATTTTATTTTGGTAGTAATAGTTTTATTTTTGTGTTGGTAACAATAATAATAATAAATGATTTGTATTTTATTTTGGTAGTGTTAGTTTTATTTGGTGGTGGTAACAATAATAATGATGATAATAATAATAATAATAATAATAATAATAATAATAATAATAATAATAATAATAATAATAATAATAATAATAATAATAAATGTTTTGTATTTTATTTTGGTAGTAATAGTTTATTTGGTGGTGGTAACAATAATAATAATAATAATAATAATAATAATATTAATAATAAAACACGTGATATTAATAATGCATTTTATATAGATGACAGATGTATGTAAAATCATATACAATCTTCATGGGTTAATTCACATACAGTTTTATATATTTTGCATTCACGCACTTATCTTGCACTTATCATGCACTTAACATGCATTGTCTTTGTTCTAATCATATACATGATTCTGATTGGTTAATTATTATCGGTCAAGGTATAAAAGCGCGTCACCACCTTATAAAGATCATAAATCAAACATGACCAAGAAAATAAGTGTCCAACCTGTTCAGATGTTCCACAATTATAAAATGTATTTTTTAAAGGAGCCTATCAATATGCAATTGGCAAATCCAGTCAAACTCAATAAATATCAATTTCAATCTCTTGCTGGGACTCTCTCAATGTTAGATATCAAGGATATTGATAATACATTCAAAAAGATCAATTCCAATTTAAAATGCAATGAAAATGCTTTCTTCACGAGTCAATATACCAGATATTATGATGCATTTACAGAAATTGGATTCAAAGAACAGGAAAACTGGTATGTAACAATAACAATCCAAGAATATAAAGCTGATCAAAATGATGTGCTTTCTCCAATCTGGAAAATTGTTACTGCTAGACTTTCACAGTTATTTTAATGTATAGTGTTTAGTGTTTAATAAATGTATTAATGTTTTCTTTGTTATTCTATAAACAAAATTATAAGTAGTTTTAAAATAGTTTTAAAATAGTTTTAAAAATGATGTCTGAAAAAGGTAAAATATAAAATATAAAATAATTAATTAATTTCGTTTAGAATATTTAATAAACTTTTTGTTTGATAAACTCGAAGAAATAACCGGTGTAAAAATTAGAGATATGTTGACTCTAGTTGAGGCATTGAGTAAAGAAGATTCATGTTGTGATTCTGGATGTCAGAGTGATGATACTGAAATTTTTAATGATGGAGAAATTAATACTGAAATTATTAATGATTCTGAAGAAATTATTGATGATACACTTATTAATGATGAAGAAAATATTAATGATACTGAAGATACTACCGAAATTAATAAAGATGAGCCGACCGAATTTAAGAATTGTATTGACCATGTTATAGAAAATATTATGATAGAATATTGTGGTGATGAAGAATGTTCATGTAATAATCAATAAATCTTTAAAAATATAGTTTTTATTAATAATAATAATAACAAAGAAATATTTATTAAAATCTATGATAAACTTTATTACATAAATATAAAACAGATGCTCCAGTTAATAGTTTTAATAAAAATTTGCAATTTTTGATATAAATATCAGAGCGTTTGGCTTCTGCGGCAACTTGAATAATCGCTGTCCATCCACCGTTTGTTTCTACCCACGGATCAATTTTTGTTTCTATCACCTAAAAATTGATAAATTAATAACAATATAAAGTAATTTACCTCTATAGACCATTGAAAATAATTTTCATAGTCAGAGCCAGATTTTAATATTATGTGTTTCATATAGATTAATCCTACTATTATTCGCATCCATTTATTATTTTCATCAAACATGTAACTAAATATCGATTGGAATGACTTCTTTCTCTCCAATGTTGGCAATTTGAGAATTTTTTCATAATCAAATGGAATGTCTTCTACGATTTTCTCGGTACGGTTTACCATGGATTTTATGTTTTTAATGATATCATCTTCTTCGCTATTATTAGAGACCAGCTCATTCAACAAAGTTATAAAAAATTTAGTTTCTGTCATTTTATAAAAATATTTGGAAGTGTAAGCTTATTTATACTATATTCGACCAATCAGAATCATGCAATACTAAGAAAATATGTAAAAATATATAATGGAAATGGTAATGATGATTTGTTGGCACTGTTAACTTCTTTCAATTTGTTGTCACCACTGTTAACTGGTTGTTGTTATTTCATTATACGATTGAACTGATCAGTTGTTTTATTAGAATAAAATTTTATACTATATTGAACTTGATTCAACATTTTTTCATTAAGTTTACGATTTTCTTTCAATTCGAATATTGATTTTCTTAATTCATTTTTGATAATACCAATGGTCTTATTTAGATATATAATATCATCATATAATTCGTTTTTAGCTCTTTTTAAAGTCTCATATGTATGTTCAAATCGGAATTCTAAATTACTCATTCTTTCGGATAATCTTTTGACTGGAGTTTTCAAATATCTAGGTCTATCTATCATATACAAAATATCCATCAATACTGCTGTATCAGGACATACACACCTTGTTGAATTTTTACCTTGAACGGTTACAACAATTGAGTTGACCATATTAAAAACTAATAATATTATTAAAATTTCTTTAATCATTTTCAAAACAATATAAATTAATATTTATTGTTTATAGCTAAACATTTGTGTGTTTAACTTCTCATTGGTCTAAATTAGTATAAAAGTAATTGTTATTTCAATTTTTTATCATTAAAATGGTTGTACCAAGCGCAGTTCAAGCTATGAATGAAATTAAACATTATGGTAATTTATTATTACTATTATTATTATTAACTATTTGATAGATGATTATTTTAAAGTTATTGAAGAACGTCTGGAATTCTATTATCCAGAAATAAATGAAATATTGAAGAACAAACCAAAATTTATAATTCCAGATTTAGTCTTTAATTATACGTCAATATGGATATTTACCATAATCGACGAGTTCCTATGGGATGTCAAGCAAAACAAAATGGCAAAAGATATGGAACCTGAATATCCATGTGGTGATGGATGTCATTGCTGTGCGGCCCGATATCGAAAGTATGTGGAATGGGCTTTGAATAAAGCTCTTCGACAATATTATTATAGTAGAATTATTTCTTTATAATAAAAGTTTTTGTTGTATATATCTTGGTTTTTTATTATATATTAATAATATTAATAATAATAATAATTATAATATTAATAATAATATTAATAATAATAATAATAATAAAAGATTTATAAGTAATAATAATATTAATAAAAATAAACATAAGAATATTAATAATAATAATAATAATAATAATAATTAAAGTTTTTATAAGTATTAATAAAATTTTTATAATTTTTAACTTTATTGTTGTATGTGAGTTGCCCTGGAGCAACACTAAGAAATCCATGTTACACACAACTTTTTTTTGGCCCAACATTCTCAGCAATAGGAAGTACCAGGGAAAGGTCAAGACCATAAACCCTATAACATCATATTTCTTTTTGCAATTCGATACTTTTGCAATTCAATTATTCTTGTTTTATTTATTTTTTAATGTTTTTGTTGGGCCAGTACAAGCTTTTATTTAAATGGATTGGAAACAGCACGCAAACATAACACGCACGTTTCAAAATCGGACCCATACACATCTAATAAACACCTAAAAATACGAGAAAACACATAATTTAACATATAAAATAGAAAACAAAAAATTAAATTAAAATATTAACAAACGCACCAAGATACGCACGAATTGACATAGAAATAACACGATAACAAAAGGTTTGACCGAAAAAGTGACAATTTACGAAAAATTAAAAGAGTTCATGAATAAAGCGAACAGAAATAAAATAATTTTAATCAGAAATGATTGAAATTAAAAATAAATGAGTAAATTGTAAAAGAAATCGAAAAATAATAAAAATTAGAATAAATTAGACACATAATTGCAAGGTCAAATTTTGTTTTAACGCATAAAAAATAACACGCAAGGTTAGGGTCGCAGAACAGGTATAAATACCAATCCATTTTCACAAAGTTTTAATAGGTTTTATGACCATAAGAATCACGTTTTCACTCAGTGAATAAATTACTTTTTGTCAGAGCAATTTTATTCAAAGGAGCAACTCTCGATAACTGTTTTCATTCTGCGAAATCAAGTAACTTAATGTAAGCTCTACTTGATCGTATGTATGGGAACCTCTTGTCGTATGTTGATATGTATGAACCATGAACGAACTATGATGAAATTGTTTCAACAAATATATGTATTATGAAAAACGAATCTTCAGTTTTATGTCGAAATTTTTCTGGCCCACAGCCATACATCACACAAGGAAGTAAAATCATAACACAACTAGTCACACTGTGTAAGTGCGGTTTCTCCGCCTATAGTGTGTGCCCGTGAGAGCTCTGTCGTGCGTAACGACGGATCTCGAACGTAAATATTTTACCCGTTATAGGGGCGGTGGGAAGATTGAGAGCTAGACTTTTGGCTAGATCTCTTTCACCCATCTCCCGTAAAATCGACCTAAATATTTAACTACATATCGGCTAAAATGATAACACCGAGTAGTCCAGTGGGCACTCGTAAAATCTAATATGAACACAAGAACCTTAGGACTAAAATTAAGGCTCGGGTAGTGGGGACTTGAAACCAATGCGATGCAGCTAAATTTAATAACTAAATAGTAATTAATTTGATTTAAGGTAATTGAATCCATAACTTAAACTCGACGCGATGTAAATAAATTAATCTAAATAAAATGAGGGAATCCCAACTGACCTTATGACCAAAATATAAAAGAATAAATTTAGCAAAGTAATCACGACGTGGTTAACGATGAAAAAAAATTAATAATCGAACTATTTAAATAAAACAGGAAAGTAAATTTTACGAATAATCGAGGATTAAATCATTCTCCGATAAGCCAAAATAATAGAGTTCATGAATACGAAACCATAGGAATAGTTAAAAGGATCGAACCTGGCTAAATTGATAGAGTAGAAGTAACTAGTAGATCCGTTAACCGTTCAAAATGATTACCTGATCAAAGGGTGATTCGATGATTGAATAAGTTAAATGATATAATTAAACTATCGATAATGACGAAATGGCAACAAAATAATAATAACAAATCAAACAAAGCACAAATATATTAACTAACTTATGACGAGACAAACTGATGATCATCATAATACGATTAATTGTCCGAAGCAGCCAAGAATAATCGAACACCATAATAAGGATAAGTGAATAAACGGAGATAAATAAAAACTAAGCCACTTTATAGTACAGTTAACGACCATCGACCAGAGAATTATCCGTCACCAACCGGCTAGTAGAACAACCTAGACTCCCGAATCGTTGGCTATAGATGAGAGACATTCGTCCAACGTCGAGGTAGTAGAAAAATCCAAATATTTGAACCGAATATAACGCCAAAAATTAAATCCATCTTGGAAGATCAACGATGAATAAATATGATTGAGTTACAGATCTTAGCAAATAATACGTGGACGGATCATACGTCAAATTATTAACCAAGTCAACAGAGTACGATTTATGGACCACAAACATTAAAAAACAAAAATCAGATGACAGGTACTAAATAAATAGCGATGTGAAACAAATTATTTACCCACCAATAAACCAATACAATATCATAATTAAATTGTGAAAGTCATCGATGAATTGAATCGAATTGATTAGATAAAAAATGTAAATAGATAATAGACCTTTGAGGTGAACACGTCAACATAAACCCAGGCCATTGGCTATAAAAACATTGGCGAATTCTGGAGTGCCATCTTAAAAATATTTAAACATGAATGCTCGACCAATGAACGCCGATCATAATTATAAACGGACGAGGAATGCTATCCAGGTGCACCCCTCGGGTAGCGACACCTTCTTGACAGATGGGGAAGGCCAGCGAGGTAATTTTCACGATTTTACATTCATTAATTTTCACAAAAATCAACCCATAGAACCCCGTAGCTATCGTGTCTTAGCCTCATAACGCGGAGTACTCGTGTCCATGAATAATTCTATTGATACAAGTTCACAATTAACTATTTACCTATTTATTTTAACTATTTAACTATTTATTTTGATGTATATGTCTTGGTTTTTTATTATATATTAATAATATTAATAATAATAATAATTATAATATTAATAATAATATTAATAATAATAATAATAATAAAAGATTTATAAGTAATAATAATATTAATAAAAATAAACATAAGAATATTAATAATAATAATAATAATAATAATAATTAAAGTTTTTATAAGTATTAATAAAATTTTTATAAGTAATAATAGAATAATAAAAAGTAATAATAATATTAATAATAAGAATAATAAGAATAATAAGAATATTAATAATAATAAAAATAAATTAAATTTACAAAATATATACTACTTATAAAAAATAAGTAGTCAATTATATTAAAAAATGTTTAAAAATAAAATGACCTTGAGAAATTTCGAATGACCTTGAAAAAATTTGATGAGTCATCCAATGACATTGACCTACTTTTGAATGACCTTGAGAAAACTTTGATGACTCGCCCAATGACCTTGACCTACTTTTGAATGACCTTGAATGACTCGTGGTCTTTGTTTTAATGACCTTGAGAAATGTGATGACTCATCTAATGACCTTGAGTGACTCATGGTCTTTGTTTAAATGACCTTGAAAAATTTTTGATGAGTCATTGTCTTTGTTTTAAAATTTTGTACTTTTAAACTTAGGAAAAAAAATTTGCTGGGGGGTGGGGGGTATGTGAGCTAGATGGCCTCTGAGCTTGATGGCCAGTATCCCACTACTCTAGTACTTCGGTGTGGGAGGTACCCGTAGTGAATGGTAGTTCGCCGGGTCAGTTCTCCTCTCCAAGAACCTCAACGACAGACCCTCTGTAGAGAGCGAAGGATCATGAGGAAGATTTAAATAATATAAAAAGAATGAAGAATATACTAGTAGAACGACTGAGAGAAAAGATGTATGGTTTCGTGCAATGTATGTTATTATTATGTTAACTCAAAGAAAAGAAAAGAAATGGAGTGAATTTTATTGTCATAGAAGAGAAACATCTGACAAGAATGAGAGTTAACAAATAAAGTATTAATAAAAGTTGATATCCCCAATTTGAAAGAAAAAGAAACAAAATGAAAGTTGAAAATTTGCAAAATATATACTCATTTCTGAGACTGTGTCGAGTAATCATAATAATTATTTTTGTTATTTTTAATGATATATTAATAGATTTTATATAATCATTTTCGGCTTAACTTCAGGAAATTTTCGAATAAAAACTCATAATAATTTTCATGGTGGGTACTTTTCGTATACATTTGCAGGCGATCCGGAAAATAAGTAAACTTCTCGTTCGGTCTGCAACGTTATTGATAATTGATTATTAAATCATAGCAATTAATTTTTTTCAAATGGGCCATCCCCCGATTATAATGTAACGATTAAAGAAAATAATCACATTTACATATATATAAAATACTATTTTACTTTATGATTATAATGCTGAAAGAAAAGAACCAAATTTATCATGTATTTGTCATATAAAATACTATTTTACTTTATGATTATAATGTTGAATGTAAAGAACCAAATTTGACATATATTTATTATAAAGAAATAATGTTAATTTACCTCAAAAATTTACACATAATCATTTATTAATTATTCTATCTTTTTATTTCGGAGAAAACAAATAGAAATTCCAAAGGAAAAACTCGCTGATCCAAGAGATACAAATCCAAAGATATTCCAGGATATAACAAAATCAGATAGACTAAATGGTAAATAAATGAAATAGAATTATAAAAATTCATTTTGTTGTTCGTCTCTTTTCTAGCGAATTGTTGTGCCAGAACACATACGGCCTTGGAAAATGTTTAAATGGATCAGTAACACACATGCAAACATAACATGCAAATTTAAAATAAACCTATTAAAACATCAATTAAACCCTACCAAATATGAGAAAAAAGAGAATTAAATATAAAATAACAAACATAAAAATAAATTAAAATAATAACAAAACTCAACAAGATCCGCACGATACAAACACAAACATAACATGAAAACCCAACAAATTCGACCGAAATTTGATAAATTAATAAAAGTTCATGAAAATGAAATTTAAATCAAAGAATTGAATTAGAAATAATTCAATAAAAATTCTAAATAAAAAATTATTAAAATAAATTAAAAAATAATAAAAATAAAGAATAGAATACACTAGAAAATAACAAGGTCGAATTTTGTTTTACTACATCAAAATTAACACGCGAGGTTAGGGACAGAAAATAGGTATAAATACCGATACATTTTCGCATAAAATTTAACCATTATTGAAACCAGTTTTCAAATCTATTTTGAAACAGAACTTTTGTGAAATTTTATAAATCTATTTGAACTTTTAGGTGAGAAGTAGTTTTATTTGGAACTCTCTCTCCACGTCACATCCTTGCAACCTCGGTAGAGCTCTGCTTGGACGTCGGCGTGGGAGAGATGTATTTTTATGAAAAATTTTTTTAATGGAATGGATTGTTATGGTCAAGTAATTTTGTATTTTGCTTTTGATATATATTAATAAATATTTATAATGTTAAAAATTTGTTTTTCATATAATTAATTAATCTATTTGTCGAAATTTTTCCGGCCCACAGCCAAAACACATCGCAAGTTAGTAAAATCGATATACAATTCAGACTCGTGTAAGTGCGTGGGATATCGCCAATGATCTGTGCCCGTGAAGACCCGGCGTGCGGAACGCAGCGGTTGGAACGTCAATATTATTCCGTATAGAAGAAAGGGGAAATAAGGAAGAGGTCTTTTGGCTACTTCCTCGTTTCTCGTTTTCTGTAAATTCGACCTAAATTATTTTACACATGGCTCAAAATCATCACACCGAGTAGTCCAGTGGGCACTCATTAAATATAATATAAACACAATATGCGCCTAAGGCTTATTAAAAGGAAGGGGTACGGGGAACAAATTAATACGAAATCGTTGTTATGGAATAAAATAAAATCGTTGATGATAAGTTAATATGAAATCGTTGATAAATTAAAATTGTTAATCTGAGATGGAATAAATTGATAAATTCGATTGAACCCTAAATTTGTAGATTTTAATCAAGTTCGACGCAACGCCGCTATGTAATTAAATGATTATTTTTCTCATAAACTGATAATTAGTATGGACTTAAAAAAGGGAATCATAAATTAATTAAATAATTGAGGAAAAACCCGACTAATACGCGATTATAATAATTGAACCCAACTCACCCAAAATTTTCAGTGAAGTAGACTAACTCCAAGTCAAAGCACATTCCCCAATATGGCGAGTAAACGCATTCTTCCGAAAACCCTCATAGAATAACATTGCTAATAATTGAATTTGACTAGAATTTAGTTGTGGAAACAAAATAAACATCATTGGGTTCAGTTAAGTAGAGTAAAGCAATAAAAACTCATCGAGCAGATCAATTTATTCCATTAAACGTATCAAAATAATCCTTCCAAAATTCGCGTAAGATGCTTGTAATAATAGAACTCCTGAACTCCTATAACTTCAACAAAATCGTGCGAAAATAAATTAATTAAAGCACTAACCATTTACAGAATATGTAGCACTGATAAAACTAGCACACTGCCCAGGTAAAATGATTTCAATTGATCTGGATAACATAAATACGAATTGTTTTCTAAAATCACTCTCGGCATGATAGACGGAGACATACAACGTTGTCTAAAAAAGAATTTTAACGTGAGGAAAATTAATAGAAAAAAGAACTTACCCAATCGCGTAACGAGATAGAATTCCGAATTATCAATAATCGCCGAAAATCAATAGTTACAAAGTTTTGAATAGTCGACCATTGATCATTTAATTCCACAATAATCATATTTGCCGATCCACCAGTATAATTTCGACATTTCCGGCAGGATACACAACCCACAATACGAATAGTGCCATTAATATAAATATTACAAAACGACAATCGATTGGTAATTTTTAATCTAAACATTTCTAGTGCACTGAGATTCTCCGAAATAAATCGATTATTCTTATTGGAAAGTTTATTTTATGATTATGGAATTTTCGCTAAACTCAGACGAGATAACGATGAAATCGGGAATGTCCTCGGAAGGAGAAGTATCAGGGGAACTGACCCCCGCAACTACTGGTAAGTTATTTCGATAAATTTATTTGTTCATGTCATTTATATTTTCTTATCCAATTATCGTTAAATGGTGTTATTTATAATGTATAATAAGTGGTCTATTAAACATAATTAATTAAATCACCTGAACCACAGTTGGTAAATGACGAAACAATGTCCCCTTAGCCGCAAACAAATTTTTTGAGTTGTTAGCAAAATAGAAAGCTGGGAACTACCGACCCCACGTCCAAATTAAAGTTCGAATCTATTTGATCTTCATAATATCCCCAGATTTTTAAGATGATGGCAGTAAGGACGCGGAGGGAGATAGGAATTTTTGACCATCAAGCCCCGAAAAATTCGTGAAGGAGCTTACGCTTAAATTTGAGGTTCCCATTCGATACATCATAATTTGCGACTTAGACAGGAGACAGTAAAAGACGATCTAGAAAATATAATGGAGTAAAAAAGTTTTTGTTGCGCATAAACTATTTAATGAAATTAATGATTTGCGGACCAATATTGGATCTCGTATTACACATGCATCAGAGTAAAGTAACGGGATAATAAGCACAATGATTTATGAAGGCGCCCCATAGGGGGTTACTCACGTTAATGATATTTACGTTTAGCCATCAACTCCACAATTTCTCTCGCAGATCGCTGGAGATGGGCTTGGGCCCAATACCGGCAAGAAAAATGTCCCGACTTCCCGCCGTCGAAATTCCTCGACCGGGATAATCTGGGAATGGGGACGTCCACCCAATGGAGCCCGTCAGAGGAAATTTATCAGCAGGCCCGGCAGCAATTGGAGAATCTGGTGACTCAACAACAAGACATGGATTTGCAGGTGACCCGAGCTCGCCAGCATCTGGCGAATGTAGAGGAAGATTTGCTGGCGGGTCGGATCGCTGACTCCTACGGCACCCGCACCAGATCTCCCCGGACCAGATCCCAACAACCAACGCGGCCCGAGCTGGCAACACCAAAAGACCAACGATGTTGATCTCAGGTTACACACCCGAAAAGTGGGTAGTGAGCCGATTCCCCTAAAGAAATCCACCTTGCGATTGGTGACGATGTGATTTTAATCTATTATTTGTTCATGGATAATTAAAACTAAATTGGTGAATTGTGATTTTGTGTTATTATTCGTTTATCAATATTTAGGACTAGAATTTGTAAATTGTTCTTTTGTTTTGTTTTCTGTCTGATTAAAAATTTGTCATTATTATACGAATTTTGTTTGAAGTAACGTTAATATGGCACGATCACACCCTTATCATAAATCACCATGCTTAACCTTATTTGTATTAGCCATGGAACCCACTCAATTATTGCAACAGGAATTATTCCGAGTCCAGCAGGCCAACAAATCCCTCTACGAACAAATAATTCAACTCACCAGGGAAGTGCAACAAGTGAAATCCACCTGGGTAGATCCAGCCAAACTCAAAGTCATCCACCAACGCCTATCAGCTGCTCAAAAGGGTTGGGCGGAAGAGCGTCAATTAAATCAGAGTCTCCGGACACAAATCCGAGGGCTGGAAGTCGCCCTGGCTGCAAGTCGGGAGGGGCAAGCGGTAACTTACCCGCTTATCTTTGCCCCATCCCATTTGCCCTACCAGAATCAGATCCACAATCCCACGCCGGCCAAAAATTCTTCAACAATCCCATCAAGCAGTCACCGGCCGGGACGCAAAGAACGCGCCCGCCGCAGAGCCGCACGTCTACTAGACAAAGCGATTTAAATGACTGACATGACACATTAGTTATTTTTTTTTTAATAAACAGAATCGTAATTGTGGTTAAATCTAAAATAGTATGTTCCCGATATGATTATAAATGGAATGGTCTTCGGAAAGTCGTGAATACTCTCACTGTGTCGTCGAAATAGTGTTCCTCTCCTACTGGTCAGCATGAATTTTGAATTTCCACACAGGGGACAGAATAAAGCGAGCATAGGTCTTCTAACGACAGCTTGTTGAACCCGAGGGTTGTCCGAGCAATTACAGTATTAGTAATAATGCTCACTTTTTGCGGGCAATCCACCCACTCGAACACATTTCCAACGTTGCCTAGCAATGGGTGCCGAGTGGTAGTCGAAGTAATATTTGTATGGCGTTACCGGGGCAACAATAAGGTGGTTTAAACAAAATGGCAAAAACCCAGTAACCCACCAGAATTATAACTGAATGAGTTTTGACTGAAATAATTAATTGATATTAATTTTTTGTTTTAAATTATTAATGGTATATTGAATTAGGAAAAATTGAAAGCTGGTTTCTGGGTGTTGATATTTTGAAAGTATATGGTTGTTACCCAGACAACCACATACAAATATCTTTCGCTTACCACTTGGTACCCGTTGCAAAGCAACGTTGGAACTGTGTTCAAGTGGGTAGATCGTCCGCAAAAAGTGAGCGCTATTGCTAATGTTATAATTGACCGAACGATCCATGGGTCCAACGAGCTGCCGATAGAAGGCCTGTGCTCGATTTCGATTTTTAGGTCCCATTATTCTCCTATTTCCTTCAAATGTTAACCTACACTCTCATATCGTTTATCTTATGTCCATTCTCATAGTCCTTCTTATCGTCGTCCGTGTTGATGATTTTCTATGGCGTGTTACCCCTTTGTTATGTTAAATATTCACACAGTATCTTTCATACCCTTATCCTTATTATAACTACTATATCCCTATTTATTATTACTAGTATTATCATTGTTACTGTTATATGTATTATTCTAATCCATGATCACTGCTATTACTATTAGTATTAATCTCATTATTTCTATTACCATTATATTTATTATTATTATTATTATTATTATTATTATTATTATTATTATTATTATTATTATTATTATTATTATTATTATTATTATTATTATTATTATTATTATTATTATTATTATTATTATTATTATTATTATTATTATTATTATTATTATTATTATTATTATTATTATTATTATTATTATTATTATTATTATTATTATTATTACCATTATCCTTACTATTATCATTATTATTATCAAGTTTTTAGTAGGGATCCTTCCTTATTCTTCAGCTTTATAAAAATATTTTACTTATATAAAAATTTAGCCTTAATCCATCTGTATTTTACAATTTTCGATGAAGTATTTTTGTTAATTCGAAAAATTTTTGCAGCGTTCCACCCTTATTTTTCAGTTTTGTCGGATTATCATACCAACAATTGAGCCGCGCTCTACCTTCTCCTTACAATATTCGAGGAAGTATTTTAATTAATTTGGAAGATTTGAGCAGCGTTCCGCCCTTATTTTACGGTCTTATCCGATATATTATCAATTACTGAGCCGTATTATACTTTTATTTTGCTATTTTTTGATAAGTATTTTACTTGATTCGGAAAATTTCAGCAGCGATGCGCCCTTATTTTATAGTTTCATGATAAGTATTTTGATTATTTCCGAAAATTTGCGCAGCGTTTTGCCCATATTTTCCGTCTAAATCTGACATAATTTATTTAATTCTTATATATTATTTAAAACATTATTTTCCATGATTTTGGTCGTTCGGATCAATCTTTTTCCGATGGCTATTCATTTTAACTGTTGCAACGATTTCGCAATTTTACCCACTACCCTTTCCCTTTTTTTGTCCTTATGATCTATGTATGTCCATATTACATTTAGTGAGTGCCCACTGGACTACTCGGTGTTAGTGATTTTTAGCCGATTGTAATTAAAAAGTTTATGTCGATTTTATCGAAATTGAGTGCAAGAAAGTTGAGCCAAAAGTCCCACCCTCGAGCTACCCCCTTTCGCTTTTTAGGTTCAATGATTTGACGTTTGAGTCTGTCGTTACCCATGGCGAGATCTCTTACGGGCACTAGCTATTGGCGGACTTACACTGCTCGGTAACTATGTGTGATTTTACTGACTTGCAATATTTTTGGCTGTGGGCTGGAAAAAAAAATTACCATAGGAGTTGAATAAAAGCCTCGATGCATAAATATTGTTGGCTTTAAATTTTTATTTGGCCTACTACATCGTCCATCAATTCATTTGGTCAAATACGACAATGGGAATTCATAAAAATCGCCGTGAACTAATCATTAATTCATCCGGCATTAATTCACAAAATCATAATTAGTATTTCATCAATTCATCTGGCATTAGTCACAATATCATAATAAGCATTTCATCAATTCATCTGGCATTAGTTCACAATTAATAATTGCACGCTAGCTGTCAGCCGTCGTGCTTAGACACAACACTTACCACGGTTCTCAGCTAGTTGTACACACAAATGAAAAATAAGATTTTAAATCAATACTGAAAAATAAGATTAAAATCTGTCAAAACACATCAGTATATATACCTATAATTTGACCTTAACCTTGCGTGTTATTTTTATTGCGATTTAACAAAATTCGACTTTGAAATTATTTGTGTTATCTAAATTGAATTTTTATTATTTTCATAATTTAAATTAGCAATTTATTTTTAACATTTTTAATTAAATTTATTCAGCCCAAAAATCTTTTATTTGTTCATTAATTTTTTACTTTTATATAACTTGTCGTTTTTCGGTCAAATTTTCTTGTTATTATGTTATTTTTTATGTAAATTTCGTGCGGTTCTTAATGCATTTTGTATTTATTTTATTTTACTTTTATGTTTTTTGATTTTATATTTATTTATATTCTCTCATATTTTAAAATGTTTAGTTGGTGTTGTATGTAGTATTTTAAGTTATCTTGGTGCTGGGTTTTCGTGCTGTATTACTGATGCATTTAAACAATTCTCAAGGCTATTTGTGTTCTGGCCCAAAAAAGCTATTACCTGCTTACACCTCATACTTCTTCATCCAAAAATTCCCAGTCCAATTGAAACGAGTTTTGGATGGGAACGCCAGGTATTTGGATAAAATGGTTTGATTTAACAGCATAATTTGTGGAAATAATGGGAAATTAAAAATAAAAATTTTCATAACAAAAATCAATAATAAATGACCTACATAATTCTTCCCTCTCACAGAGTAGTGGTGTTAAAATTAAATTTTTTTTTGGTATCTAAAAATAGGAACTAATAAATTCCTCGACTTAGACCAATAGAATTTTACCGTATTTTAGGATGGTAAAAGGGGTCGGATTCCGAGGTTAAAATAGTTTTTATTTCTTTTGGGAGGTTCAAATTAGTTACCAAAGACCTCCCATAAATGTTACCCATCTTTCGATTTTAATGCAGCCTTTAATTAAAAGTAAAACGAATAGAAGTTAAATAAATGAATCTATTTTTATTATTCCCAAAACTATCCTCGATTCAAGCTAAAAATATTTTTTTTTAATTATTTAATTGCAGCCAAATAATAATAAAACCCTGGATGTGGAAAGGTTCAGATGGGACGTAGCCCATTATCAGAATGAGTCCTTGAAACAGAGCCAGCGAGCTGAGTCAATGATCCGAAGATGTCGTCGGATGGAGGAGACGTGAACTCGGCCGGAGCAGGCTACCAAATCGAAACAATAAATAAATTACTCAAAAATCAACACACGGAGATGATGGCCGAACTCGACAAGTTAAAGAAGGAAAATTATCAACTTAAGTTGAAGGAATCAATCAGAGCAGAGATGGAACATCACCCAGCACAGTTTCAAACGTTGATCCGAGTGTCGCCTGGCCCATTTCAAGTTTTATCCCAACTAATACCCAAATGAATAGTGATCCACAATCTAAACCAAATCACAAAAAATGTCACCCCAGCAAAGCTGAAAGGGAAAAAAGACGCCGATTGAAGGTCGCTCATCTACTGGAGCAGATAACGAAATTTGGACCTTCATCTTCTGACATCCTCTAATAATCTTAATTTAATTTTTGTAGTAATCAATAAAATGTTTTGGGATTTGGGTCGATGGTCGTTTAGAAATCATTTAAAACTTTCTATAAACAGCGCCTTTAAAACAAAATATAGCGATCAAGGGATCGATATTATTTCAATTAAATTAATAACAGAGGGACCTATAATTAAAATGAGCATGAATACCTTCTATGGTAGCTCTTGAACCCAAAGGTTTTCTAGGGTATTAGCAGTCATGGTAATATAGCTTACCTTTTACTAGAAGCCACCCATTGGAATACATTTCCAACGTCCTTTTGACGGGTATATAATGGTTATATCTCTTGTGCGCGCATCTGGTTGGAACCCTTGCAAATGACCATGAAAATCCTGTATCTTTTACCCATTGAGTGCTCAGCAATGGCAATTAATGGCAATTAACAATATAAATTTATATTTATTATTTATCAAATCGATATCAACTTTGTTAACTAATTATAACTCTATTTGCATTTTTTACATATTTAAACAACAGGATTACGGCACTTTAAATCTTATTCACAGATTTTAAGATTTATTTAATTTATGGTTAGTTTAATTAATATAGTTTTGATGGAAAAAGCCATCTAGAGGCTGAAAATGATTGATCGATGTGAAGAAATTAATAGAAACTGAAGATCAACAATTAATCACAGTATTCGATCTATTACTGGTTGACGAAGCATAAATCCTGTGGAAAGAAACCAAATCCATGCAGAGAAAAGAAATGTCTGATAGAGATGCAAGTATGTGGCATTAAAAACATTCACAGTAAAAAGATCGATCCTGATCAAGATCCAAAACCTGAGTTCAATAAAACAAGGTATTAATGAAATATTTGTAACGTTTGAGATTACGGTACGCAAATTGATTACTGAAGTTTATGATTCGAGTATTTCGAAAGAAGACATAGTGCAGGATGTTTTTTCCAAACGAATGCAGAATGATTGTATTAAAGAATTACTGGATACGAAATCAGACATGAAAATAGAAGAGGCGAGAACGCTGGCGAAGGCTTTCGAAAACACGGATACAGAAGCAGAAGGTATAAAAAGTAATAATGAAAGAAGTTATGCAAATATTGTGCAAACTACTTATGGAAAATAAAATGAGGACGGTTTTCAAGATGGAGGATATAATAAACCTTCGGTATTGATAGAGGACCAAAGAAGATTTCCGAGAAAAAATACAGAGAGAGAAATAAACCAATCAACAAAAAGATTCACCGATAAGTGAAACGGAATACGAAGAGTATGGACAATGTCCATTGAACATAATACAAAAAATGTTGAGGACTCCATTGGATTCATTTTTTCAATGAAATCAAAGAATCGAATTTAAGAAATCTAAATAATATAAGAAGTGTTGGGGTTTAAACAAAACATGAATAAAAATTTTAAAATTATCAAAATCAATTAAAATTAATTAACATTTTGAAAAAAGTAAAAATCAATATTTTTCGGGGGGAAAAGTGGTAACCAGTGGCAAATTTGATTTTGAAGACGAATAAAATACTATTAGATTGAGTTAAGGTATATTGAAGGGTCGGGAGCCCAAAACCAAATTAATTAATTAATTTAATTATTTTCCGACGAACCCATTAATCAAGGGCCGCCGAGTTGAACTTCAGCTTAATGTGTTTCCCGGCATTATTGAAACGGGCAATAAATTGTCCGAAATGGAAAATTGTTTTTCCAGCAGTAATCCAGATTAATGGGAATCCAAAAACTATGAAAGCAACGGACAACAAAATAAGTGGCCAGTTAGTCGGAGCGCGAATATAACGAGTTGAAGGAAACGAGTGAAGAGCAGTAAATTGATAAAGTTAATCATATTGCAGTTGAACTTACATCGTGATGCCCCTAGGGTGTGTACAAGAAATAAATTATTGTGTATTGTGGTGAATATTTGTCAATAAAGATTTCTTTGTTGGATTTTGTCTTATTGATTATTGAACACGAGGAGTCGGATCGAGAGACCTATTCATCGACGAATAAATATTTAATATTCCAACAGAAACAAGATGAATGATACGAAAGACAGAAGGAAATAGAGTAAGATAGAAATTATTGAAGTGGAAGTACAAATGTTATGGAATTCAGTAGCCTCCTTAATGGTGATGAGTGAAAAGATTTGTAAGAAAATTGGAAGTTGTGCGAAGAGAAAGGAACTTTTAGTGATATATGAATACATAAAACATTTCAAAGAATATCTTTATGGAAATAAATTTATGAACAAAAATGAACATGATGGTGGTTACCACTTGGTACTCTTAAAAAGTCGACGTTGGAACTGTACTAAATGGGAGGAATTCCAGGTAAAGTTCAACACAACTTTTTGTAATGCTAAAGCCCTGGCACGCCTTCGGATTCACGGACTGTCGTTAGAAAGCACGTGCCTAATCTCATGCCTTGTTGTATACCTGTCATCTTTTATTTACACCTGATTCAGTTCATTAAAAACTCCTATAATAAAATGAAAAAATCAATAAAGTTATAATATAGGAACATACATACTTACCCGTGTCTGCATTTAACTTGTTCAACTGAATAAAACTTATATTATAGGAAGGAAGGAATTAGAAGAAAAAAAATTTTTAACGTTAAAACATAATGCATAGTAAATAATGCATGCAAACTTTCAAAATGTAGAAATGTTATGTTCATTAAAAACTCTATATAAAACTATTTTTAGTAACTTTTTAGACAAGTTTTTTTTTAAATTAAAGCCGAAAATTTTTGAAAAAAATACCAATAACTCTTCTTTGAGTTGTAGAGAAAATTAAGAAATAATTTCGTAAGATTTTTCATGAAATTCAATCAATTTAATATTTTTACAACTTTTCAAATATTTCAAAAATATCCATCAAAACTCTAGGTTTTTGAGTTTTTACCTCATTTGCAATTTACCAGGAGCAGTGGGACTAGAACCTTCAAATGAGGAGTTTAAAAAATACGGAAAACATAAGTTTTCCGATAACTTAAGTTTAAAAAAAAATTTTTATAAAGTATAAAAAATCCAAATCATTAATACCATTGAAAATGAGGAAGATTTTTATAAATTTGGGAAATTAACAGAAATTTCCAAATCCTCATAAAATCAAAAATTATCAAAAATTTGGATTTGTCAAAAGGTAAAAAGATGGCAGCCAAAACAAATTTCCAATGAACAGAAGCATAGTTTATTCGATAGAAACTTTTTAATAATAAATTTTATTTTAATAAATTTTAGTTTTCAATTAATCGGACTTACATTTATTCGAAAATAATTCCATTAATTTACATAAATTGGCATAAATTCCTAAGAAAAACCTAAAAAAAATTAATTAAGACAAAAATTTATAATAAATAATGATTAAAAGTATTATTTAAGAGATTGAATAATGATCTCATAAATATACGAGATCAAAATCCAAGCCCTAAAATATACTTTATTAAAAAATTTACCTGTCAGCCATTTTAAAAATGGCTAATTCATAAACTTAACCATAATTGTAATTAATTGTTCATTAAAACTTCTATTATAGAAGTTTTTAATGAACTGAATCAGGTGTAAAATGAAAGATTTCAAAGCATATTTGGTGAAGATTATGGTAAATTAGGTGAAGAAAAACACATTTTATTTTTAATTCCTAGTGTGGGGTTTATGGTTTTGACAACCTTGACCCCAGATGTAAATATTTTCTTACCCCCAATGGTTACCCGTTGCTAAGCAACGTTGGAGATGCAATCATAGGAACTGCTCTGGCCCGACCTCAAGCTGGGTCCAACGCACTACCGTTAGAAGGTCTATGTGCGCTTTATTGTCATCGTCCCTTGCTGGTGGTAGACGGCTCCATCTGTGTGTTCTGCTTGTTATCGAACGGATTCTATTCTATTAGGGTTAACACAAAACCGAACTTAATCAGAGGTAATCAATGTCATTAAACAAAAACAATATTCAACACTATTTATTAATAAAAGCATTTGAAACTGTTTAAATGACTAAGTGTTTTTCGCCTGAGCCGCTCGACGCTTAGCGCGCTCGGATTTGCTGGGGCGATGTTTGACCGGTTTGACGGCAGATTTCGAGGTTGACGTGGCCTCTCGGTAGGCCAACTGCTCCAGGGCGAAGACGAGGGGGTAGGTCACTTCCGCGCCTTCTTGACACGCGGACAGTGCTACCTCCAAGCCCCTGATCTGTGTCTTTTGGCTCTGGTTGAGCTGTTTTCCTCAGCCCAACCCTTCTGCGCAGCTGTCATCTTTTGGTAAAGACGTTTTACCTTGTCCGGTTCCACCCAGGTATTTTTGATCTGTTGGACTTCTTTTGTTAACTGCAATATTTGTTGACGAAGATCTATATTGATCTTTTGCGCATTTGTTAATTCTCGTTGTAGTAATTGGTGGGAATTTATATCTACAAAAGAAATATATTATAAATTCTAATCTAGTATTGTGAATGATGAAGGGTAATTAATGCGATAGGGATATAAATTCTAGGGCCATCTTGTGATTGATAACTTTAAGTCCTTACCTAAAGTTGCGTGTTAATCTGTGTTCGGGCCTACTAAGTTTGTAACATTTCAGTGGTTTTATTTGACTTTTCCTGTACGTTTTAAGATTATATTTCTACTACAAATTAGATCATACATGCTTGGTTCCCACTAGATCTATTTTCGTCCTGAGTACTCACGAGCATATGGATGCTCTCGATGACTACTTGCTTCCGAATTTCTGCTCCGCATTTCTCTCGGTAATACTTTCCTTGGGACCACGAAATTGATAGCAGTGGTCGCGACTTCCTGTCGAGGATTGTCCAAATTGAATGACGTATTGTACGGAGGGGCGTACCCATCCGTACTCGGAATTCGACCTGCGATTCACTTCCTCCCGATATCTCCGGGCTTTATCCACCTGCCGATCCGTCTGCCGCTGATACTCTTCCAATCGAGCAAGCAGATATTCGGTCTGGCCCCGAATCTCTCGTGCCGGGTTGCGACCGGGCTCTAGTTTGATCGCAACGAATGGGAGGTCGGTGTCGTCGTGGGCTATCTGGTCTCCTGACCGGAATTCCCTGACCGGCGCGATCGTGAATCCTGCGTCTCACATCGCCTGTCGACACCGGGCAACCGAGTGTGCCGGGAATCACAGCGTGACCCGGGACGCGTCGATCCAAGAGTTATCTGAAATATACGAGTAGGTTTCATTATTGCATTTTGTCTTTAAAATTCTGAAAGGAATAATCAAATTTGGGTACGAGTTCGTAACTTGGGTCGTGGGGGTGTGATAACTTTATGGGGCCATTTATTCGCCAATTTTAACGTGTCATTATCTGACTAACTTATGTGGTGACTTATCAGTTCATTACTGTGATAGGTTCCGACATACTTCGAACCCTTCCCGTTCTCTTAGGCATCCGAGTTCTTTTTCCGGGGACAATTATTTTCGAGACTGCGTTCTCTGGTTTGACAAAATGGGAATTTTAATTACTTGAGTAGGATTTTTTTTCACGGCCGAATGATATTTATTTCGAATGGATTAAGCCAAAGGATTTCGTTTCCCCATTCCTACTGATTATAGGTTTACCAGAATCGATGCGGATCACATTTATTTAGGTAGGGCAAGTGTAGAAACGGAATTTCCTACTTCTACACCACTACTCAGGGTGAGCTAATTTATTTTTCCTATTTCATATATATTTTAATCGATTTTGTTATTCTTGTAGGAAATTTTTCAGAATTTTTCACAAATGGAACTTTTTTGCATTTATCGGATTTATGAAATTTAATATCATTTGACGCTGGTAAGTTCGGAGAATTTGAAATGTTTTTATTTTTTATAATAAATATTTTGTTATCTATTTTTAATTTTAGTAGAATTCTTTATGTTAAATCAACCTTTAATGCTTATCAAAAGAAAAAACACTTTAACACAAATTTTCAACAACTAGGAAAAATATAATTAAATATTATTTATAAGATAATAGAAGACTCATTAAATATAAACTAAGAAAAATATAATTAAAGTAAAATGATTTTCTTCAGGAACAAGTTAATTTTTATTTCTTTTCTTCTTGGACAACCGGCATCGGTTTATTGAAGACCTATGTAGACATTTCTTTTTGACCGGAATCTCCTTCGTTGATGGGGGTTATATAATAATAAAATATTGATTAAATTAGTACCCGTAATTTAAAAAATAAAAATAATTATAAAATCTAATGGATATTTAAAAAATTAAGGGCAACAATTTAAATAATTTGTCAAATCGATATTTCCAAGATTTTTCATTTGTGGTAAATTTCTATGATCATTAATCTCATTCCAAAATAGTTCACTGCGATTGTTTCTCCCAGTGTTCGAACTAGTTATTCTTGGTCATCGTGAACCTGACCCATCTTCTAAAGAATCTTTTAAAATTAATGATAAAATTTTTATAAAAAAAAATTTCGTATTCTTTTAGAAATAATAATGAAATTCTTTTTCATAAAAAATTTTTGACATTCAAGTATTTTCAGAATTGATAATTAATACCTGATTACAAATTCGGTTACTAGTTCAATGATGGTAGCTGGCAATGCGTTGAGTTGATGTTGAATTCTTTTTTCTTTGACGTACTCTTGCACTAATAATTTTTCTTATTATTATATATGTTCTTTAATATTCATTACTCTTCTTTCTTTTCTGAGTCGTATATTTTTCCTTTATTTATGAGTATTATTTAGGCCTTTTTATAGACCAGTCGCTCTCTACCGAGGGTCTGGCTTTGAGATTCTTGGAGTAGAGAACTGACCCGGCAAACTGCCATTTACTACGGTACCTCTACACCTAAGTACTGGTTTCATAACCAGTTTGGTAAACAATCATTTTTCTAGCTTGCATGCATGTGGTTTCTCTCGATATCATATGGTTAAAAATCATGGACAATAATTAATAATAATATCTATAATATAAATGATAATCAAATTTGGTTTTTTGTAAGATTATTCGGTCATTATGAATCGTGTGAGAATTTAATCATGAGGCATTTCGTATAGGTCAAGTACGATGGAAATGGAGATTTCATGGGACTTGGTCGATACGAGGAAGTTATTTTTAAACAGAGATTAAGTATTAACTAAAAATAATTCAGCAAATAAAATATATGTTATTTCAAACAAAAAAAATCATTTGACTCACAAAGGTCTACATAAATAGGATATCAAAATTTACTAGATTAATTTCCTAAGAAATTCACGGAGATTTCGTTTCGAAATCTTCAACATAATAAGGTTTAAAATATAATAAGAAAACAAAATAAAAACAATAAAAATCTCCTCACTTTTCCAGAAAATTTGTGAAAGATTCTTGTACAGTTTTTGATTCTTTTCAGAAAATAGCATTCACATTAAACTGTGTCGATCTGGCTTCGACTTATATAGGGGGGTTTTACACTCATATTTTTGATGCGGTAAAACAAAACGCCTACATGTTTTTACCATATTTCATCACTTTTCCTTTAGTTGTCGGATTTTCGTGATTCTTTTTTGTTAAAGTTTCTAATTACATTTTAAGCTTAATTCTCATAGTTATTTTCTAGAATATAAGCGTTTTCTATGAATTTGGAGCCAATTTGATGAAATAGGTTAATTTTACTAAAATTTAATGTTTTTGATTCTTTTTAAATGTTTTTATTTATTTTTTATATATATTTTGTATTTTTCTACTCTTTTTTTCTACTTTTTGTATTATTTAATGTTAAGTAGGCTATTTTTGATGATTTTTCGTCCATTTGTATTTTGCGCGCCCTGATTTTATCGGATGTTGTGCCAGATAAACAACAATTTAAAATATTTGTTTTTGTCCAACATCATCATAGCAAAACTTTATAATGATAAATGAAACTCTATATCATTTTTTTAATTTTCATTGGAGAAATTACTAGTAGGTTCTCGATATGAAATCAATCTATTGTTGTGGTAGAATGACGAAGCTAATCAGCAACGAAAAATTAAAAATGAAATATCGGGCGATGAAGGTCACCTTGTTCAAACTAGACCAGATGAAGAAATTCCATCAGGCAAACGAGACATGGAAAGAGCAGGCTGCACGGTTTTAAGTAGAGATTTGAGCCCTTAAAATTACAGATTAAAAATCAAAAAGCGGAGATGAATCTGCAAGCCGTGGATCGTGGTTTTGCTCAAAATTTATACCTAAAACCGCAATTGGTATCAGTGGAAAGTTTCCAATAGAAAGAGAAACCAGTAGACTTTGTACTCAAATGCCAGAGCATCTGTGACGACAGAATAAAAAATGTAAACCAAGAAAGATGTAGAGGATTCGACGCCAGCACCAAAAAGAGGCTCGTATTCTAGGATACTTTAACAAACAGTCTACACGTTTTTTGTATTTTTCTATTCTTTCTTTCTTCTTTTTGTATTATTTAATGTTAAGTAGGCTATTTTTTGATGATTTTTCGTCCATTTATATTTTGCGCGCCCTGATTTTATCGGATGTCGTGTCAGATAAACAACAATTTAAAATATTTGTTTTTGCCCAACATATTAAATAAGTGTATTTGAAAAATAACATACTTTTACATTTGTTTTTTTAATTGATTTTCAATGATTTTATTTGTTTAAAAAATGGCACTTTTTTATCAGATCCGCAAGTTTTGTTAGGCTGATTTTTTATATCCTTTATTTCTGATAGTCTTTTTTTCTATTTGGAATTTTCTATTAACTTTTGATTGAATGTTTCTATACGTTAGCAAAAGCAAATGACATTTAAGAAATATAGGATGGGAAGATAAGCAAGCCATAAAATAATAAATATTAACTTATCAATACACAAAAATCCTTTCCAAAATCTTTCCTTAACAAATTCTGGTTCAGTGCCAATGCTGAAATATTTACTATATTTTAAATTACACCACCATCTTTTTTTAAACACAACATGCCACAAAGCAGCGAAGAAGTTCCTTGAAACCCACTAAAGATTTATTATGTTTTAGTTTCTATTGAATTGAATATTTTAGTTAAAATTTTAATTATAAACTAATTACTACAATATCTACTAATTTTGTTATTTACAAATAAACAACTGATGGATTATATATAATTGAAATAAATTTGATTTTATGAATAATTTTTTTACTATTTCCTTTCCAAAAATAGAATGTTCTAGAGTTGTAATTATTAATTTATTTAAAATTTTAATTAATAATGCAAATAATTATTAAAATTTAAAAATTTCGACCAATTTGGTTATTTATAAATAAACATTTAATAAATAATAT
Organism: Schmidtea mediterranea; assembly: GCA_022537955.1. Classification (NCBI taxonomy): domain Eukaryota; kingdom Metazoa; phylum Platyhelminthes; order Tricladida; family Dugesiidae; genus Schmidtea; species Schmidtea mediterranea. The sequence continues at coordinate 282,384,079 of CM039679.1, forward strand.
AATCTAAATAAATATGATTTTATGTGAATAAATTTTCTATTTCTTTTATAAGGAAAAAAACGAATATGATTTTATGTGAATAAATTTTCTATTTCTTTTATAAGGAAAAAAACGAATGCTCTAGAATGACAACTCCTAGTTTTAACGCATAAAATATATTAAATTGAAATTTTCAAGTTAGTTTGTTTAAGTTAATATTTTAGAATTTTCTATAACTTTCTGAAGAGTAGAATTATAAAAGAATAATTAATTTTATTTTTAAATATTTTGCAGTCAAAGAAGTATTAACATTAAATAATGGCAGTTTCAGTTGTTGGTTTTGATTTGGGTACCTTATCTTCATATGTAGTTGTTGCAAGGCAAGGCGGAATTGAAGCAGTTGCTAATGAATATAGTGATAGAAATACACCGTAAGTTATTAATATTTTATTTAACCTAATATTATTTTATTTTTAATAGTACATGTATTTCATTCACCGAACAAACCAGATTCATTGGTCATGAAGCTAAGCAGCAACAGGTAACTAATATATCGAACACGATTTTCAATTTCAGTAATCTACTCGGCAAAACATTCAATGATCCATTAGTTCAAAGTGAAATGAAACGACTTCCATTTAAGGTTATCCCTACGGCAGATGGTCGTATTGGCGTTGAAGTCATGTACCTCGGTGAGCCTCAAGTGTTCACCCCCGAACAAATATACGCCATGCAACTGACAAAGTTAAAAGAAGTGGCTGAGATGAATCTAGCAACAAAAGTTGTCGATGTCGTTTTGAATGTTCCAACTTATGCTACAGATAGTGAAAGAAGAGCCATTTTAGATGCGGCACAAATTGCTAATTTGAATTGTGTTCGCATTATCAATGACACAACTGCTATAGCATTAGCTTATGGTATTTATAATAAAGAGTTACCAGAACCGGAAGCTCCTTCAAAAAATATAGTATTTATTGATTTTGGTTACACAAGTTTACAATCGAATATTGTCGCTTTCAATAAAGGCAAAATGAAAGTTATTGCTTCATCTTGCTGTTTAATCGGTGGTCGAGATTTTGACAGTGCGATTTACAATAAAGTAAAGGAAGATTTTAGTCAGCGATATAAATTGAATATTGTTGATGGAACGAAACCTACTATACGATTAATGCAAGAATGTGAGAAATTGAAAAAGTTAATGAGCGCTAATTCGACAGAAATTCCATTAAACATTGAATGCTTTATGAACGATATCGATGTTTCAACTAGAATGAAAAGAGCTGATTTCGAAGAATTATCAACTGATATATTAGTCAAAGTTAAGATGACACTCGAGAAATTATTGATTGAAGCAAATATATCTATTGATAATATTGAATCTATTGAATTAGTTGGAGGTACCTCAAGAATTCCGGCATTTAAACAGATTGTCTCAGAGATATTTAAAAAAGAAGGTAGAACATCTTTGAATGCAGATGAAGCTGTAGCTAGAGGATGTGCTTTACAGTGTGCTATAATGTCTCCTGCTTTCAGAGTTAAGGATTTTAGTATCACTGATGCATTACCATATCCAATCTCATTATCTTATGAAGATAATAATAGCTTGGTGGATACTGAAGTATATCCTAAATGGAATATTTTCCCTGCGTCTAAACAGATGACATTTAATAGGGTTGCTCCATTTAAGTTAGAAGGCAAATATTCCAACCCCGAAGCTATTCCCAATGATAACAAATCCATTGGTTTATTTAACGTTAGTGGAGTTCAACCTGGTCCGAATGGAGAACCAGCAAAAATAAAAGTAAAACTTCGTGTAAATGCAAATGGAATATTCACATGCTGCCAAGCACAGTTGGTTGAAGTAGTTGAAAAACAGGTCGAAGTGGAAGTAGATGCTGAGCCCGAGGCCAATAATAAAACCGAGCCAATGGATACAGAATCGGTCAAAGGAGAAGAGAATGGCGATATCAATAATGCCAAAACAAATGAAACCGGTGAAAATGGTGTTAAGAAAGAAGCACCGAAAAAGGTTAAGAAAATGATTAACAAAAATGTCACAAAACATACCGATTTACCAATGCAAGCAATCATTCTTCAGTACATTCCTCAAAAAATTAATGAATTCAATGAAAAAGAAAATCAAATGATAATGCAAGTAAAACTACAGAAAGAAAAAGCATCGGCGAAAAATTCCGTAGAAGAATATGTCTACGAAATGAGAGACAAACTCTATGGAGATCTTGAGGCATTTGTTAGTGAAAATGACCGAGATCAGTTCTCCAGTGAACTGACAGCTGCTGAAAATTGGTTGTACGAAGAAGGAGAGGACGTGAGCAAACAATTGTACATCGATCGATTAATGGGATTGCGTAAGATTGGTGACAGAATCGTTTACAGAGCAAAAGAGGGTTACGAGAGACCTATTGCCATTGAAGAGTTCGGTAAATCTGCTGTACATATCACCAGAGTGATTGCTGCCATTGACAACAAGGAAGAGGCATTCAGTCATTTCGATGGGAACGATCGTGCGAATCTCCAAAAGATTCTTGATGAAAAGCAGCAATGGTTTGCCCAGGAAATCAACAGACAACGGGAATTAAAATCCTATGAAGATCCGATTCTAACAGCTGCTCAGATATTCACTCAAAAGCAAGCGATGGAAAGCCTAGCGAGCCCTATCATAAACAAGCCCAAACCGATTGTAACACCTCCAGAGTCCAACGACACTAAAGCTGAAGCAGATACGACAAACAGTAATAATGTCAACGAGCAACAGCAGCAGAAAGTCGATAAACCAGAAGATATGGATCTAGATTAGATTTGAGTTTTCTTTGGTTGTATTAATTATGGCGTGTTTGAGTTGCAATAAACTTATTATATTGATTGTCTACTTTTGTGTAAAAGTAATTTAAAATTTTAGGTCATTTATAATGTAGAATTATAATATTAGAATTTGCCATTATAATTAGTAATAATTTGGTTTCTCATCTTTTTAAGTTAGTGTTGAAAATTTTATTGATGACTTTTTGAAACTGCAAAATTTCAATATTTTTATTGTGGGAGAAAATTCATATTTTCTTACAAATAATTATCTCGTTATATATTTGTATTATTGAGCACTGACAAAGGGCTCGATATAAATTATGCAGTGGGCCATAGTTATTATTATGTTTCTTCCAATTTTAATATTTTTTCATATTTTATTGAAAAATGCTTACTCTTCGATAACAATAAAATGTTTGTTTCTAATTAGCCTTGGGACACGGTTTTTATCATTCATTTTCTTTTTCAAATCATTTCTCATTAATGCGGTTCTGAAGCATAGCCAATTACTATTTAAATAATTGATAATTAGTTTTCATTAGGAAAATTTTATTTTCTAATTTATGTTGCTGTGTATTTCACATTTTTATTTGATCATAGAAAGATGCTGTTCGAAGCGTAGTGTAGGTCCAAAGATTGTGTCACTAGTTTACGTATTAATTATATGCCTATATATTTAACTATTTCATTGATTCGTGGATTTAACTAATCATAATAATATGTATTGAATCATCGTTTTTCATCTTTGGTTTACGATTGTTTTATACTTATTGTTTCAATTTTGGTTAGTTTTTATTATGAACCACCAATAAACGTCTATCTCAACTGTTAGACGAATTCTACTTATTCAAAAGTTTTTTCATTAAACAAAAACCACGCTAGCTTAGACACATTCGTGTCAGAAATTTCATCAATTTTAGTCATCTTTTCTCAGCATGTTTTAGATAAAAATCAAAAAAATCTTTAATATCCTATTACCTTTACTCTGGGCTACCTTTTGGCTCGAAGTACTAGCTGGAGTTAACGAATAAATTGTTTACCCAACCTAGTTTCTGACCTGTGGACTACATTCTGATTCAGTGCAGGCCTATGAACAGCCGATGTGAGCGCTCTGTCTAAGGTTGATATAATTATGATTTTAATTGTCATGGACCTGGTGGTAAAAGCCATTGGCTACGAACATACAAAACAAAATCTTTAAATGAAAATTCATAATATTACTAAAATTATAATTGTAAAAATAAGTTGATTGTTAGCAAATTTTAAGAATGTCAAAAAATTAAGTTTTATTAAAGTACTCTTCGTATGATATATTTCTACAGCATAACTGTCATCTTCAGGTACAAAAAGCCGACAAAAACCAATAATATTTATACACGACTTGAGCTCAATGACTTTACAGAATCAGTAACTCAAAATAATGTTCTGTCTCTTGTTCAACTACATAGTTCTTCCTTACATATGTCCACTAACGCCTGCGTTTTCTCAAGTATTAACTACGCTGAATCTATATCGTACTCCCCACTTAATCTGTCCTTTCAAGTAAAGCTATAGGTAATAGTTCCGGTTGCAATATCGACCATGCCTCGCCCAAAATTACTCCTCCACATTCAATAAACTCTCCACTTGACTCTGACTCGGAATCTATTAATTTCTTACGATCTTATATGGGTAGGTAGAAGTTAGCCCACGATGACACATAGTTTTTTCATGATCTCACGATAACTCATCGATGACTAATCGAACAAAGGAATGAGTCATAAAAGTTCAAAATTTTTCTAAGTCCAAACAAAGAGATATACCGCCCCCTAGTAAATTTTTTTTTTCAAAACTTTTCTTAGTCACTTTTCTATAGAAAAAATTTATAATATTATTAAATATTATTATTATTTCAAATATTATCATTATTATTATTATTATTATTATTATTATTATTATTATTATTATTATTATTATTATTATTACTATTATTATTATTATTAGTATAATTAGTATAATTTTTCAACAAAATATTAATAACCAATAAAATCTCTTATATATAATCGGGCCATGGTATAAATAAAATTAACAATTTTATAATTCATTTAAAAATGAACCAACAAACAATTCATATTTTAAACCGTCTGGTAACTGAAGAGAAAGGTGATGAACTTATTAACAATCTTCAATTTTTCGTGGATGAAGCCCTGAAAGTTTACAGAAGAAATCCCATCGATTTTTCATGGATCCTTTCTAGATCAACACTCGATGCAAAGGAAAATGCATTCAGGGGAGTGTTTTATGCATTATTGGAAAATATGAAATGGTCACGAGTCATTGTGGCCTTCATGTATATTGTTGGGCTCAGAGCCAAAATTAAAACAAAAATTACAAAACCAATTTAAACAAAAAGGTGAAAATTGTATAAGTTAGAACAAAATGATTAATGTAGTTTTGAAATTGTCAATATGGCTGCCGTAACATAAGCACTCACCGCAAGAAGAAACCAAAAATAAAATAAAACATAATAATTAAAACAAATTAAAAATATAACAAAAATTAAATAAAACAAATAATTAATTAAAATTCGGAAAAATGCCTACAGATGCAAAAAGAAACATACGAAAAATAAAATAACTGCCAAAACCTTGCAAAATAAGGTTTAGAAAAAACACAGGCAGAAGAGGCGATCAGAAAACAAAATATTGGGGTTAAGAAATAATATTGTAATAAAATAATAATAAAATTAAAATTCAACATTGTAATATTAATATATCAAAAAATAAGGAAAAATATATAAAAAATTACAAAAATATTTTGAAATTAATAAAATAATTAAAAAACCCTAAAAATGGCGAAAAATCGCCCATTGGTCGCACACAGGCACAAAAACACTATATATACGGCAGTCATTTTCATAATTTCTAACCAAATTTAGACAAAAATTTAGACTGTCTTAGACATTTTTTTTAGTCAGGTAACTACTAGAAAAATTTTTAGACATTTTTAGACTAGCAGTGAATCATTCTTAGACCAAATTTTGTATGCCAATTTATGCCAATTTTTCAAATCTGGTTGCATGACTGTGGATTGTAAGTACTGTTATTTTTTGTGTAAATATATATTTCGAAGTCTTGTTACTTTGATTTTATTCTGGATGGTTGTGGAATCTTTTGGTGCCACTGACAAATCCCCCTAAAATCTTATTTATAATAATTATTTCAATAGATGGTCCATGGGACGGATCTCGGGCCGGCTAGTGGATGAAAACCCTTAGTTGAGCTCGTGGGTCATGCCTCGTGGACCCCTCGGCAGTCCGCAGTCGGGTCTGGCGATAATGCACAGGACCGCTACGCAGCGCGCCGTTGTATACTCGGGGCGGCTACTGAAAAGTGGCCGGAACGAGTCGGAATAAAATTCGGGAAGTGCGACTTTAGTTAAGGGGAATAAAGTTTTGTAGGGAAAATTTAAAACATCGTCAGGAAATTAATTGGAAAATCGAGTAAGAAAGGATAGGATAGTGTAGGAATGTAAATTTGAAAGTATTTTTCCAATAGTTGAATGATATGATCTGAAAGAAGAGAGTAGCGTTTATTGAAGTGATCGCAGAGGGTTATAATTTCTTAAAATCACGGGAAACGTACCGGGAATCAAGGAATTGTTGATCAAATTTTAATATAGAGAAAGATAAAGGTAAATTAGGAAAAATGTAGTCGATTCCGTGATTGAACAAATGAAATAGGAAATTTGCCGAAAAATAAGGGAGGAACGCTGCCCAAATGTTTGAAAGATATTTTTATAAATAACGCGTAAAGATGACAAATAAGTATGTAAATTGTAGGAATACCGAGTAAGGACCAGGATATAGAAAGAGAAAGACGTAAGACCTTCCATCGGCAGTCCAGAACCCGAAAGTGAAAATATCGTGAGGAGTAGTTCTAGAAATGGAGCTCACCTGCTCATGAATTTTCAACCTCTATGTACAGTACCAACATGGCACTCACCATGGGTACATAGGAGGGATAGAATAATAATCTTGCTGGCGTTTAGGAGGTAGATAAACAAGAACCCTAGAAAAAAAAATAAATAAAAACCAACCCCATTCGCCAACATGATTTTTGGGGGCTCAGCCGGGATGAAACTAATGTCAATTGGAAAGTCAAAAATCAAGTGAAACTTAAAAATTTCAGAGAGTTTTAGCAATGAACCCGCAGCTAATAGTCGAGTAAAAACTATGCCGATAGGATCGAAATAAGGATAACATGAACCTGGAAAGAAATTGCGAGAATGACAAAATACCAAAAGTTAAATCATTAGAATAAATATGTCGGGACGACATTTTAAAAATCGATAGGGGACGACCGAACAAAACGCTACAATAATAGCATTACAGGCAACTCTTAAAAAATTGAATAATAATGTTAATAAAAGTGGTGGGTTTCTGGGTTTTGATTTTTTGAAACTATATGGTTGTTACCCAGACAACCCCATACAAATATTCTTTCGCTTACCACTCGGCACCCGTTGCTAAGCAACGTTGGAACTGTGTTCGAGTGGGTGGATCGTCCGCAAAAAGTGAGCGCTATTGCTAATGCTGTAATTGACCGAACGATCCATGGGTCCAACGAGCTGCCGATAGAAGGCCTATGCTCGCTTTTTGATTTTTAGGTCCCATTATTCTCCTATCTCTTTCAAATGTTAACCCATATTCTCCTATCATTTATCTTTATGTCCGTTCGCCTAGTCCTTCTTATCGTCGTTCGTATTATCGACTTTCACCGTGACCTGTAAACCCTTTGTTATGTTAAATATCCTCACAGTGTCTCTTTTTCCATTATATGCATTATTCTAACCCATTGTTACTGCTATTACTATTATTATCCGTATTATTACCATTCCTATTATATTTATTATTATTACTATCATTATCATTATTACTATTATTATAATAATAATAATTATTATTATTATTATTATTATTATTATTATTATTATTATTATTATTATTATTATTATTATTAAATTGTTAGTAGGGAATCGTCCTTATTCCTCAGCTTTATAAAAAAATTTTTACTTATATAAAAATTTAGCCTTACTCCATCCTTATTCTACAGTTTTCGATAAAGTATTTTCATTAATTCGAAAAAATTGGGCAGCGTTCCTCCCTTATTTTTTAGTTTTAACCAGTTATCCTATCAATTATTGAGCAGTATTCTACTTTTACTTTGCTATTTTTGATAATTATTTTAACTAATTCGGAAAATTTGAGCAGCGTTCCGCCCTTATTGTACAGTTTTTCGATAAACGATTTAATTATTTCCAAAAATTTGCGCAGCGTTCTGCCCATATTTTTCGTCTTAATTCAACATAATTTATTCAATTATTATATATTATTTAAAACATTCTTTTTCGTAATTTTGGTCGTTCGGATTAATCTTTTTCCGATGGCTGTTCATTTTAACTGTTGCAACGATTTCGCTATTTCCCCCGCTACCCTTCCCTTTCTTTGTCCTTATGATCTATTTATGTTCATATTATAGTTAATGAGTGCCCACTGGACTACTCGGTGTTAGTGATTTTGAGCCGATTGTTGTTTAAAATTTTATGTCGATTTTATCGAAATTGAGTGCAAGAAAGTTGAGCCAAAAGACCCACTCTCAAGTTACTCTCTTTCGCTATTTAGGTTCAATGATTTGACGTTCGAGTTCCTGCGTTACGCACGCCGGAACCCTCACGGGCACAAGCTATAGGCGGAGCAACCGCACTTACACAGCTTGGTAATTATGTTTTAGTTTAATAGCTTGCATGTTGTGTGGCTGTGGGCCAGGAAAAAGGAAATAAATAAATGTTACCATTCCGATTGAGTAGAAGCTTCGATGCAATAAAATATTTATTCATAAAATCGTCAGTATATATTGGTAATTTGCATAATTCATAACATCTTCAATTCATGGCATTATCAATCAATAAGTTCATATAATATCTTCGATTCATATCATTAGTTATCAATCAGTAATTTGATATTCACTCATGCGCTTACAGATAATATTGTACACCTAAGATTGAAACATAAGACTGAAACGTAAGATTAAACGTTAGCTTAAACGTTAGATTAAAAATTTGTCAAAACACATCAGTATATATACCTATAATTTGACCTTAACCTTGCGTGTTATTTTTATTGCGATTAAACAAATTTGACCTTGAAATTATTTGTGTTATCTAAATTAAATTTTTATTAATTTCTTAATTTAAATTGGTAATTTATTTTTAACATTTTTAATTAAATTTATTCAACCAAAAATATTTTATTTTTATTCATTTAATTCAATAATTTTTACTTTTATATAAATGGTCATTTTATGGTCAAATTTTCTTGTTATTATGTTATTTTTTATGTAAATTTTGTGCGGTTCTTGATGCATTTTGTATTTATTTTATTTTACTTTTATGTTTTTTTGATTTTATATTTATTTATGTTCTCTCATATTTTAAAGTGTTTAGTTGATGTTGTATATTGTATTTTAAGTTATCTTGGTGCTGGGTTTTCGTGCTGTATTACTGATGCATTTAAACAATTTTCAAGGCCGTTTGTGTTCTGGCCCAACAAAAGCAACAAAGTGGTAAAAGTATCGATAATTAAAAATTGGAATAATAATAACAATAATAATAATAATAATAATAATAATAATAATAATAATAATAATAATAGTAGTAGTAGTAATAATGGTAATGATGGTAATAGTAATAATAATAATAATAATAATAATAATAATAATAATAATAATAATAATAATTATAATTATAATAGTAATTATGGTAATAATAACGATAATAATCATCATGAGAGATAGTAATAATGGTAATAATAACTGTATCAAAAATTATTTTCGAGCTTTTGTTGTATGCTAAAATTATTACATTGTACGCAAATATTTATAAAGTAATAAAGCATGGATAGGTAAACTGAATGATTGATGAAAATTAGGAATGATGAAGTAGAAGCATGGTATGATGAATTTATATAAAATAGGATGATTGAATGGTATGGAGTGTGATGAAGTAAAAATATGGAGTGAGAATGTGGAATGATTGGGTTTAAACAAAAATTAAAATAACAGACAAAATATATAAAAATATAACTATAACAATAAGTATTAAACCGACTTGAAAATAATAGCAATAAAAACAACAAATGGAGGAAAATAGTTATTAGCAGTAAACTGATGACGGAATAGAAAGACCGCGAAAAATATCACAGAAAAATGAATTTCAACAACAGTAAAAATAGAAATATCAAAATGAAATGAAAGAGAATGAATAGAGTCAATAATGATATGTAAAAAATAAGATGCAACGAATAACTTCATAACCCGAAAGTTGAATAACGAAAAATACAAAAGGAATATCGAAACAATGAATAATATCATCGATAAATAAATGGTGATAATAGGTAATAGAAAACAAAAAAAAATTGAAAAAAAAGGGTTAAACCACTAATTATACCAAAAGAAAAAATACAGAGACAACGAATAACAGTCGTATGGGAAAATTAACGTCATTTAAGACATACAAAGGAATAAAACATTAATGAAGGACAAATAAAAATTAAAGCGAATAAAATCAAACGCAGAAAAGAGAAAGGATTGAAGAGCGCAAAACAGTCGAATGAATACAGAAACAATGTCAATAAATTGAAAGTTACTCGGAACTAGCAAATGGAAGATCAAAGCCATAGAAACAATTAGAAACATAATGGATAAATTATAACGTGGGAATGACAGAAAATAGTCGAAAAATAAAATCTACACAACGAATAGTACCCGATACGCACAATAAGGATGATAATGGTCGGTATTCAAACTGATATGGTTAAAATATATAACGAACAGCATAAAAGTCAAAAGTAAATTACAATAGTGAATGTACAAGTGAAATGGTAGAGTGGGGTACAGGACAGTGAAAGTGTCAGTGAGGGAATATAAAGATGACAGAGCAAAGCAGTGAAATGAGGGGTAATGGCAGTGAATTGCGACAAAGTACCGAAAGTCGAAGTGTTTAGACAATGAACACAAATGGCATCAAACAGTTGAGGAACGGGAACGGTGAATGACATAGCAAATAAATATAGAAAATAAAGAATGGCAACACATATATATGTATAATGAGATTGAATCAGAAGGAAATTGAATATCGACAAACAAAATAAAAAGAGAATGAATAAAAATCATTGAATAATATACAAAATAATAAATAGCGTGAAAGTAAATATGATAACCACTAATAGTGGCAAAAGTAAAAAGAAAACTGATGCTTGAAAATAGCGAAAAGCACCGACATTGACTTTGAAAATACTCGGCAAAAATTTGAATAACAGTAGGGTAAATTAACATTCAGTGACAGTAGAGAACAACAAAATTACAAAATAAAATAGATATACATCAAAGAGGGAGCATTGAAATGAAACTAATAAGATTATGAATAACACCAAAATGATAAGAATGTGTCGAAGAAGGTTGACCAATGCAGAGGCTAAAAAGCAATACCAGTAATAGACCGAAAATTAATAAATTAATTAATTAATATCGAAAAGGGTGAAATAAAAATACTAACTATAATTAATAGCAAGTTTGAGAAATTGAACAGGGAATAACATATTTGAATGTTATAATAACGGATAATTAATAATATCAAAAAAATCATAAATTGAAATCGGAAAATATTGAAAAGAGGAGGTATGTGAAAAGACAATCAGTGAGAACGTAGACCAAATATCAAGGGTACAGAGAAATAGTAAATAAAGCCGACCTAAATATGCAATATCACGCAATAGAACAACAAGTCAAACAAATAATAGGCGCGGTTAAAGATGGGATTCATAAAGGAGTAGAATACACACACGAATGTTGTATTGGTCAAATAAAGTGAGAATATAAGTGGTTATGCTCCCCTGTGGTCACTTCAGTACTGTCGACAATGTGCTGAGACAATGAAAACTTGTGTACTTTGTAAAAATAACATTGACGAAAAGTAGTCGAGTATTATGATTAAATGAAGTTGAATTAATAAAAGTATAGCAGTTGACCCTTCCTGCGCCTATATCTCTATATATAAAATATGAATATCTATATGTAAAAATAGAAAAGTGATGAATGGAGAAAGTTAAAAAATGAAAGTGTCCCGATCATCCAGAATAAAGTTCAAAAAGGGGTAAAATACTTTTGAGCTACCTTCGGGTAGTACGTCTGAAACCAAATCGGGAGGGGATAACCGATCACCCAGAGGAGAAGTATAGGACGACCTTCCGGAGAGGTTTGCCTAGTTGAGAAGCTACTGTGGTAAGGCTGATCACCTTACCGTTGCAGTGGTGGATCAACGAAGCCGTTTTTGTATTTTAAATCTGGGGGGTAGGCGAAGAATTCTCGAGGAGACAGAATGAAAAGCGCGCGTGTAAAAAATAACCAAAAGAATAAACAAAGAAAATAAGAAAGGACAACAACGAAGAAATGATTAACGAGCTCGAATGAAGGATAGATAAAACCTGAAAGAACAGAACGATCACGAAGCCGGCAGGGAAATGTATTAACAAACCGATGATTATCGATCCGTATTAAGGAGACGAATCTTAATCGTAATAATGGCCAAGTCGAATGTAAGGGACAGGTATTAACGGAACCTGATCTCAACTCGGATTAACGAAACGTGTGCTAACAACAGAACTTAGTCCATTCGCATTACTTCAGCTCAGACTGACTTCGTACTACAGAACATTGGTTCATTCGCATTACTTCAGCTGAGACTGACTTCGCATTACAGGACATTGGTTCATTCGCATTACTTCGGCTGAGACTGACTTCGTATTACAGAACATTAGTTCATTCGCATTACTTCAGCTCAGACCGACTTCGTATTACAAAACTCGGTCCATTCGCATTACTTCAGCTCAGACTGACTCCGTACTACAGAACATTGGTTCATTCGCATTACTTCAGCTGAGACTGACTTCGTATTACAGAACATTAGTTCATTCGCATTACTTCAGCTCAGACCGACTTCGTATTACAAAACTCGGTCCATTCGCATTACTTCAGCTCAGACTGACTCCGTACTACAGAACATTGGTTCATTCGCAATACTTCAGCTGAGACTGACTTCGCATTACAGGACATTGATTCATTCGCATTACTTCAGCATAGTCTGACTTCGCATTAATAGAACATAGTTCTATCGTATTAGGTTAGCACAGTCTCGATTCGTAATAATAAGACATAGTCCGATCGTGTAAATGAGCAGAGTCTCAAATCGTACTAAAGGAGCATAGGCCTCAGTGAAATAACGGAGCATAGTTTTGACTATGTCAAAGAGCGTAATTCTCAAATAAAGGAAATGATCAAAGGAAAAACAGTTGAAGAAATCGAAGAAATTAGTGAAATAAAGAATAAGAAAATACCCGTGCACGAAGAATCGAATATATTGTGTAAAAGCTATAGCAGATAACGATGTTAAAGATAAAAGAGTAGGAAAGCGGAAAACGATGTAAATGATAATAATTATTGACAAGAAATAACGAAAAACGGGAAATATAGAATAAGAAAACGAAATGATAAGACAAAAGACGAAATTGGGATAAACCAAAGGAGGTTAAAACAAAACTAGGATAGATAAAACGATGAAAGATAAACGAGAAAGGGGTAGAAATAAGAATTATTAAAGGATAAATAAAAAGGGGGTTACGAAACGCAAAATGAATGAAAATAAAATACGGTGGATAATAGAACTTGGGAAACGGCGTGGTCGAACGAATGGTTAAAAATAAATAATTATTACGACTATATAGATAATTGTTACTACCCCACATAGATAATTAAAAATCGACGCAAAACAAAATCAAAGAGATAAAGAATACTGATGGGAATTATAATGAAAAATGTGACGAAGCCTGGGGAATACGAATTATCATAAGTACGAGTAATATAACCGAGATAATTCGGAGAAACGAGGATAAGTTAACATTGATAAAAAGGACAAATGAGTAAAGAAAATCTAGATGAAATAAAAGATGGTTAAACGGAATTATAAAATAAATACCGTTGGTTGGAATTAAAAATTAATAACGCAAGTAAAACGAACAATAAAATGCTATGTGATGTAATCATTGTAATGTACGATTCATAGATGTTTAATAAACAGTCGAGAGGTGATATTTTTCTATTCAGGTAAATCAATCAAACAAGACAACAATTCAGTATCGACAACAACCAAGCCAACAATTCAGTATCGATAGAAACCAAGTCAATAATCCAATATCGACAGTAAACAAGTTAATAATCCAGTATCGATAGTAACCAAGAGAATAACCCCGTATCGACAACAACCAAGCCAAAAATCCAGTAGCGATAACAAGCAAGTCAATAATCCAGTAGCAACAACAACCAAGCCAATCAAGGAATAAAGCAGCAAGACGAGATTAGTAAGTGACGATGAATAGCGAGAATTCTGAGAAATATTGTGATTACTACCAAAGACCAGGTCACAGACCTAGTAAATATCATGCGCAAATAGAATGTTGGAATTGTGGAAAATCAGGACATACCGCAACAAGATGTAGAATACCCAAAATAAGTTTCCAATGTTGGCAAGAGAATCACCTCCCAGCTGCATATCGAACAAGAAGAAATCATGATCAAAATAACAACACCGAAACGCCAGAAAGCAAGTCAACCGAGATGCAGAATGAGATAAACATCCTTACAAGAATGTGTAGCTATGTGGCCGATAACCAACCACACATGGAAATCAATCAACAATCAGAAATAAATGTACTACAAGATATATCAACGAAACAACAGATAAAATGTGACCCAATAAAACATCAGCAAGACTGGAACATGTTGAAGATTACCGAAGCATTAGAAGCAGAAAAACGGTATAGCAAGATAGGAACATTTCAAGCACGTATAGAAGAGGAAAGTTGGAGAAGAAAGAAAGAGAAGTTGCCGAAAGCTGACATAATCAAATTAACGGCCAATGATAGCCAAGTAAAAAAGATTAACGAAATGTGGGAAAAACGAATAAATTGGGTACAAAGAATCAATATGATGCGAGCAATTACAAAAAAAGAACCAAGTGTACAAAGAATTCCACAAATAAGGATTGAAAGCGAGATAATCGAAAGAATGGAAAACGTGAATTTGAATAATGGAGATCACAACGAACCGACAACGGAAAGTGATGTAAATAGAAATATCGAAACAAGAAATCAATTCGAAAATACAATGTTTCAAAAGAACTGTAAATCACTAGTAAACGAGGAAAATGAAAAGAAAGCGAACACGAATGAAGATTATGCAAAACGAATAAACGAAACTACTGAAATCAGAAGAATAAATCAAACTAGGAAAGACAGAAGGAATGAAGGAAAATTCAAACAAGTATATCAAACCTATGATAACGCTATCAGATACTGTAATAAATGCCGACAACAAGGTCACAATGAAAGCGAATGTTATAGAAAGAACATAAGTCCGACTTATCAAAGAAATCGATACACGAAAAATCAACACTATCGCGCAAAGTTAGGTTATGAATGCAGTGAAGTAGGGCATTTAGCAAATAGCTGCCAAAATATGAAAGATAAACTGGGAAACCAACTCCAGAGAAATAATGGAGGACAGAGCAATCAAATGTATGTAAAGAGAAGAATGTATCAGTCAGAGATAAGGAAGTACCAACCAACGGTAACAACAAGGCATCAATATACGAATAAAGAAGAGAAAAAGAACGAACCAAACAAACAACTAGATATAAACTCATACCCAGCATTGAGAAGACAATGTATTGAACAAATTAGGATAATAAGGGAATTGATTGTAAAAGTAACTAAACAGGATGAAAAAATTATAATGTGGAAGCAAGTAGCAGAAAACAAATCAAGAGAGAGTGAAACACTAATGACAACAGTACTCAGACTAAAAGAAGAGGTAATGTTAGCAGAATTAAAAATAAACGAAATGAAGGAAGTGCAAGATGAATGTGAGATATTGATTAGATGTACAAAATTGGTAGAGCTGAAGAAGATTAAAAGTAATATAGAGAATAAAATGGAGATAAACAGCGAAGTGTAGACGAAAAAGTCAAAAAAGATATGTATATAATTAAAAGTAGTATCGATGTATATGTAGAATTTGATGTATAAGTGGATAAAATAAAAGTAGCAAGACAAAAATAGGTGTATATTTAGACATTAATGTAAATATTACTAAGTATCAATAAATATGGAGTTTAAAAAAAAAAAAAAAAATAGGGGATGAAGCAGTTTTAACCGGAAATAGAATGTTAAAAACATATAAAAATTTGATAAGAAAAATCAATGTCGAGGACGACATTTTTGCGAAGACCGAGGAAGATACGCCTAACGATGAAGACAATGACAATCAACAATAAAACAACGACGAAAAGGAAACAACGAAAAGAAAGGAATCGGCAAGGAAGAAAAAGCTAACGGATTTAACAAAAATAAAAAAAAAAAAAAAAAAAAATAGAAACAACAAAAACGAAAACAAAAAGACGAAATATGGAAAACGCACTGTATGCCTACCGTAAATAGAAATAAATTTGAAAAATAATATTACGACGTTATCAATGATACCAACAACTTGGAGATTAACCTCAGCTCAACAGCGAGTAATAATCAATAAGAGAGAAAGAGAAAGTATACGAATAAATGTAGCAAATGAATATAACAAATATCAACGGTCAGACAATAAATCAAATATGCATAGCAAGAATTAAACGAGATGAATAACCTATCGTAATAGGGAAGCGACTATGTATGAGAGAAATGTCATCAAAAACAAAGTATTACAATATCACTTCTGCGAACTCAAAAAGGATCATCGAAATAAAACAAATAACCTAACTTCAAAAACAAAATATTACGTATGTGACAAACAGATGATGATAAAAATGCAATAACAAGATAACCAATCGTAGAAAACAACGAAACAACTGAATATATATATATATATATGTGTGTGTATGTGTTATATGGGTATATATGTGTATATGTGTATGTATATATATGTGGGTGTATATATATCACGAACTTAAAAAAAAAAAAAAAAAAAAAAAAAACTCAACGACAAAAAGTGAAACAAACAAATCAACAAAAATGGAAACGATCAAACAGGAAAATGAACTGAGAAAACAAAAGCGGTGTAATGAGGTGGTTCCGAAAGTCAGAACCTCTCCTAAATTATAACGAATATAGATAAAGGGAATATGAGTGTATATAATGTATAAAATATATGTATAAAAGTATTACAAAGCGTTATGCATAGTATATAACCCTTCCAAAAATTTTGTTAACGTTTAAAATTAAATGAGAAAGTGAATAATGAGTATAAAAATTAAGATAAATGAATCAAAACTCTCAGGAAGGCGTAAACGTTCACGGAGATGTGGAAACGGCATAGAATTATGTTAACAAGTACAGTAAACTCAGTACAAAACAACGAGCTGACAGTCGAATGATGCTGTAAAATACGAATAATTATTATATGTCGATCATTGAAGAACAACAGAGAAGATAAATTAGAACGCTGAAAACACAGAATCGGTGACAAAGAAACGAACGGCAAGGGCGAACGCAACCGGTAGAAGTAGATCAGCAAGAGGAATGGACAGATTGTCTGCTGAATCAAGTAGAAGAAACACAAGAACCGGACTCGTCTAGTAGCGTGAAAGAAAATGACAGGAAATGTACTTGTGTAGAAGGATTAACTGTATAAATGTAGAAAGAAAACTCAAAATCAAATGTATGTAAAATTCGATATATAAAGTAAAAAGAAATCAAAAATACGTAAAAGAATAAATGGATAAAATTAGAAAATACAAAGAAAAATATGGTAGAAGATGAATTCAACAAAAGGCATGACGGAAATCAACGAAATTATCAAAATAACCACAAATAAGACTAGAACCAAGATTTTGATGCGGATTATGTACGGAGTTACTAAAAGAGCCGTGACAAACGGAATGCGGATAGAGATTGTGCACCGAGTGCATAATAAACCGAACATCAAACCGTTCAAAGAGATGTCCTGACTATGGAGGTACTAAAACAGAACCCCTTAAAGAAACTTAAGAAGACCGAACAACCACCAAAGAAATATTATCCATGAGAATAAAATGCCAAAACGAACCGTGCAAGTGAAAAGGGACAATCAAAGACACAAATGACTATATGGACAAATGTAATTATAAAAGAAAACCATGTGAAAGATGTCAAAAACCAGTAACAAAAGGTGAGAAAAGTGTCTGTGAAGAAGGGAGAATAAAATGTGAACACCTAAACATGACCGAAATGTGGAGACAAATACAACAAAAACATGTGAAAATAGAGGAGGAAAAATTCGGTGGCAAATTCAGACGAACATGTCCAAGTCAATGTGGGTAATAGAAAAAGTAGAGTTAAAATAGCATTGCGAAAAATGCTGCCGAAAGAAAACAGAATGCCCAATGGTAAAAATGGGATTTAAAACAAAAAAAAAATTTGAAAGAAGAACTGTTACAATAGCCACCGAAGCTCCTAAAATGATGAAGCATGATGTGGAATTATGTGAAAGACAATGTGTTGTTAGTAAATGTATTGGTGGAAAAGACGGGAGCCGGGGGATATCAGATTGAGTACGCCGAGAATGTAAATTGATTATAAATACATATATGTATATATTGTAAAAGTATGACCCATAAAAATTATAAAATCTGTACTGCGTAAAATTAAAACGATGAACACCGCAAAAGAAAAATAAACTGATTGTAGAAAATGAATACTGAACAAATGATAATTGAAGTGCAAGTTGATACTCCGACGGTAATGATGATGAAACTAATGAACAACGAGGTAAATAGAGCAATTTTGATTAAAAACGATGCCACCGAAAAAATAAATCGAATAAAATCCGAGATGGGAAGACATAAAGTGATGATGAAACAGTTGATAGAAAGAACCAAGAACATATACAACCATCAAACAATTAAACTTCACGATAGAGCGAATTGCAAAAAATATACGAGAAAGACATGGCAAAAATGAAGGAAATGATAGAAAGTAAAACGGAAAACGATGTCGGAGCAGCAAAGAAAAGCTACATTTTGCAATAAACGTCAACAGTACAAAAAAGTGGAAACGGAAAACTATAAATGGCAAGCCGAGTGGTGAGAAAAGAAAACCAAAGAAAAGAACGAACAAGTAAACCAGTTGAACAAAATAAAAGAGTCCAATAAAGATCAAGAAATGAAATTAAAGTATAATAAGGTAATGTCAGAATTGCAAAATCGAAACAACGGGCAGTTAGAAAACGAAGTATATGAGTAAAGCGAAAGATTGATCAAAAAGATAGACGAATAAGGAACGATGAGAATCAAACACCTTTGGACAAGTAGCGGAAGCTGCATACTACGAATACCGAGAGAAACAAGCAAATAAGAAGAGAGAGAAACTCGAAACACAAGTGGAGCAAGTGAGAAACGTACAAATAAAAGTGAGAGAAGAACTAGTAAACACAAAAAGAGAACTAATCGAACATCCAAAGTAATGGGACAAAGTGGAAGAGTCATAGAAGGACTAAGGAAACAAGCAAGAACCTAGAAGAGAAAATACCAGGAAACCGCAAGAGAGCTGAAGGAATTGCCGCAAAAGTGGACACCTCTGGATGTTTGGAAAATGTGGGAACAAGACCAGATGAAGATTATCAACGAGATGCAAAAGCAATTAAAGATAACTGAATAGAGAGAAGAGGATTCAAAATCGATCTTAGCAATTCGAGAAAACGAGATAACAGTGGCGCAAAGAACATCTAGAAAACTATCAAGATTAAAGGAACAAAATCAACTGTGAGTGGAAATAGAGCAGTCGCGCTCAGAACATGATGAACGAGATGTGGTAGGATATAAGGACATGTGTGAGAAAAGAGACAAATTGAGAAAGTGTGAAAAAGGCAAAATACACAATGGGAAAATAAGAAGGAGGCACTTGAGACGAAAGTGAGAAACTTGGAAAGTAATGTCGAAAAGCTCAAGGCCCACGAAAATACTACTATGCCAAAAAAGGAAGTAGAGGATCTCATAGAAGAAGCAAACTAACTATCTTATATGTTGTATGGAGAAATGGCTACCATACAAGAATCGCGAGAAAAATGAAAACGAAAAATATATATATATAATCAGAAAATATATAAAAACCAGAAAAATGTATAAAAACTCATAGAAAGATAAAATTCATAAAAACCAGAAAATCAAAACGATAATAAAAATAACAAAAATCATGAACATAAAAATGGTAGAAATATGAATAGTCAGATAAAACCAACAACCATAGAAGTAGAGTCCGGCGAGACCTTTATCAACAAAAGTGTAAATATCAAACTCATCAAAATTGAAGTGGAGAACGAATTTTCAATATCAATGAAATGTAAAATAGAAAGTTCAATGGAAGTAGAAAGTAGTGAACAGGAAGAAATGATAAAGAATATAAGAATAGCGATGGAACAACAAGTCCAAGAAATAGATTGTATAACGAATCAATGGTTCCAATCGCGGAACTTGATAAAAGACTTAAAAAGAGAATGTGTTGCTCTAAATAAACAACGAGAAGAAATAGAGGATGAAAACGAGTGATTGAAACAAAAAATCGAAGTAAATAAGGGAAGAAAGAGTAAACGAAGTAAAAACCAAATTAGCAACGAAATGGACAAGAGAGGTGCTGGAAGATCACTGGAAAACACAAGCAAAACGAATGCAAAGAAAATATCAAAAAATAAAAAGACTAAACCGGGCATATAGAAAGCTCAAAGAATATGCAACGAAACAGTATAAAAAAGTACAACAAAACAAGCATCAAATACGAATATCGAAAGAGGCAAACGAGAACCAAAAAGTGTCATAGAAGAAAAGGACAAGGTCATCACCCTAATCCCCGAAATGCGAAATCGATTAATGAAAGCGGAGTTGATGCTGATAAATAACCCAACCCTAAACGATCAAAATGAAACGAACCCAGAGTAAAATAAGTGCAAAACAAAACCGTATATAAAAGTGGACAAAACAAAACGAACATCTGTGAATAGAAGAAAAAGAATCTGTGGTCAAAAATCACCTTACCCCTACTCTTCACCCTCGTGAACAAATCAAATTCAAACCTTCAGAAAATCCAAGAAGCCCTCTACTCAATCCAAACAAGCAAGTCAGAAGTCATCACAATCCAAGAAAATCTTCTCCGAAAATTCTTATGCAAAAACCTCAATCCTCACCTATTACGGAAAATCAATCAACTATCACAACCCGAAAAACCCAATCGTAAATATCAATACCGTCATCTCACCCAACTCCTGAAAATCCGAAACCAAATAAATTCGAAATTATCAAGCCTTTAGAAAATCCAAGAAGCCCTCTATTCAATCCAAACAATCAAGTCAGAACTCACCCGAATCCAAGAATATCTTCCCCGAAATCCTTATGCAAACACCTCAATCCATACTTATCGTAGAAAATAAACCAACTCTATCTTCTCGAAAACACCCTCTCGCAAATATCAATACCGTCATCTCACCCAATTCCCGAAAATCCGAAACCAACAACATTCGAAACCATCATGTTCTGCCTAGGAATCATGCAAATCATTATCTTCACAATCGTAATATTCTACAAAACCACCCAGATCGTAAAATCTTACAGAAGATCCCAATCAATCAACACCCGAGAAGAAGAGATCAAAACAATCGAACAATTCATTTCGTAAAGCCTACCATCCCAAATCCTCAATACCAAAATAGCTCTACAATAATCAACCAACTCCAGCTCATCGAATCTCAACCTAAACCAATCAATCAAGACAACGTCCCAGACCCAAATCACAGACACTAATCACAACATGATTCGACTGATCCTAACGAACTTCATCTTGTGTATGTAAACAAAAACGCACTAACAGTATTAATTTTATGTATAAACATCCCATCACCTTAAGTGATGTCTGCTTATAACTTGTAAATTGACATTTCATCTGTATAACCTTTTATTGTGTTGTGTAAAAGTATTGTTAATGGAATGAGAATGTGTTGATGAGAAATTGCGGGGCGCAATTTAAACGGACCCGGGAGTGGTTTGTTGGGCTCAGAGCCAAAATTAAAACAAAAATTACAAAACCAATTTAAACAAAAAGGTGAAAATTGTATAAGTTAGAACAAAATGATTAATGTAGTTTTGAAATTGTCAATATGGCTGCCGTAACATAAGCACTCACCGCAAGAAGAAACCAAAAATAAAATAAAACATAATAATTAAAACAAATTAAAAATATAACAAAAATTAAATAAAACAAATAATTAATTAAAATTCGGAAAAATGCCTACAGATGCAAAAAGAAACATACGAAAAATAAAATAACTGCCAAAACCTTGCAAAATAAGGTTTAGAAAAAACACAGGCAGAAGAGGCGATCAGAAAACAAAATATTGGGGTTAAGAAATAATATTGTAATAAAATAATAATAAAATTAAAATTCAACATTGTAATATTAATATATCAAAAAAAAGGAAAAATATATAAAAAATTACAAAAATATTTTGAAATTAATAAAATAATTAAAAAACCCTAAAAAATGGCGAAAAATCGCCCATTGGTCGCACACAGGCACAAAAACACTATATATACGGCAGTCATTTTCATAATTTCTAACCAAATTTAGACAAAAATTTAGACTGTCTTAGACATTTTTTTTAGTCAGGTAACTACTAGAAAAATTTTTAGACATTTTTAGACTAGCAGTGAATCATTCTTAGACCAAATTTTGTATGCCAATTTATGCCAATTTTTCAAATCTGGTTGCATGACTGTGGATTGTAAGTACTGTTATTTTTTGTGTAAATATATATTTCGAAGTCTTGTTACTTTGATTTTATTCTGGATGGTTGTGGAATCTTTTGGTGCCACTGACAAATCCCCTAAAATCTTATTTATAATAATTATTTCAATAGATGGTTCATGGGACGGATCTCGGGCCGGCTAGTGGATGAAAACCCTTAGTTGAGCTCGTGGGTCATGCCTCGTGGACCCCTCGGCAGTCCGCAGTCGGGTCTGGCGATAATGCACAGGACCGCTACGCAGCGCGCCGTTGTATACTCGGGGCGGCTACTGAAAAGTGGCCGGAACGAGTCGGAATAAAATTCGGGAAGTGCGACTTTAGTTAAGGGGAATAAAGTTTTGTAGGGAAAATTTAAAACATCGTCAGGAAATTAATTGGAAAATCGAGTAAGAAAGGATAGGATAGTGTAGGAATGTAAATTTGAAAGTATTTTTCCAATAGTTGAATGATATAATCTGAAAGAAGAGAGTAGCGTTTATTGAAGTGATCGCAGAGGGTTATAATTTCTTAAAATCACGGGAAACGTACCGGGAATCAAGGAATTGTTGATCAAATTTTAATATAGAGAAAGATAAAGGTAAATTAGGAAAAATGTAGTCGATTCCGTGATTGAACAAATGAAATAGGAAATTTGCCGAAAAATAAGGGAGGAACGCTGCCCAAATTTTTGAAAGATATTTTTATAAATAACGCGTAAAGATGACAAATAAGTATGTAAATTGTAGGAATAGACGAGTAAGGACCAGGATATAGAAAGAGAAAGACGTAAGACCTTCCATCGGCAGTCCAGAACCCGAAAGTGAAAATATCGTGAGGAGTAGTTCTAGAAATGGAGCTCACCTGCTCATGAATTTTCAACCTCTATGTACAGTACCAACATGGCACTCACCATGGGTACATAGGAGGGATAGAATAATAATCTTGCTGGCGTTTAGGAGGTAGATAAACAAGAACCCTAGAAAAAAAAATAAATAAAAACCAACCCCATTCGCCAACAATATGAAGAGTATTATGAAAGATATTTCTATTGGTCTTTACAGGTATAATGTTTTTAATTAAAAATATTTTACTAATATTAAATAGATAATTCAAAATGAGATTTCACCATGGGTAGCTGAAAACGGATCATGGGATAATATCAATATGCTTGCTGAAAAAAGAAAATTCTCCACCAAAACAAAACTTATTTTAATTATGATTAGACTTAGTTCAATTTATTTTAGTGTAAAATATATTTTGAAAAAATAATAAATGTTTTATGCTTTATTTTTATTAATTTTTGTAAATTACAAAACTTTTATTCTTTAATATTTATTTCATTACAATCACATTCATCATCGCCACATTTTGTGTTCATATCATTATTCATATCCTCAGTCTCTTCGTCAGTTTCTTCCATGCTCATAGATTGATTATCATATTCTTCATCCCTCAATAGGTATTCATATATATTTATCCCAGTAATTTCTAATATTTTTTCCGCCAAGTATTTTATGAGAACATCTTAATAAAATAATAATAATATTAAATTAAATTAATATGTACCATTTTCATTTAATTGTGACATTACTGTGAAATTATAATTATTATAATTATTATTATTATTATTATTATTGATAATATTTTTCATTATAATTTGTTTATACATAATTTTTTAATAAACATGTGATGTGCATTTCATGTGCATATGTCCTTGTTATTTAATGTGTCATGCATATGTCTTTGTTAATATGTCGTTGTAACTATCACATGATGTTTATTCGTGTAATGTCTTTATAACACCACAACTAGTCTATGCATGCTCTATCTCGATTGTGATTGGTTGAAAATTAATTTAAGCAATCTCATTGGATTGCTGGTGTACTGGGTGTAATTATTTTGTTTAAGTCTGTACAAAACTTATTCAAACTTATCCTCCTCGATCAAAATACCTTCTTTTCTTAGGGTCTATGCTGTCTCACCCAGACGCCCCACAATTTTAATCCTACCACTATATATCCATGAGCAAGCTCATGTTGGTACTGTATATAGCAGCTGAAAATTCATAAGCAGGTGAGCTCCATTTCTAGAACTACTCCTCATGATATTTTCACTTTCGGGTTCCTGACTGTCGATGGAAGGACTTACGTCTCTTTCTATCTATACGCTTGTCCATACTCATCTATTTCTACAATTTCTATATCAATTTGTCATCATTACTGTTTATTTATTAAAATATTTTTCAAAAATTTGGGCAGCGTTCCGCCCTTATTTTATGAAAAATTCCATGTTTCATACAAACGTTAGCCTATGGTAAATTGAAATGAATACATTATTATAAGGTCATTATTTTAGTCCAACAACTCATATTTGCTTTCCTTTGGTCGCCACAGTTACCACCATTCGTAAATCTCTATATTATCATCTCACAGATCTATACCAAAATGTATCATTTTATTTTAATTTTCCACCGCGATGATTATCAAACAATGTACGTGATTTAACCCTACTTTATACTTTCGTTGACCTAAATTTCTATCAATAGTCGTACCCTTGATAATATAATAATCGGCAGGAGTTAAATTAAAAATTCAATTTTCCTACTTAAACATTTACACAAATGTTATCCCCTTAATTATGGCGATCTTCCCGCAGTTTACCCTCTTACCGCTCCGACCAACATCGCAATGGCCGCCACGGTGAATTACGACGGAGTCCTACCCCGCGATCAGTGTAACGAGACCTGACCGGACTTGGCAGACACCGAAGGGTAGTTAGCGACAAGGCAGCACATCAACATTCCACAAAACTAACTCTAGAAATTGAATACTGCCCTTCCACTTTCCACAAACTAATATATATAAAATGAATATAAATAAGTAAGTGGGAACCTGCCGAGCGATGCCAAAAGACATCGCGGCCATCCAGAATAAGTTAAATTAAATAAAACATTAACTTAGAAAAATATATTTCTACAAAAAACAATACTTACAATCAGTCAAGCATCCGAATTTGAAAAATTGTCATACGTTGGCATAAAAATTGACTAAACAATTGTCTAAAACAAATTGTATCAACAACTTACTAAAAATTTTGTGTCTACAAAATTTTCTAAAAGTCTAACAAAAATTGTCTGCCAACAAAATGTCTAAAAATTTTGTGTCTACAAAATTTTCTCTCTAAGTCTAAAAATTATGAAAATGACTGCTGTATATAGTGATTTCATGCCTGGGTGCGACCAATCAGAGTATTTTGAGTCTTTTTCGGCTATTTTTCGGGGGGTTTTATTGCTTTAATTTTATTTTAAATATTTTATTTTTCTCCTTATTTTTCTCTATTTTTTGATATTATTTTCTCAATATTTCGTAAATTTTTATTTTTCATTGTTTAACCATTCTTTTTGATTGTTTCTCTTTTTACCCTTTGATATTTAAATTTTTGGTCGCCGCTTCCGCCTATGTATTTTCTAAGCCTTCTTTTGCAAGGTTTTGGCGGTTTTATATTTTGGTTTTTTGTTTCTTTCTGCATCTGTAGGCTTTTCAATGATTTTAATTAATATTTGTTTTATTTAATTTTGTTATGTTTTTATTTTGTTTTATTTATTATGTTTTATTTTATTTTTGATTTCTGTTTGCGGTACGTGCTTATGTTACAGCAGCCCTATTGATAATTTCCAAACCGCATTAATTATTTTGTTCTAATTTACCCAATTTTCTCATTTTTGTTTAAATTATGGCTTATAGCCCAACAGGATAATGACTTAAGTAATTTCTTTTTAAGTATAAACATTAGGAAATTAGTCACTTTTTAACAACAAAATGTCGCAAATAAATCTATCAAATTTTTTAAAGAAAAATGGCGAGAAATCGCGAAAAAGTAAATTTATTATTTTTATTTAAATTAAATTTATAATTAATTTAGGGAATGTTTGCCGATTTTTTATGGGTGAAAACAAGAAGGCTAAAATTAATGGAGATGGATCAAATCTGTTCGGTGTGGATCTTGATGTAAATGGTATAGTTATTAATTAATTATTATTTTTAATAAAGGTTTTTAGTTGATAATATGCCAATGAATAATATGCCTATGGTTATGGAGAAATCTGACAGAATGACTATGCCCAATTTTATGGATGAATCCAACAGAATGAATATGAATATGTTGATGAATAAAGGAGCCAGCACTTCTAAACGTGCAAAACCGAAATCTAAGAACTTAATAATTTTTAGTAAATTATTTAATAAGATTTAATTTTAACTTAATTCTATTTCATAAAAAAAGTATGATTATTTAATAAAATTTTTAGTAAAATATTTAATAAATATTTAATTTTTTATTGTTGAAATACATTTTTATATAATTCTATAATTTATATTTCATAAAAATATTAGTAATGAGAAATTATGAATAATGTTAAATTTTTTATACTTGCCCTCTTACAATTTTTAAAGATTTTCAATTTTAAGGTGTATTAATCTTAATAAATTAACATATTTTTTTATAAAAATCATAGAATTGTTTTATGACATTTTTAGTAACGAAATATCCTTATAAGACATGTGTAACTTTTTGATTTTTATATTGATTTTATTATAATTTGTAAATTAATCTATTTGTAAGATAAAATAGTTTTTATATTATTTTAATATGACATTATAAATTTAGATTTTTAGTTTTTAGATTTTTATACTATGCTATTTTATAATTTTTTATTTTTAACGTATATTATTCTTAATATTATCTTAATAAATTAGCATATTTTATAAAAGATCAGAGAATAGTTTTATAACATTTTTAGCAAAATATTTAATTTTTATTGTTGAAATATATTTTTATCTAATTCTATAATTCTATAATTTATATTTCATAAAAGTATAAAATATTAATAAGGAGAAATTATGAATAATGTGAAATTTTTATACTTGCCATCTTATAATTTTTAATGCTTTTTATTTTTTAATGTATATTATTCTTAATATTATCTTAATAAATTAACACATTTTTTATAAAAGATCAGAGAATAGTTTTAAAACATTTTTTACTAACGAAATATGTACAACTTAATGATTTTATTATAATTTGTAATAAAGTCATTATGAAGGTATTTAATTGCAACTATTCAATAACCTAAAATGATAATTTCGAAAACATTACTGAAAACAAATTTATATATAATAATAATTAAAATAAAGTTATAATATTTGATGTATTAATAATAAATTTTTAAATGAAAATATATTAGACTTTACTTTGACAACAAATATGATAGATTAATCAAAATTAAATATGTTTTTTAAATTAAGGTAATATTTATCAAAATATTTGCACGTCAAAAATTAATGATGAAAAACAATGTCATTTTACAATGGAAAAATATTATAGTATAAAATATTATTTATGTCCATTTTGCGAAGCTCTATTCACTAGCCCTTTCAAAATTTTTAATAATAACCATAAGGAACACCTTACATCCTTTAAAAGAGATAAAAATGAATTTTTTAAGAGTTTTTAAAAGTAATAAGATAGATATTCAAAACAATAACATCATTGCTATAGAGGATGATGTTATTATAGTATCAGATGACGATATAGTAGAAGCAGTGGAAGCGGTAGAAGCAGCAGAAGCGACAGAAGCGGTGGAAGTGGTCGAAGCGGTATGATATAACTAAAGAAAAATTAGTTATTCAATCTGATTTAAAAAATTGTCACAGAATAATAACAATGACATTCAACAACATGAACGAGATAAATCCGCCTGAAATTCTTAGAAACAAATTATTATCAACAATAAAGGAAATGAAAAAGTCCAATTCGGAATAGATACAGATTTTGAAAAGGATGGCGAATACAAAACGTCACGATTTTCTAATAAAGCAGTGAATGTAACTCTAGATAATTTTCAAAAGTTTTTAGCAGATAAGTATTGAAAAACTGCATGAAAAATTTCATATCAGGTCCGAACTTGGAAGAATATTCGAAATAAATATAAGATATTCGGTATTTACGATTTATGGCAAATGGATTTGATAGAGATGATACCATATTTGAAAATTAATAAGGGTTACAAATATATTTTGGCATGTATTGATGTTTTCAGTCGTTATGCAAGAGCTATTCCTGTAAAATCAAAATCTGCAGATGAAATGGATCAAGCTATAAAAACAATGTTCAAAGATAGTCACCATGACAATTTACAAACATATTTGGGTAAAGAATTTTACAATAGTAAAGTGAAACAAGTTCTTGATAAAATAAATTATTATTCTGTGCTTTCTCAGTATAAAGCCACCCATGTTGAACGATTTAATAGGACATTGAGAGATAAACTCAAACGATCCTTTGTACATCAAGGCAATAAAAAATGGATTAATGTTTTACCTAAAATCATACATAGTTATAATCATAGTGAACACCGTAGTTTAAATGGATTAAGACTAGTTGATATTTCCTCAGAAAATAGTGTCGATTTATGGTTATCTAGAAAAATTGAAAAGGTTAAGAAACCAATGTATAAAATAGGTATTCATGTTCGAATATCTAAAATATCTGCTTCACCATTCATTAAAAAATTCGACACGAATTGGAGTGATGAAGTCTTTGTCATTTCAAAAATTAATAGAAAACAGAATTCTATAATGTATGTTATTAAAGACTATGATAATAATGAACTTGTCGGCAAATTTTATGAGTAGGAATTACAAGTTATATTACCACCCACTGTATTTAGAATTGAAAGAATATTGAAAACTAAAAAAGTTTGTAAGGATAAACAATACTATGTCAAATGGGTTGGTTATCAAAACCCGACATGGATATCAGCAAAAGATCTAGTAAAGTGAATTTTTATATCACTTTACCGAGCAATAGTTATCCGGCAATACATCCAAATAATCACTCAAGTAAATTCATGGTTTATCTTCAAAATCCTATCTATTTACATGAAAATTGGGAAGTTGCTTAGATGGATTTTACATTTGTATACAATTTATTTCCATTTTATAGCAAATCCAAAATTGAATACAAAAAGAGTGAAACAGGTACAAAATATAAAAAGATCAAAATTGATAATGTAAATGATGTTCTTGATATATCTAATCCCTATGATGCAGATGTTTCATTGTACATGGATAAGAAATATATGTATATCAAATTTGATCATATTCCATTTGATATAATATTTGATGATTTAACAGTAGCAAAAAGAATGGAATATCAAGAATTGTAGGTCAACTGTTAAATAAATACATTGACGATGAACCTACCTGGATTTACCAAGGTTGGAGAACCTTTTGAAACAATTAGATTAAAAATACAATACCCGTTTTTTGACTCACATACAGTTACCTTTAAAGATGATTTGTACATTTCAAAACTTGATGAATTGCAAGCATATTTAATTCAAAATTGTGGAATTATTTTCAAAGAGCTTGAGCTTAAAGATGATCAATATTTAAAATTATCATTAAATATTGGAAAATAATGAAATTACGTTTGATAAAAACCTATCAAAAACATTAGGTTTACCAAAACAAACATATTTACAAAATGGAAAAATTAATCAAGGGGTAAGGAAACCAAAAATAATTAAACTTCATCAACAATTATTCATATATACTAACATCATCGATCGTATAATTGTTGATGATAGTAGTGTTCCGCTATTGAAATCTGTATGGATTGAAAAACACGACCAGGATGAAGTTGTCAATATAAATATCGAGAATCTTATGTACTTACCAATATCAACATCCTGTATAAACAATATAGAAATAAATATACGTGATGATAGCGGAAACCTGATAAGCTTTCTAACAGATACAAAAACTCATCTAACCTTACATTTTCTTAAAATAAATGGACAATAACAATATTATAAATATGTATAGTGGTAGCCAGACGGGTGGTGATTTACCATATTTTATCGGAAAACAGCATGGATCGGACTGGTTAAAAACAATCGGTAGATTTGCACTTCCAATTCTTAAACGTATCGGTAGTTTTGGAATGAAAACTGCTAAGGATGTACTAATGAATGATCAGAAAATATTACCG
This sequence comes from Schmidtea mediterranea, assembly GCA_022537955.1. Classification (NCBI taxonomy): domain Eukaryota; kingdom Metazoa; phylum Platyhelminthes; order Tricladida; family Dugesiidae; genus Schmidtea; species Schmidtea mediterranea. The sequence goes on from CM039679.1 coordinate 282,414,815, forward strand.
TCTCTTAAAACAAATGCATTGGCTGAAATTGGGAAACTTTTAAAAATAGCCAGCACCGACTCCAGCAATGACTCCTAAACGTAAAAAACACCGACCGTCACGTATAAACAAACGAATGAAAGGACATGGGACTATATTTGAAAAATGATTTGTGGTAAATCCGAATTGTGTATATTTGACCGACCGTCACCTCAAGCTGTAATTGAATATGGTGCTTTTGAAGAAGATTTCCCATGAATTCTCTTACTGATAGTAGAAATGATGTTGAATTTTATATTAATGGTTCTCAAACTGAATATCTGAACTTGAACGATACTTTATTAACTGTTCAAATTAAAGTTATAGATAAAAATAAAAAAGCTTTGGCCGATGCTACTGATGTAATACCGAATAATTTCTTGTTTCATACACTTTTTAAGGATGTAATTCTTGGTTTTAATAATATCAAGATTGAGGGTGGAAACAATACATATAATCACAATGTGATAATTGAAACTATTTTAAATTATAATACTGATACTAAAAATACATGTCTTACTCCTATGGGTTATGACAGTGTCGATGATATTTACTTCCTGGTGTTAATGTCAATATGAGACTGAAAAGATCTGATTCGTCATTATCATTAACTTCTGTAGCTGGAAAACCAATTCTTCAATTAGTTGATGCAAAATTATTGGTGAGACGAGTTCAAGTTGAACCTAGTGTATTAGGCGGTCATCAACTTGGTCTTAATTCTAAACATGCAATATATCCATTGAAAACTAAGGAGCCTGTTTCATTTGCAATTGGTCAGGGTGCATCATCTTTTTATAAGGAGCAAATATTTGGAGATAGAAGAATGCCGAATTTCATACTTGTTACATTTCAATCTGAAACTCAATATAATGGATCATAAAACGATTCGAGTTCAACTTTCAAACATTTTAATGTTACTTTATTATCATTGTCAAAAAATACAGATTATCGAGAAACATATACTCAAGATTTCGATAATGATAATTATTGTGCTACATATATTCAAAGTATAATGAGAAATATGGGTTATTTGGATAAAAACTTGAATTGTGGTATAACTCTTGATGAATTTAAAACCAAATATCCATTCTTCACATTTGTTTTGGCCCCTGATTTTGACTTGAATCAAAGTCAATTACCTCAAAATGGAAATCTTTGACTGGATATCAAATTTGCAAGTGCCAAAAATGAACAAGTTCATGTCATAATATATGCGGTATTTGAAAATGATTTGCCAATTACTGCAAATAGAACAGTTTTGGTTTGAAAAAAGTTCAAACATTACTAGTTTGATCATTTCTGCTTATATAAATAAAGTAAAGAAAGAAATTAAATTGAATATGAAGTAAGTAATATTGTAACTAATAATATTATTATAATAGTTCTGTTCAGATATATCGAATTTGAAAACAAATATTGGGAAACGAGTTTGTTGGAATGTACCCATTAAACAAAATTCCATATTTAAAAGCCAACCAAGCCATAATTGTCAGCACAGATTCATCTACTCTTAATGGAGGACACTGAATTGCAGTCTATGTTAAACCGGATTAAATATATGTTTTCGACCCCATGGATGTTTATTATCCTCCTCTATTGATCAAAAAACTATCGGAAATTGGAAAACATGTTGAATACAACAAAATTCAGATTCAAAATCCATTAATTAAAACTTGTGGCCAACATTGTCTTGCTTTCTTAATGTATAAACATTCTAATTAAATAAATGTTTTGTAAAAATGGCGTGTTACTTTATTAATATTATGATGCATAATAATATTATTAAGGAGTTATGTATTATTAATACAAACAATATTTTTGAACCACTACATTGGTTATTTAGAGATGAACCTATGGATCATACAGATTTGGAATGGTATGAAGGAGGATACTTTTGTCCGACATGTATATTGCAAGATATTGATGTTAATTAAATTTTTTATGTGCCTAATGATAGCGGATGGAAGATTGAATTATTGAAGAAATATTTTCCCACACTTCGATTAATAAAATATTTGTTAACCAAGAAGGATTTTCCATCAAATTTTACATGTCCCTACCGTGAACATTCTGATTTTGCCTACAAACTTTGTCTTTTAGCTTTTGTAGATTATTTAACTGTTTTATAAATAAATATTGTAACTTCTTATAATAATAAATAATAATAATAATAATAATAATAATAATAATAATAATAATAATAATAATAATAATAATAATAATAATAATAATAATAATAATAATAATAATAATAATAATAATAATAATAATAATAATAATAATAATAATAATAATAATAATAATAATAATAATAATAATAATAATAATAATAATAATAATAATAAAAATAATAATAATAATAATAATAATAATAGTCAATCATTACTCACTCATCACCGAATTCATCAAGGAAATCGAAATAATAATAATCGAAATAATCGAAATAATAAATCGAAATCGTCAGGCAAATCATCAAGGAAATCCAAATCATCTGCGAATTCATCTTCGAATTCGTCAAGGAAAATATTATTCAATCCAATATCAACTAAAATATTAAAATGCCCATATGCGAAGCTCTTTTTCTCCTCAACCCATACCCTTTTATCATTGTTGTTTGTAAGGGATGTATTATTTAATAGTTTATTAAAGTTCCAATCTAAACTATTTGTCGATTCAGCTCGAAGTCGGGTATTTGTGCTGATATATTCTTTCAGTATCGGTTTTTGTGTAAATTTTATTGCCCGATTTTTACTTGTAACTTCTACTCCAAGACCCATATATAATTTTAAAAGACGCCAATGGATAACGTAATTATTTTTCGGGTGATGGGTTAATAATAATTTCGGTACAGTGGAATTCGGTGGACACATTTTTTCAGCAGCTACCCGGAAATAGTCTAGGAGATCGTGAATATTAGACGGAATAACTAAATCCACTTCCACAATGTATCCATAAGATTATGTTTCCAAATCCGAACTAATGCAGTCAACTAAAATGGCTAATAATTCCACTTCATTGTATATCCACTCAAAATCGCTGCATGGTAAATATTGGCTTAATGCCCATCCGTAAAAGTTGTTTATATCTATATAAAGCAACTCTGTTTCTTCATCTGGCATTAAGCCAACGGCATGGTGCTTGTTTACAAATGTGAGACCACCACGGATTCCACCTTCAAAGAAATTGTACATTTCCATATCTATCAACAATTCAACTGGATCTTTTAATGCCATGATCGCAGATGCCCAACTCATTCCGGGGATTCCAAAAACGTTGAGTGGTTCAAGTTCATTATGAGCTTTTGATCTTGCTCGAAATTGTTGGAAGAAATCGACAAGCAAAAACACGTCCAATTTAAAATAAATTTGTAAATAATCCATCAGAGTTTCGCAACTCGTTTCTTGCCATATTTGTTGAGCTAACTCATACTCCTCATATTTAACACCTTCCCAAATAGGAGGCAATTCATATGTTGTTTCTAAAACATCCTGACTAGTGGCAAAATCACAAGGAAATATGCCTTTTTTGATAATAATTGCCCCAGCAGTAAACACAGAACGAGTTATCGGTAATTCTGTCAGGGTTTTTACTGCGTTATGCAATGAAGAATTGACAAATTGGTATGAGTCAATAAATCTCACAGTAAATTTTCCCAACCATATTATTAAGCTTAAAAATTTCTCAGTGCTCGTTGGAATGCAACTGAGACTCCAATGAGGAAATTGATTAAGGCCGTGTTTCAATATATGATGTAGATAATAACCTTTTAGATTATGAAATACAACAGGTAATGTTTCTTGTATTTTTCGCTGTTTATTACATAAATTACATGCTGCTCCGAGATATTTTCCTGTAAAGTGATCATAGTCTTTCACTTCTCCGGCATTGGCTTTTTACATAAGTAGCAATCGACCGCTAAACTAAACTCCAATTTCTCTTGGGTTGTCAAAAAGTTCATTTGGACATGTCCTCTTGTCTTGTAATAAACTTTGACAATATTCTCTACAATATGTTCAACTTCAACCAGAAATCTGTATACACAATCTGGACCGATAAAATTTAAATACTTTGTAGCCCTTGTAAAATTATTTACCAGTAAGAGGCCTGCAGCAATTGGTAAATGTTTCTGATTATCTCTTTCATCCAAAGGCAAAACCGCTTTGAAGTCTGTATATATGACAAATGGAGGAGTTACAATTTTTGACCAGTCAATAAAATCCAAGTCACTGTTTTCAAGCAACGTGTACAATGTTGTTCCTAGTTAATTTTTTCTGCATAATTCCACATGCTTGTCAAAAACTATTTGGCTTCTGAATCCATTTAAGCATGTCTCACACCATATGGATTGGATACGTACTGGGCAATTATGGGTGTTTCTACAGTTCATTAATCTCTGCAAATCTTGAACTGCTGTATAATGGTATTCACCATTAGATTCCAGTAATAACAAAAACATTATTCAATTCACATTATTCATAATTTCTCCTTATTAATATTTTATACTTTTATGAAATATAAATTATAGAATTATAGAATTAGATAAAAATATATTTCAACAATAAAAATTAAATATTTTGCTAAAAATGTTATAAAACTATTCTCTGATCTTTTATAAAATATGCTAATTTATTAAGATAATATTAAGAATAATATACGTTAAAAATAAAAAATTATAAAATAGCATAGTATAAAAATCTAAAAACTAAAAATCTAAATTTATAATGTCATATTAAAATAATATAAAAACTATTTTATCTTACAAATAGATTAATTTACAAATTATAATAAAATCAATATAAAAATCAAAAAGTTACACATGTCTTATAAGGATATTTCGTTACTAAAAATGTCATAAAACAATTCTATGATTTTTATAAAAAAATATGTTAATTTATTAAGATTAATACACCTTAAAATTGAAAATCTTTAAAAATTGTAAGAGGGCAAGTATAAAAAATTTAACATTATTCATAATTTCTCATTACTAATATTTTTATGAAATATAAATTATAGAATTATATAAAAATGTATTTCAACAATAAAAAATTAAATATTTATTAAATATTTTACTAAAAATTTTATTAAATAATCATACTTTTTTTATGAAATAGAATTAAGTTAAATTAAATCTTATTAAATAATTTACTAAAAATTATTAAGTTCTTAGATTTCGGTTTTGCACGTTTAGAAGTGCTGGCTCCTTTATTCATCAACATATTCATATTCATTCTGTTGGATTCATCCATAAAATTGGGCATAGTCATTCTGTCAGATTTCTCCATAACCATAGGCATATTATTCATTGGCATATTATCAACTAAAAACCTTTATTAAAAATAATAATTAATTAATAACTATACCATTTACATCAAGATCCACACCGAACAGATTTGATCCATCTCCATTAATTTTAGCCTTCTTGTTTTCACCCATAAAAAATCGGCAAACATTCCCTAAATTAATTATAAATTTAATTTAAATAAAAATAATAAATAAGCCATAATTTAAACAAAAATGAGAAAATTGGGTAAATTAGAACAAAATAATTAATGCGGTTTGGAAATTATCAATAGGGCTGCTGTAACATAAGCACGTACCGCAAACAGAAATCAAAAATAAAATAAAACATAATAAATAAAACAAAATAAAAACATAACAAAATTAAATAAAACAAATATTAATTAAAATCATTGAAAAGCCTACAGATGCAGAAAGAAACAAAAAACCAAAATATAAAACCGCCAAAACCTTGCAAAAGAAGGCTTAGAAAATACATAAGCGGAAGCGGCGACCAAAAATTTAAATATCAAAGGGTAAAAAGAGAAACAATCAAAAAGAATGGTTAAACAATGAAAAATAAAAATTTACGAAATATTGAGAAAATAATATCAAAAAATAGAGAAAAATAAGGAGAAAAATAAAATATTTAAAATAAAATTAAAGCAATAAAACCCCCCGAAAAATAGCCGAAAAAGACTCAAAATACTCTGATTGGTCGCACCCAGGCATGAAATCACTATATACAGCAGTCATTTTCATAATTTTTAGACTTAGAGAGAAAATTTTGTAGACACAAAATTTTTAGACATTTTGTTGGCAGACAATTTTTGTTAGACTTTTAGAAAATTTTGTAGACACAAAATTTTTAGTAAGTTGTTGATACAATTTGTTTTAGACAATTGTTTAGTCAATTTTTATGCCAACGTATGACAATTTTTCAAATTCGGATGCTTGACTGATTGTAAGTATTGTTTTTTGTAGAAATATATTTTTCTAAGTTAATGTTTTATTTAATTTAACTTATTCTGGATGGCCGCGATGTCTTTTGGCATCGCTCGGCAGGTTCCCACTTACTTATTTATATTCATTTTATATATATTAGTTTGTGGAAAGTGGAAGGGCAGTATTCAATTTCTAGAGTTAGTTTTGTGGAATGTTGATGTGCTGCCTTGTCGCTAACTACCCTTCGGTGTCTGCCTAGTCCGGTCAGGCCTCGTTACACTGATCGCGGGTAGGACTCCGTCGTAATTCACCGTGGCGGCCATTGCGATGTTGGTCGGAGCGGTAAGAGGGTAAACTGCGGGAAGATCGCCATAATTAAGGGGATAACATTTGTGTAAATGTTTAAGTAGGAAAATTGAATTTTTAATTTAACTCCTGCCGATTATTATATTATCAAGGGTACGACTATTGATAGAAATTTAGGTCAACGAAAGTATAAAGTAGGGTTAAATCACGTACATTGTTTGATAATCATCGCGGTGGAAAATTAAAATAAAATGATACATTTTGGTATAGATCTGTGAGATGATAATATAGAGATTTACGAATGGTGGTAACTGTGGCGACCAAAGGAAAGCAAATATGAGTTGTTGGACTAAAATAATGACCTTATAATAATGTATTCATTTCAATTTACCATAGGCTAACGTTTGTATGAAACATGGAATTTTTCATAAAATAAGGGCGGAACGCTGCCCAAATTTTTGAAAAATATTTTAATAAATAAACAGTAATGATGACAAATTGATATAGAAATTGTAGAAATAGATGAGTATGGACAAGCGTATAGATAGAAAGAGACGTAAGTCCTTCCATCGACAGTCAGGAACCCGAAAGTGAAAATATCATGAGGAGTAGTTCTAGAAATGGAGCTCACCTGCTTATGAATTTTCAGCTGCTATATACAGTACCAACATGAGCTTGCTCATGGATATATAGTGGTAGGATTAAAATTGTGGGGCGTCTGGGTGAGACAGCATAGACCCTAAGAAAAGAAGGTATTTTGATCGAGGAGGATAAGTTTGAATAAGTTTTGTACAGACTTAAACAAAATAATTACACCCAGTACACCAGCAATCCAATGAGATTGCTTAAATTAATTTTCAACCAATCACAATCGAGATAGAGCATGCATAGACTAGTTGTGGTGTTATAAAGACATTACACGAATAAACATCATGTGATAGTTACAACGACATATTAACAAAGACATATGCATGACACATTAAATAACAAGGACATATGCACATGAAATGCACATCACATGTTTATTAAAAAATTATGTATAAACAAATTATAATGAAAAATATTATCAATAATAATAATAATAATAATAATTATAATAATTATAATTTCACAGTAATGTCACAATTAAATGAAAATGGTACATATTAATTTAATTTAATATTATTATTATTTTATTAAGATGTTCTCATAAAATACTTGGCGGAAAAAATATTAGAAATTACTGGGATAAATATATATGAATACCTATTGAGGGATGAAGAATATGATAATCAATCTATGAGCATGGAAGAAACTGACGAAGAGACTGAGGATATGAATAATGATATGAACACAAAATGTGGCGATGATGAATGTGATTGTAATTATGAGGAAGTTTTATGATGAAGAAATTTTTAAATTGAAAATTTTAAAAATTAAAAAGTTTAGATTAATTTTTAAAAAAAACAAAACAAGAAGATATTTTAATTAAAAATATCTTCGTAGAAAATTTGTTTAAATAAGAAAGATTAAGGCAGAAAATTTTGAGTTGATATTTATTGAAATAAAATTTATGGAAACAAAAACTGATTTTAATGTTTTACAGGATGAACCTCCTAATATGATGGCAGCGGTAAACACGGACGCAATTACCGAAAGATTGCTACCAAAGGTATTCTGCCAAGGGGACGATTTGGAAAAGTTCATTAAAAGATGCGAAATTTATTTCGACGCCAAGGGAATCACGCAGAAGAAAGACCAGGAAAGATTAACATCTTGCATGATTGATGAGGATCTCCTGGAAGTGTACGCCAAAACACTAAAAAAAGCCGAAGGATTCCAGGCTAGGTTGCGATTGGCATTCGATCGTGAAAGAGATGTTTTAAAGGATCTACAAAACTTGTTGAATTACAAGCGGAAGGGTGAAGAAATAGAAACGTATTTTAAAAAGGTGGAGGACCTTGTTGATAGGTTGTTCGAAAATAAAGAATTTACCAAAGAGAAATTAACAGCAAGGATGTTAATAGTATGTGCGGAGAATAAAGAAGTTGAGAAAGAAGTGATACTACGGAAGATAAAAAGCACAGAAGAAATAAAGGAAACACTAACTCTGATGGACAAAGTAGAAAAGCAAAGAGAGCAGATAAACAGTATGAAAAGTTACGCCAGAGTGGTCTATCAGGAACCACAGGGAAGAGTACAATACAAGAAGAAAGAACAGAGAGAAGAAAGTATCCGAAGAGAAATGCCAGAATGCTGGTTATGCCACAAAATAGGACACACGAAAATTGATTGTCCAATAAAAGGTAAAATAGAATGCTGGACATGTCATAGAAGCGGACACATAAGTAGAAACTGTCCAGATAAAAAAGCTCCAAGATGTTTTGGGTGTGGGAAAGAAGGTCAAATAAGAAGATTGTGTCAGGAAATACGCTGTGAAAGATGTAGCAGAAATGGTCATAGATCCGAGGAGTGTTATACAAAGATGAGGTACGGGCAAGCGACGGAGAGACAAAGATTCACGGGAAACAGATACAGTCGAATAAATGGTATCGAGAAAGAAGAAGAAAGGGAATCGTGTGTAGAGACAAATGAAGATAATTTTAGGAAGACGTACCCAAACAACAGGGCTCCACCAGTAGAGGAGTTGGTTGGAGCCATATTCTAACAGAAAATTTGATGGGATATCCTCAAGGGGCAGAAAAGTGGGAGAATGTTGGAAAGGTAAGCGAGAAAGTATACAGGTTCCTAAAGAGAGAAATGTTTGAAGAGGAAGTGGAGAGAATTGGAACCATCGAAACGGAGCAGGTTGTTGAAATTTTGTATAACAGAATGCAAGGAAGGCCTAGTATAACAGTAAGGATGAATGGGGAAAATTTCGACTGTTTATTAGACACTGGGGCAAGAATCAATGTAATGAGTGTGAACTGTTTCAACAAGCTACGAGGACAACAATTGACGAAAAGTGACGATAAGTTACGATGCGCAAACGAGAGTACGATCGAGACAATAGGAAAAACGAAGGTGCAAGTAACCATTGGAAATGTTTCGAAGGAAGTTATATTCATTGTGGCGGAGAAAGTGACACCAGACGTGATTGGAGGAATCGAATTACAAGAAACATTTGGATTTAGACTGTTAAAAATTAAAGATATCGAGGCTAGTGAAAAAGACAAGAACTATATTTGTAACATTGAAGCAAAATTTGGCAGAAAAATAAAGGATGAAGAACGATTGATACGAGCGTTGGAGCAGTTAAAGATCAATGAAGATAGCAAATTAAAGGAAATTATAACAAACAGTGGAAACGTGTTTATGGCAGATAAATGGGATGTGGGTCGCACACATTTGGTAAAACACAAGATAGTTACAAGAGGTGAGCCGATAAACATAAAACCATATCGTCAACCACTAAATTTGGAATCAAAGATTGAAGAAGCAATACAAAATTTGTACGAAAATGGAATTATACGGAAATGTAACTCTCCATGGAATACACCGCTAATATGTGTATGGAAAAAAGAGAAAAAGGATATTAGACTATGCTTGGACTTTAGACAGCTGAACGCGGTAACAGAGAGGCAGGCATTTCCAATGCCAAACATAGACGAGATGTTGGATTTGTTAGGAGGATCCGTCTTTTTCAGCTCAATCGATCTAGGTAATGCATATTACCAAGTGGAACTAGAAGAAGAATCACAGGAGAAAACAGCTTTCTCAACAAAGAACGGACAATATTGTTTCAACAGAATGCCGTTTGGAATTGCAGCAGCACCAGGTACGTTCCAAGAAATGATGACAAAAGTATTAGGCAAAATAAAGGGAGCAATGGTGTATTTGGACGACATCTTGATTTATTCAAGCAGTAAAGAGAAACACTATACAGTACTCGGAGAAGTGTTAAAGGCGATTGAGGAAGCAGGCCTAAGGATTAATCCAGAAAAATGCCAAATAATAAAGAAAGAAATCAGATTCTTAGGACACATAATCAGCAAGGAAGGAGTACAGACAGATCCATCTAAAATTCAGGCCATACAGAACTTTGGGAAGCCTAACTGCGTAAAGAAACTCCGAAGCTTTTTAGGTATTTGCAATTATTATAGAAGATTCATCAGTGATTATGCAAAGAAGGCAAGGATGTTAGAACAATTATGTAGCGGACCAAGTAACAAAAAATTAGAATGGAGTGAAGGAACGAATAGCGTGTTTGAGGGATGGAAATTAGCACTCACGACGGCGCCAATCTTATGTTTTCCGGATCTGAAAAAAGAGTTCATTTTAGATACCGACGCTAGTTTCGATACCATTGGAGCAGTACTCTCACAAAGAGATAAAGATGGAAAGGAAAGAGTAATTGCGTATGGATCACACTCGATGACGAGCCACGAGAAAGGATATTGTATTACAAGAAAGGAACTATTGGCGGTATATTATTTTTGCATTCATTTTAAGCACTATCTCTACGGAAGAAGATTCACGCTCAGGACAGACCACAAGGCAATCACGTTTATGATGACAACCAAGAAGCCGATTACTTCACAATTCCAAACATGGATCAATTATTTGAGCAGTTTAGATATAAGAGTAGAATACAGAAAGGGTATTAATCACCAAAATGCAGACATGGTGTCGAGAACTAAATGTGACACGTGTGTTCAATGTCAAATGGCCCACGAAGAAGCTAAGAAAGGAAAGATAAAAACAAGATTACTAGACTCGATCAGAGAAGAGGGAAGAAGCAACATCCAACATGGAATTGTAGAAGAAGTACGAAAGAAAACGATGATACCTGAAAATGAGTTACAAGAAACAATAAAGGAAATACATAGACTATTGTGTCATGCTGGAGTCGAGAAGATAGCCGATTATATGAAAGATAGATATGTTGGAAAACACCTGTGGAGTAAGATTCAGGAGATTGTTCGAAGTTGTGAGATTTGTCAACAAACCAAGGCTTTAACAATAACAACGAAAGAACCAGTAAAAAGACAAGATTCAAAGGAAATGTTCGAAATTATATTCGTAGATATATGTGGACCGTTGGCAGAAACAAAAGGACGTAAGAAGTATATATTGGGCATAATAGATCAGTATAGTAAGTATCAAGTCTTGACAGCGATAACAAAACAAGACGAAGAAACAATAAAGAAGACGATTTTAGAAAAGTGGATTTTAAGATTTGGATGCCCAAAAGAGATAAGAGTTGATTGCGGAAAGGCGTTTGAATCAGGAATGATGAGAGAATTCACAAAGATGTTAGATATTAAATTATGTTTTTCGAGTCCATACCATCACCAAACAAACGGTCAGATAGAAAGACAATTCAGGACAATACGGGATTTGATAAATGCTACTTTACAGGATAGAAAGAAGACGGATTGGGCAGAGATATTACCAGAAGTCGAATTCACTTTAAATGCAACCAAACAAAAACGACAGGGAAAAGCCCGGCAGAGATAGTTTTTGGAAAAAAGATTAGCAGGGAAAAATGGTACGGGTCCAAAGAAATACCGATAAAGGAAGAACTAGAAGAACAAACAAGGAGAAAATTCAATGTAGGAGAAGAAGTATTAGTAAAAGTAGAAACACGGCACAAAGGCCAGGACAGGTATGAAGGTCCGTACAAAGTGATAGAGAAAGTGCATGACAGACGATACATCTTAAGAAATGAAGATGGAAAAAGGATCGAAAGAAATGTGGAAAAACTTAAAAATTTCTTAAGAAGGGGGATATGAGGAAGTTTTATGATGAAGAAATTTTTAAATTGAAAATTTTAAAAATTAAAAAGTTTAGATTAATTTTTAAAAAAAACAAAACAAGAAGATATTTTAATTAAAAATATCTTCGTAGAAAATTTGTTTAAATAAGAAAGATTAAGGCAGACAATTTTGAGTTGATATTTATTGAAATAAAATTTATGGAAACAAAAACTGATTTTAATGTTTTACAGGATGAACCTCCTAATAGTAATGAAATAAATATTAAAGAATAAAAGTTTTGTAATTTACAAAAATTAATAAAAATAAAGCATAAAACATTTATTATTTTTTCAAAATATATTTTACACTAAAATAAATTGAACTAAGTCTAATCATAATTAAAATAAGTTTTGTTTTGGTGGAGAATTTTCTTTTTTCAGCAAGCATATTGATATTATCCCCTGATCCGTTTTCAGCTACCCATGGTGAAATCTCATTTTGAATTATCTATTTAATATTAGTAAAATATTTTTAATTAAAAACATTATACCTGTAAAGACCAATAGAAATATCTTTCATAATACTCACCCAATCTTTGAAGAATTATCTTCATATACATGAAGGCCACAATGACTCGTGACCATTTCATATTTTCCAATAATGCATAAAACACTCCCCTGAATGCATTTTCCTTTGCATCGAGTGTTGATCTAGAAAGGATCCATGAAAAATCGATGGGATTTCTTCTGTAAACTTTCAGGGCTTCATCCACGAAAAATTGAAGATTGGTAATAAGTTCATCACCTTTCTCTTCAGTTACCAGACGGTTTAAAATATGAATTGTTTGTTGGTTCATTTTTAAATGAATTATAAAATTGTTAATTTTATTTATACCATGGCCCGATTATATATAAGAGATTTTATTGGTTATTAATATTTTGTTGAAAAAATTATACTAATTATACTAATAATAATAATAATAGTAAAAATAATAATAATAATAATAATAATAATAATAATAATAATAATAATAATAATGATAATATTTGAAATAATAATAATATTTAATAATATTATAAATTTTTTCTATAGAAAAGTGACTAAGAAAAGTTTTGAAAAAAGTTCTTTTTTAAATAGACTTACAAAGATTTTGAAAAAAAAAATTTACTAGGGGGCGGTATATCTCTTTGTTTGGACTTAGAAAAATTTTGAAGTTTTATGACTCATTCCTTTGTTCGATTAGTCATCGATGACGTCAACGATGACCCTTCGTGGATTTACTTCTACCTACTTATATGACACACTCTAACAAAGATGTCTATGCGAAAACACTATTACCTTGATTAAAGACCTGTACATTGGGATCAATACTTTTTTCGATTGTGAAGGTGAAAAATCTGACCTTGTACCTATCATCAGGGGGTAAAACAAGGATGCTTACTTGCAATGACCTTCTTCTAGGGTTTTAGCTTTTCTTTAATATCTCTTTATTCTGAAACCACATTACTGCAATTTTTCGCATGTTTTGCCATATCAGAATTTTCATCCTTTACCGGTATGACGGGCTCAAATTGTTTCGTGAAAATTATACGGCCGTTTAAAAACGGAAGTAGAAGGTTGTGAAAATGTAAATGCATTCTGCTCCAGAAGAAATAATCTTGCTTTCTTCCCAGACTTTATTACTTTCTTCATATAGCTGGGCTCTTGCAGATTTTCGGGATTTGGCTGTTGTTTGATCAGTTAGCAGTCTGGTCCGAATCAGTATCCATTAATTTATTCAGTTCTTCATCATTGCCGATAGCAGATTGGAAATTTCGAGGAATAATCAGACTTTTCTTGTTATTTCTAGCAGCATCACCAGTTAATTCAAGTAAATCAACAGCTAAGTATTCCAAAACTGTTGCTAAATAAACTGTTGCTCCAGCTCCAACCCATTCAGCAAAATCTACCTTTCGCAATTTCCTGTGAATTTTACCAACAGTAAAATAAAGATTAACTCTTGAACTACGAATTCTGCTTCGGGACTTATTTATTTTTCCAGCTTTACTTTTTGTAGACATATTAAATGACTTTAATTATTGCACTAAAATCGAGGATTTGATAGAACAAGCTCGAGGAGCTATATCCAATCCGTTCCTGAACACCACATCATTTGACTGGTAGATAGGATACCATAATTCGGTTAAATTATGTTCACAAACCTCCATCAAAGTCGACAATTGCATAATTTTAAAAACACTGATGATGTTTTCGTTAATACATTTTCATTTGAAGAGCAAAAATTAGAAATGAGCATGAAATCAGAAGCTATATTAATTATTTCTCATAAAAATCATCGTCTTATATCAATATTCAACCGAATAAATTTCTTGAAATCCCCTTAAATGATCATAAATTTCTCTCTTGACCAATCATTTCCCTTTAAAATAAAATTTACTCTCAACCAATCATTGCTCTTCAAATGATAATATTCCTAGTTATATTCATTAATTTTCACAAAACTCTATCACTTAGACAATATTTACTACTTTAAAAAGCTATATTCAACCAATTAGATCTCCTTAAAAAATATCATAACATTTAATCTTAACCAATCATTTCCCTTGAAATGACATTTCCCCCCATTGCACCAACAATATACATATTTTTTGTAAAATCCTACAAAATCGATAATATTTATTCCTTTAGAAATATATATTCAACCGACTCAACCTCTTAAAAATTTATCATTCGGATCATATTTACCAAATGTATTCCAATCGATTGAATTCCCTTAAAACTATCATAAAAATTTGAATTTTGCAATAGAAAATAATTTTTCTTTAAAGTATTATAAAATTGTTATTGATACCCAACATTTTCCATCAAAAATCACCACAATTTGATTCTGGTAAAAAATTCAACCCAAAGAAAATTCTTCAAAAAGCACTAAAATCGAATAAAATTTATGTTTCCTAAAAAATCAATAAATTTCTTGAAACATTATATTTTCTCATTAATTATATACTAAAATAATTAAAATAAATTTGAAAATCAATAAATTTTATCTGACAACAATAAATCTTTAGTATTTCCTAAGGGTTATCATAAAATTCATAAGTATACTGATAACCACACTGAGCATCCACTTAAAAATCTCTAAATTATACTACTTTTGTGATTCATATCCATGAAATCAATAATATTGGAAATGAAAGTAAACAATTGACCCCTATTCTCAAAGATATTTTATTCTTTCTAAGTTTCACTAAAATATTTTTAAAAATCAACTGAAATCGATAAAAGTTTAATAAAACCGTTTAATAATAAAAAGTTTAATTAAATCTTGTCTCTGTGTCTTCAAATATTCCAAAAAATGATTGTAATTTACTGTAAAATACATTAATCACTACCCAATAAACTTCTGAAAAGCTTTACATACATTCAACGAATAAATACAATACAATTTCAACTTTTTTAAATAGATCATAAAATTATAATTAAAATATCATTTACTATTCAAAATCTATCAGTCAAATTGGATTCTAATTGGTAAATAATTATCTTAAATAGATGTTTCATAAACATTTTGTTCCTAAAATAAACTTTTATTTAAAATAATCCTAAAGTCAAGTCAAATCCATTAAATTATCAAGAAATTAAGTGCTTCTAAAATTATAGATTTACCCTCATTTCTTCAATAATTTCTACAAAAACATAATAATCCCCCAAATCCATTAAAATTCAACAGAAAACCATAAAATTCACAAAATCAAAATGATTCAAAATTTAATAGTAAATGTAAAATATCATCTAAAACTTGATATTTCATTAAAAATTATCATAAAATTTCCCTAAATGTTCTAATTGATTTACATAGCCTAAAATTATTATATTCTTGCCCATTACAACCTAATCTATTGAATGTTGTAATTAAATTTATTAAAAGTTAATTAAATTTTCATTGAAAATGACAAGTCAATAACAAGTCAACAAATAGAATTTGAATTAGTAGAGATTATATTCTATAAAGAAAATTTTCAGCGAAGAAGTTATATCGATGGGAGAGTACATTAGTCACATTACGTGACTAAAATCGTTGAAATTACTGAAAAAAGAGGGATAACTAAAGATATCTACTAAATGTTTTCAATTGATACATTAAAAACTTACAATGGTAATATAATTTGAGTGGAGAAAATATACCTCGAAGAGGAAAATATTCATTGAAGAGCAAAATATTCATTGAAGAGGAAAAACATTCATTGAATAAGGAAAGCATTAATTGAAGAGAGAAAATATTCAATAAAGAGGAAAGTAATCATTAAAGTGAGAAATTATTCATTGATGAGGAAAATATGAATTGAACAGAGAAATTATTTATTGGAGAGAGAAAATATTTACTGAAGAGTGAAAACAATCATTGAATAATGTAAAATATGAATTGAAGCTAACAAATATTCAGTGAATCGAGAATTACTTATAATAAATTAGACGGTAAAATTTCTCAATGTAGAGATGAAATATAAATGAAATATTGTGAAATACTTGAAATAAATGAAGTCTGAACTACTCACTGACCAATTAATATATTTAAAAGATGAACATATTCACAGAAAATGAATTGTACTTTAAGAGTGGATGAATTACTATTATATTCAATTAAAAATTATTAAAAATTATTTTTATGTGTATCAATTTTTATTAAATATTTACTATGTTGATATGATACATCTTTTTATATGGTTGTTGTTGAATTTATTATTATTATTATTATTATTATTATTATTATTATTATTAGTATTATTTTAAATTTAGTTTCAAAAAATTAACTATTTAACGACGAAGTTTTAATTAAATATCAATTTATGTTAAAATTATCATTTATAAATGATTATTGTTTTGAAATTTTCTTATTAATCTAAAATAAATTTGAATCTTCAAAAACTAAAATTATATTAAAAATGACTTTAATACCAAATTAACGTATATTTAAAATTGAAAAATTTACCAAAATAATTTAAAATAAATACATCAAAAATTTAAAAAATTTGAATTTAAATTTGTCAAAAATAGTTTAAAGCACCAAAAATAAATACAAAAAAAATAATTTAAAAATAAAGATGCGCACACAAAATTAATTATGTTGGAATATTAAATATTCGTCGATGAATAAGTCTCTCGATCCGACTTCTCGTGTTCAATAATCAATAAGACAAAATTCCAACAACGAAATCTTTATTGACAAATATTCACCACGATACACAATTGTTTACTTCTCGTACACACCCTAAGGGCATCACGATGTAAGTGACTGCAATCTGATTAACTTTATCGGTTTACTGCTCTTCACTCGTTAGATTCGCGCTACGACTAACTGGCAACATATTTTGTTGTCCGTTGCTTTTATAGTTTTTGGATTCCCATTAATCTGAATTACTGCTGGAAAAACAATTTTCCATTTCGGACAATTTATTGCCCGTTTCAATAATGCTGGGAAACACATTAAGCTGACGTTCAACTCGGCGGCCCTTGATTAATGGGTTTGTCGAAAAATAATTTAATTAATTAATTAATTAATTAATTTGTTTTTGGGCTCCCGGCCCTTCAATATACCTTATCTCAATTTAATAGTATTTTATTGGTCTTCAAAATCAAATTTCCACTGGTTACCACTTTTCCCCCCGAAAAATATTGATTTTTACTTTTTTCAAAATGTTAATTAATTTTTGATAATTTTAAAATTTTATTATTTTTATTCATGTTTTCTTATAACCCCAACAATTACGTCATTACGTAATTTAATACGTCGTCGGAGGGGGGAGGTTACTGGGATTTTTATGTGTGGGCACAGTGTTCCCCTACCTACCTACTGTTATCAGCAAATTACTATATATCTGATGAGTGGGTAATTCTTTTCCAAATTTACTAATATAAAATATTGTTCATCTTTTTCTGGGTAATATAAATAGTCCAGCATTTTTAGTTGGAGAGGGACAACGGAGACTGACACAGATTCATAAACCACAAACATAACGTTTAAAATTTGAATCATTGAAACACGGACGAGGAAATTTAGACGAGAAGTGAAAGACACAACATTCAATAGAAGAGACGACAAATCGACAAACAAGACACCAATTTATAACATTTAGATTATTGTGAATTTGCCAGCTGGATATATTTATATAAATTTGAACTGAGATTTCAGATAAAAGCGAAAATTCTATACGAAAACGAGATTTTGATATTATTTTGTTCAGCGAGATTTTACTTTGTAGAATCTAATACACATATTATCCAGTACGTAATTTTTATTGTTGTAAATAAACAGAAAACAGTTTTGCGGTACCGATGAAGCCCAAAAATCATCACTTCTTACCCTTCTGAATTTAACAATATAGACCGTCGTGTTGCACGGGAGCGATCGGTCTCTTGCTGGCTGCAAACCAGAGGATCCATTCGATCCAGCATCTTTTGGACTTTGTAAATTACTATTACACGCTATAAAATATTCTACAAATAATCAAGTTTATTACAGATAACCAATTGTCTTTATTTTTAAGAACACAAGAAACCAACCATATTAATATTATATTAATAATAATTTATATTTACTATAACTATGTTTTAATAATATTTAAGTTCAATCGGAGTCAGAACTGTATATTATCTCCCCCATTTGATCTTAACAATAGTATATTTCACATTTATTTTGATAAATTACAATATTGAACGTTGCGCAATAAATTTTGAAACATCAATTGTTATGTAATGAATGGATACATTCATTTTCTCAAGGTCAGAAAGGTTTCTGCCATTAGGCTAGACTATGTGGCAAATAAGGGCGGAAAACCTTATTTAAAATCAAACAGCGAAAAAATTGTACATTTTATGAGCAAAAAATGAAAACATCAAACTGCAATTAAATAAAATAATTTTATTTATAAACGAAATTAATTCAAAATATACAATTTCCATATAACATTAACAAATAAAAATGCATTATATTTACATAAAAATTATTTTCAAATTCAATACGGTGCAAACCTTTGAGTGCTTATTAGATTGGGATGATGGACGAGAGGATTTGATTTAGTTAGAGAATTATAACTGACTGGAATCTGCGAGAATAAGTGTATATTAGGCTGATTGTGACAACCGTTTGCTAAGGCTTGAATATTTTGTAAATACGCCAAATTTGAATAATCGGTTCTAAAATTAATAATTATAAATCAATTAATAAATTAAATGCCGCAATACCACATGTTAATTTCTATCAGTTTTATTCAGGGATAAGTATTTATAATTTTTTGTTTTACTTGATCAATTATAGCTTTTTTTGAATGTATACATTTAAATGCAAAGAAAATGTCACAATGTCATAGACTCAAAAGGTTAAACATGTGGTCAAATCAAGCAGATTACAAAAACATTGCTGAAGTTTGCTTTAAATGACTCTCTAATATCCTATTTAATTATAAGGTTAACTGAACATGTTAATATAAAAACGGATGACTGATATCAAGTCTTTTTAAAATGAGTGAAATGTAACTTTACTACAAATTATTCAAGCATTTTTCATCGTTTTTATTTAATATGTCTAGTCAATTATAATGTTAATTGAAGTGATATTTTAACAATTTTATTGTATTCTCAAAAAGACCAATAAATAAATTACATAATTGGATTTTACGAATTTTAAGCCATTTCTTAGTGCTGGAGACTAGATTAATTTAACCATTAAATTTCCGTGTTGCCATTTGGATACATGACAATATTTTGTTGATCAGTTTACTACTGCAAAGAAATAAATGGGATTCGCATGTTGTAGTGATTTGGCAACATAAAAGTTTTTTTGCAATAAATAAAAAAGTTTATGAAATATTTTTTCTGCTATTTTCCAGAGCTATGCGCTGCTTCTTTAATCAATTGCAATAAAAAAACTAAAAATCGAGCATTTAAGGGTTAAATATAAAATTATTAAAAATTAAAATAGAAATTATTTTATTCGGGGTATAAAATTAGCAAGCAATAAAGTAAATGTTAAAAATTTATTTGCGGAGGTAACCTTAATGAAATGATAAATAGTCATAAGATGTAAAACTATATAAAATAAATAGCCGGAAGGTCATTCCTTATAATAAAATACAGATGGATTGGTTGTAGGATAACTGTAAATAATAGATATTCTAAATTATATAATATGTATGTATGTGTGTAAGTTGAAGTTGTATGAATGAAGAATATGTAATGTATGTCTGAATGTCAAAGATGCGATTTATGCGATTTATGTATGCATGTGTGTATCTTGCTCAAGATACTTACAATAAAATAATTTTCTCCCGGGAGTTACTCAATTGTTTTTAGATAAAAAATATTATGTCTTCAAAGTCTTCTAACAAGGCGACCACAGAGGACTCAAGACAAATAAGCAATTGAATGCGTTTATTTTACCACAGATAATATTTACTATTGGAGACAATTTTGAAATTTTCTTAGAAAATTTTATTATTTAACTTCAATCAAATTGTAGAAAACTTTCATAAGAGGATTTATCTCAACCGAAGCGGCTAAATTATATGAAGGAGTCAATGAAGAAATTGACATTTATAAAGATGCAGAAAGAGAAATGGATCGATTCAAGACTTCTTTCGAACAATTAATCGATTGGCAGAAAATATTTTAAGACACGAATTATCGAAAGAGAAATTAACTGCTTTTTTATTGCAAAATGCAACAATATTGTTAATGAAAACAATTCAATACCTAGCTGAAAACAGATTTACTGTCGACAGTAAAATATATTAAAATTATTTTCTTCTAATGTTTTTTAAATGAAAATAGAATAATAAGACCAACCCCATTTGAAGAGCATTGACAGCTAAAAGTCTATTTGATAAAGATAGCTGAAAGTTATTAAATATATTCTGATTGAGACCACTGGTAGACAAGCTGTTTAGTGGCATCAAGAGATTTGAAGGATTACAGAGGTTGGAATTCAGAATCTAAAATAAAATTGAAATTATAGCAAATAAATATAAACATATTCAAAATATTTATGACATTTATCAGTGACATATTTATTTAAAGGAAATACTGCGAATTAAATCTGGCTTATAATCTCAATATAAATTTTATTTTACTTTATAAAATGAACCAGTTAGGGTTTGTACTGCCTCTTAATACAGTTATAACCCGACAGGTAACCTCATTGTTTACAAAAGACAGCAGATTATATATGAAATTCATAAAATTTTAAATATAAATGAACTTAAAATATTATATACTATATAAAAGACATGGAAAAATTCGATCTCTATTTCATACTTGTCGATTTTTATTTATGGTTTTTTATTCCGAATGTGTATTTATAAGAAATAGAAATATTATTTATGCTATATATTATATCTTTATGTTGAGAATAGTCCAGTTTTCGAAGTGAAAGACGCACAATAATCACATTAGTTTAATGCAACCCTATTTTATTTATTATATTAAAAACGTGTCTCGACAAGCAATTTGAGAAGATGCATTGTTTGTAGTGGTAAAGATAGGGGACCTGTAAAGAGATCAAACCTAATTTGTTGTAAGTACAAAAAAGGGCTTCATGGATTATGTATTGGGCAACATAAATGTACATAAGGGATAGATTGTGTGGTTAACGAATAACGTTTTATTTTTCATTTATTTTGTAGAAATTATACTATTTTTTCAAATAATTTTTTGTTTTTTAAATGCTTAGAAAGTTACAGAGAAATATATTTTTAAATTTCTATTTTCCTCTAGCAGAGTGGCATTTTTAGCTAATCCTCTTAAAATCATGTTGGCACTCAAAGGGTTAAGATTTTAGTTTGATTTTGAAAAACTACTCTCACAGTTGGACCACAGTAGCAATGAATAATTGTTTAACAACAAGAAACTATTCATTACCAATATCATCACAATTACCATTGTAATCATCGTTTAAAGGATTAGAAGGAATTCAATTTTTAAGGAAGAATATGAAGATGTTTAAATCTCAAATATATGTCTTGAATCACTTGAATCTGGAGAAGGAAACATTTTTCTTTGCAATTCAGTTTCATATGAAATTCAGCATCATGCTATCATTCATCAAAGATTTTTTTCTTCTTTTTTCATCGAAATAGGCGCTTCTGAAAATTTATAGATTATAGCAAATTATTTTTTGCCGTATATTATTGCATGTTCTACTTGCTTGCCCACATTTTCCATTAAAAATACCTTTAAGACTTGAGTGTGTAGTACAATAGGCTCTTAGGGATTCGGAAATAGTTCAAATGACTAAATAACTAAAATAACTCAATTATGAAAAAATCAAAAATTCCATTTAGTCGTAAGGAAAAGTAAAAACAAACATTGTTTTTACTAAAGTTTATTTCAAAACAAATCCATGGTCTTTGAGTTTGGTTTCTTTATCAACATAATTAATTTTCTTATTTTTGTTCAATGAAATAACACTATGTTAATATGTTCAATAGAGACATGTTTATTCCTTTAGTTTGAAAGTAGATTTGTGTTTTGTTAATTTCTTAAAGAGTTCATTTCAATAGGCCGACGAAACATAAAAATGAAAATAATATGGTCTATGTGTTTTCCTTTTCATCAGTCAGATATTCTAAAGAATTCTAAATTTATGAGATTTTTTTTAAGATTCTCACAGCTTTGGCTCTTATACTCCATCAATTTTCTATTAAGCACATGAAATTTTGGGAAGTCTCCGAAGTCAGAATGTTCCACCGATTAGGAGAGGACGAAAAAAATATGAAAATACAGTCAAAACTAAAAAAAAGTTACAAAATAGATAGCTACTTAACCTTTGCGAATGTCGGCCGAATTCAGACTATAATTACTACATCCGGTAGACAATACTTTTCTATACTTTTCTATAAGTCACTAACAGCAATATTTTCATATACTTGTATAATTTGTAAGATGTTATAAAACTTTTTCATGAAAATCATGCGCTGTGTACCATAACAGATCTTTTTATTAAAAAAATCTTCCGGTGAAATATCTCTCTTATACGAAATTTATTAGAATTTATCAAGAAAAATGAAACTATGGCAAGAAAATTATAAATGAAATTTTGGTGATAATAACACAAACTTTAAAAATCAAAGGTTGAAGAAAGGAACGTTAGATTCTACGCTTACAGCAAAAAACAAAATCATAAATTTTAGTGTAGGTTTAGTTTATTAACTAATATTTTAATAAAGAAATATGACAATAAATAATTATTATTATAATGGAATAATGGTTTATCAAATAAAAACAAATTGCCATAACAACATTGAACATCTAATTTGTTTATTCAGCAAGAATATTCACATTCCACAAAAAATAACACTAAATTCTGAATGGGAAATAATATTTCCCATAAAAAAACATGAAGCTGCATTATTAGAGAACAATGCTTATAAAAGCTACATGACAGAAAACTGCAAGAAAAATACACGACAAAACAAATATACAATCAAAAACTGTTCCAAATGAATCTCAATACTTGTTTCATAATTTAAATGCTTATATGAAATGCGTGTTAAAGTGAGGAAAGTAAAAATAAATTATTATAATAATTTGTTTACATTAGATAGTTTAAAATAATTACAATCACTTAGGATTAATTTATTTGGGTTTTTTAAATATCAATAATTTTCACGCAAATGTCACGCAAATTCATACCAAAATTAAAAGTATACATATATAACCGAGAATATTCCTGTATACGTGGTCCGTTAAATAAGACCGCAAAATAGATACTAAAGGAAATTAACATGAAAAGAATATTTTTACATAAGAACAACAAGGCAATGTAGGGTATTTATACATGAAATAGGTAAAAGTTGCTGGGCTCAAGATCTAAACTGTATGGAGTGTGATTTAACAGAAAAAAATTATTTTTCTCAATTACTGCCATTATTTCCACAATTTTTGTGGATTGTGGCATTGTTTTGAAGGAGCCATAGATGGAGACCATGTGACTATTTACGGTAGCATGTGTTCACGAGGTTGATGCAGTAAGTAGAAAATTATTCGCAGACTTTTCATCGAATTCCGTTCAAATTATGCCACATTGATTTAAAAGAAATTGTCAGCCCCAATTATTTTCGATTACGTGTTTCTCCAGAGATTTACCTTCACTGGGATCACGTCTTGTCTCAGGAAAATACAAGAATAAAGTGGTTTCATCTACAATAATAATGTACCTGAGGAATTGATCACCATTTTCATCAAAAATGAGACAGTTTTCGTGATAAAATGCCCTCATCAAAAGAAAAACGTAGGACAAATTAAGATGCCAATTTCTTATACCAAATTCATTCAGTATCGCATGCAAACCTTCAGCATCCATATTCAATAACTGCGAGATATCAAAAAAGGAGATATAATAAAGGACAATTGTAACGAGGCGTTTTTACTGTTGTTGAAAAATGGGTCTTCTATTCAAATATTACACGAAAAAACAATGGCTTTTTCCCAGAATTGGAAATACACAAAGTGAAAAAAAATTCTTATAAAACAGCGCAATATATATTAATTTCACAGCATTGCCAATTATACCTTCGTAATAATTAATCACTTGTATAGACTTAAAGCGGCTGGTTACATCTAAAGCATCCAACATATTCATGTTAAAATATGCATTATAAAAATTATAAAAAGATTACATTTATGAATAATTGCCGAATTTCTCAGCATCACATAATAATCAAAGCCATAATTATGCCGTAAATAAAATTTGTCACTAAACTTTAGGTTCTAAGATTACATCCAAATGTTGACAGACTGTTATTTATGGCCTAATAAAATTGCAATGTTTATTTTTTATACACAAATTATTTCTATTTTTGATACATTATTATTATTATTATTATAAATTTTCAAAACAGTATAACTTATTAACCAAAAGAATTTATCACATGAAATTAATATGTGTGTAGAAAAAATATTGATTTCTGCACAATGAAATAATGATTTTATTACCAGATTGTTGGAATGCATTGTGTTTTGTGCCCCAATGCATAATGAGTTCGTTACAAGTGGAACACTGGAAGAAAGAGGCCAAACATTGTGATTATTTGTAGGGAGCATAGCTTGTTGGCTTAATGGATATCTGACATTGGATACTCCTAGCGTAGACATAAATATCATTAGAATCCGTGTCTAAATATATACCATTTTCAACTTTTTTCTTTGCCATCATTCTTGCTGTTGCTACGTTAATCTAAAAATAATAAACCAAATGATTTCAAGATTTATTAAAATCAGAAAGATCTTGAAGAAATTTTTGATAAAATTCTCATTTTCTCAACTAGTGGTTGCATATTTATAAGTCGAGAATTTATTAGGTAAAATTATTTTTCTTAATAGACTTACAAATTATGTACAAAAGTTGAATACCATTTAGGTTGAACATTAAAAGTAGCATTTGAAATTTTAACTTAAAATCATTTTCTAAGTTAAATCATTTTTCTAAAATAAATTTTTTCACTTTTCGTACAGAAATTGTTAAATTAATTCAGCGATATCATTTTCCTTCAGCTTATCTTGGATCTAAAAATGTGCATATGGTATACATATTTCTACCATGAACTGTTCATAATAATGTATAATTTAAAACCATTTTACATATAAATATGAAAAATCATTTTACAGCATCATATCAATTATAATTAGACCAGGGAATCCCAATTTTTGTTGTAACAGGAGTTGCTCAATACTTGGATATTCGATTGTTTTCCTCCTTGTTTCATTTTAGTGTAGATCATTGAAGTGATAAGTTGTTTTTGAATGTAAATGCCGAAATGACCTATGTATGTATTTAATAATATATTCGAAATGACAGGAGAAAATATTTCACTTAAAGATATTTTTATTCCAGTTAGGAGAAGATTGTCATCAGAATATAAAAACATCTAGAACGTTCATCAGTCTCAAGTAAAACCAAATCATTTCAAAGTAGACAAAAGAGATCAAAATAAGGTATTGCTCAGATGAAGCAGCATAGAGAGCCTACTTGCACGGTGAAAAGTGCTTAATAGAGAAAGTATTGATTGGAAAAAAATGTGGTATTGAATAAAGAAAGAAATTTTATTACAATGCTGTTTTTTGTTACAAAGATTTTATTTTTATACACGCGACAGAAAGTTTGTTAAGTTAATAATATTACAATGTTTGATTATCTTTCTAATAAAAAAGGAAGATAATATTTTGTAGATTGATGAATTAAGCTAGAATTTACAACCGAATAAAATAATCTCTAATAAATACACATCGATGTATCAATAAATGCATTGCTCAAATAAACTACATTTAACTGATAATTTGAAATCCCGACAGTTTTGACAATTATTTGCATTCAAACCAGAGGCAAAGCTACCCTATAGCAAACATAAACAATGCATAAGGGCACAGAAAACTATGAACCTTTTGGCAAATTCAATGTAAATAAAAAATAACTATGCATAATTTATATTTAGGAATTAGTACAGATCTAGATCTGTGATTGTGCAATATTTAGTAACAAATAGTTTTTATTCTCTTATTCCGTTATTAAATCGCATTCATGTTAATTTACTTTTATAGACATGTGATATCGATAAACTACAGATTAATACAGATTGGTGGAGTTCTCGCTGTCCTAGTTCGTTGATATAAATTGATAATCAAATAATTGAAATACATATTTACTTGATAATTTTAATAAATTTATAATCGGTTATAAAAGATTTTTTAGATTCTCTAAGAGTTAGGTATAGTAATTTAGATTTAATTAAAAGCTATATTTTGAACCATTTATATTCTGATCATCATCTATCGATGTTTTAGAAAATTATGTCAACTGCGTTACATTTTAAATTAAGATTTAAAATATCAATTTACAAAACATTTAAGTAAAAAGTTTTGCTGTACCATATGGATCTAAGATGGCAGTTCTAAAAATTTTTAAAGATCTATTACTTACTTTATGACGTCACAATTCTTTGCGACCCCTAAAAAGCCGTATTTCATATTTGAAAATGATTATGTTTCAAATCACTTAATTGACGTTTTAGTATGTATTTAGTGTAATACTGCTCTAATATCGTATGAGAAAATATGTATTAAAAAGAAGGCCCCAGAAAGCTGAAATTAGTATAAAATTTTGTTGAAACAATAAAAAATTTAAGATGTCACAGTTCTAAAACACCCCCCCCCTTCGTCACACATCATCACATGCGTGACCCCCATTCCCCTAGGTGCGTGACGTCATTATGGATGGCCCTAAGCAAAAATATTTCCAAAAATTCATATTTATTTAGTTTGCAGTAAATGTTTGCAAATTTTCTTGTAAATTTTTTTCACACTGCAAATTTTTTAATTCGAGTTGAATTTCACATGATCATTATCAGTGTGCATAGAATTGAGTTTTGCATTATTATTAATGTATCTTTAATAGACCAAAAATCGTCAATTAAAACAAATTTATTATCGATGTCAATCTGATAACATTAAATGTATCTGAGGAACATTAAAGTACATTGTTTTTATTTTTTATATTTTTAAATAAATTTTTGGTAAA
Organism: Schmidtea mediterranea; assembly: GCA_022537955.1. Classification (NCBI taxonomy): domain Eukaryota; kingdom Metazoa; phylum Platyhelminthes; order Tricladida; family Dugesiidae; genus Schmidtea; species Schmidtea mediterranea. The sequence continues at coordinate 282,442,604 of CM039679.1, forward strand.
TATCTCGTTTTTATTAAATTATTCAAAATCGTTCGAAGGTAATGTAATGCATGTATATAATTCAGGCCCTGATTTAAAACTAATTAATATTTATTTATAGGAAATTAAAACAAATATATTTATTTTTTTAAATTAAAATTATTTATTTATTAAAATTTTTTCTATCTCAATTTAATTAAGTCATACAAAAATTGTTTTCTTGTTTTTTAAAAAATATTCAAAAACAATCGTTGCTTCTCAATTCAGAATTTTATTTTTAAATTTATAAAAAAATATTTCTGTAAGTTTTCAAAACATAAACAGAAAATAGAGACCAAAAAAATATTAAGCTCCTCAAAAATATGTTAGTTTATAAGTTTTTTTTGAAATTTATATGAAAATGAAAACTCTAAATATTTTAAATTAAAATTTTTGCGCCTTTCTGAAAAAGTGCACCCTGGTCAATTGCCTTTAAGTAAATCTGGAATATATCATAATAATTTCTACAAAATTTGACTATGAATCAAATTTATTTAAGGTATTCACGAATTTTCGGCACAGCCTTTTATATAGCCTGCACACATGCGCAGATACACCAAGCGAAGTTCAGATAAATTCCGCGTTAATGCAAGTTGAAACATAAATCAACTTATTGGAATTTATTTTATCTGAAATGGCTGCAAAGTAAGTTATTTTTTAAAGTTATAAAATTTTAAGAGTTGAATTATGATTTTACAAGGAAATTAAATCATTATTCAAACTTATAATTATAACTTTTGATCTACAAGCTCATGTATATTATTAATAATAATGATTATGAATATTCAGGAAATGCTTTATTGTATGATAACTTTTTTTTCGGAAATTATTCAAAAGTGAGTTAAATTATTTTTGAAGTTATAAAAATTATTAATTATATTTTTTATGCATCTTTTGAAAAAAACCTTCGAATATGTACACAAAATAATTGGGTTTATGATTACTTTTTAAAACTTACTAATATAATTAAGAATTTATGCTTTTTTACGGATTTCAAGTTTTGTTTTTTTTCGACAGAAATGTCTGAAAAATTAAATTAATTTTAGTTTTAAGGGTAAATCATATGAAGATACATCCTCATTTACCCGAAATTTCCTAGCAAAAACCTCAAAATTTAAATTTAAAAATTTTTCCGCCATTTTTCTTTTTAAAAATATCTCAAAAATGTCTATAAATTAATTTATTATAGGGTTTTTTTCAACTTCTGATGGCTACATGTTAAACGTTTACATGCATGTTTTATTATGGGCTGTGTTAATGTGTATTATTTTATTTCTCTATCACTTTTTGTGTTTCTATAGTGTAGGGTTTGTCTCAGTAACTATTTTACAAGCAACCTCAAGGTGAGTTGGTGTGTTTATATGTTATAAATTTATTGTTTTTTGTTTTATATTATAGGTGATTTGTCTCAACGTGGCTTGGTGTAGTAAAGTGTGAGAGATATGGCTAAACACGCACTATGTAAACACATCGAAATAATTATTTGCAAAAAACTTTTCAACATAGTAAATAAGGAGGCTCCAGTGCTAGATTTATAATTGTTGCCGAAATTTAGAATTAGGGTGGAAGAATAGTAGGCGTAGTTTAGATTAGCTAGCTATAAAGTATTTTTTAAAAAAATAGTAATTTGTGTTATCATATAGCGTTAAAAAAATTGGCATTTTTAATTAGAAAATTTGGCGTTCTAGACAGCTAACTATATCGCACACATTTCACATTTTCTATTTGTGCCTAATTTAGAAATTTATTTAATAAAAATTAAATATATTTGATTTAATTCTTACTTCAATTCGGCGTCCTTCAACATCTTTTCCATTTAGGTCATCTCTAGCTTTTGCAGCATCATCTGGATTTGCAAAAGTTACGAATCCAAATCCCTATTAGATAACAAATTAATTCCGAAACAAAAAAGAGAATTGCAACAGAACAATAACATTAATTAAAGCATAAAATTAAACTAAAAAGTAGTTAAAATTGATAAGTTGATGTGAGTAAAAATAGAATCCATGCAAAGCATGCTGCGAAAACAAATTAGTGGGGTTGTAATATATCAATGACGATATAATAAATACTAGAATCTCCATTCCATTTAGAAACAATTCCCAAATGCTAAGAGCAATTATTCCAGATCTAGTATTTATTATCGGATTTTATTAAACTGCATAAATGGTGTCGGAAACCAACAATAGAAATGCTTAACTGAATTTCGATGCTGAATCTAATCAAGAAATGTGGTCTATAAATGCATGCAATAAACTCCCAGAACGAACAACACAATACTCTATGAAAAGAACCAAAACACAGCATCTAATAATTCATTCCAATATATATAATATTAACAACTACTGCTAGTTACATGCCAATTATTGGCATCAATATCAGAGTAGCAAGCTAATAAGAAATCGAACATTCCGCAGGCATTATATAGAAATACCGCAAACGACTCAGAAATCCATTTACCTATATTTAATGAACAGTGCCTGAAAAATTCTGAAATATGGTAAATATTGTTTTAATTCACCAATGTTTACATTGTTAAAATTCATCAATAACTTTATCATACATCTAATACAGGGGTGTTTAACCTGCGATCCTTAGACCGCATGCAGCACAACATGTTTTGCAGACGGCGCATGGTATAACACATACAAATCATTCCAATGTTGATGTTATGTTTTACCATTCATACCACCGAATATAGCTAACATAGTAACACTCTAACTGCCACGTGAAGCAAGTGTATTTCACACTTATGGATTTACTAATGAATTGTGGCAGTTAACTTGTTAAAAAAGACTCAATTTCAAATTAGGTTCGAGCTCATTCAAAATTACCACGTCACATTGCATACCAAAATTATAATATTATATACATTACATATACAATGTATTTTTCATTTTCAAAATAAAACTAAACTTTCCAATGTGGTTGCCTGACTTCAAAAAACTTACCACGTGGCCCAGATGCTGCAAACGGTCTAACACCCCTGATCTAACAATATTTTAAACCGATTAATTAATTTTAGAATGATTTCAAAATTTAATTAAATGAGATTTTCGATGGCAGCACAAATAAAAATTCTAAATTCATAGTGGAAAATTAATTATTTTTGTGTATTTATTTTTATCCGATGATATTACTTGCGTTCATGTTTTGGATGATTTTTTTATTTCGCACAATGCGCGTGTTTCTCCTACTCATTTGTAACATGTAAGGAAGGGGGCACCCGATTCGGCACATAGGGTATGTGTTCATTGTAACAAATTTTTCTGTTGCAAACTTGTTAATAGTCAATTTAAAAGTAACATATAAAGTACTTATATCGAACAATATGATTGTATGCTACGAAGCAAAATAAAACCATAAATAATAACTGAAAATATTGGTGCAAAATTATGCATTCATTAAAGAAATAAAATTTTAGTTTTATGAGACGTAGATTATATGATTTCATTAAAATGTAGCATTTATCTGTCTTGGAAATCCTAATGATAGAGTCCTGTTCACCGTCAAGAATTGCATGATCATTGAATTTTTTAACTTTCTGGGTTTTAATCAAACTTGTGGTTCAGCAACAATTGAATTCACTGTATTCCTCAGTGTTCAAGATATTCAATTTAGAAGTTCCAATAATATCCTAACAATTATCAATATTACGATGTAAATGATCTGATTAATTACAATTACAGTCACACGGCAACTTTATAAAGATAAATAGTCTTGGATGTCTGATGCAACCATATGGATAAAACAGTATATTGAAGTGTATTATTAAGTTGCTTCTGCTAAAATTGTCTTTAATATTCGTAATTAATTTGATACATTATTAACGCTGAATGTGCCTTTCTGAAAATTTAAGTATTTGTTTTCCTTCTCGCTGTTTATATAGTTTTGCATAATCAGTGATTTTAATTTAATACGTAACAAAATCATCACTTATCAGGAAATAATTGCTGTTCTGTTTATCTTCCATGTCAAATATATTGAATAACCATACACTCTGGTTAGCAAAACTATAAGACTTAAAAGCAAAAACAAATTTGTATTTCCTTTTTCTAAATCTGAAAAATTGAACTAATTAATTTGTGCTAGCCTTAAAATCTATTTTTAATTATTTTGATTTCTTGTTTTCCTTTGTTTCTTTTCCATCTCCTGATTCTTTCTTTAACTGCACTTTCTGATATCAGTAACAATGTTCTCTTTTCATTCCACAGTTAGCTGCAATTATTTAAATTTATTTTGTTTTAATATTTTGAACATTGCCAACTAACTCTTTGATTAGTGGTATGAGATCGTCGCACCTTCTCTCTTTCAACACTGAACATGATTCGTTAAAAATTTATTAATTTATAATCAATTTATGGAAGTGGTTCCGAACAATTTTCTGGGGACCTTTCAGCATCAAGCCCCTGTATCATTTACAACTGCCACATATACCATATGAATCCATGAAAATTTTAAAAACATTATTGAGTAATTTGATTTTCTGCAGAAATCAAGACCACAGCCGAAGTTAAGTCAATCCGTTGCCACCAACCATAATTAACTATTTTAAAATCCAACAGAATAATTATGGACAACTCTGAATATTTCCGGTTCTCAAATTTGAATACGCAGTTACTGAATTAAAGGCCATTCCACATAACTGCCCCAGTATCCTATGGCAATAATATGTTATAAAAGCAGCTCATTTATTAAAAAACTCTGGAAACAAATTTTGAATTACAATTTCAAAATTTTTGAATGTTTATTTGAAGTTTTTTAATTGTATAATAAAAACTATTTAAGATTTTTTATCGGTCTTAAAAATATTTTTACTAACATTTCCTAATAGAATAGAATAAAATTTATTTAGTAAGCTATAATTAAACTCTTATATTTGATATAATAAAAAAATGTTATTGTGTTCTATATTCTATGATTATACAAAAAATGACTAATTATCTTAATTAAAATTCGAAAAATTAACCAGAAATAGGTAAAATATTACCAGAATTGGATTCTAGTTTGAGCACATGTATTATGTCCATAGATGGTTTATCACTAATTTGGTTTTTTTAGTAGGTGACTTTCTCAAACACTGTTAACAATGTTACAAGTTTCTTTTAATTTGTCAATATTGATGCTAAATAGTAATTAGCATTTCTATGTCGACGTCCTTTTTCTGTCTGCATCTATAAAGTTATTGATAAAGTAGTTTTCTTTGGAAATGCGTGTAGAACATGAAGTGACTGATGCTTGTGCTGTAGCCGGCACATCAAGAGTATCCTCGAGTCTTTGTTTCATTTCTAGGTATTACCAAATCGTAGTTGATGTTTCTTTCGTGTAAGTGTTGAAAAATCTTATTTTAAACAACTACGAGATAATGTGTCACAATTGTAGCTTTGCGCTTACAACTACGATTCTTTATACAGTGCCAAACGCATGATCATTAATTAGTTCTCTTTGATATCAAAATTTACGTCCGTTACCCAATAAAGTTCTGTATTGTTGTGTTTATTTGGGCTTAAGTCGGTTTTCTAACTCCTCGTATTCAAATTTTGCAAAGAAAATTAACAAAACCCAACACAAGAAACGTTTATACGAATTTATCACAATAGACACAATCTTCAATACAATCTCTTTATCTGCACCTTTGCGTAAGAATGAAGTTCACCTACGGAAGGTCACCCTTTCTGATAAGCACGTTAAAATTTAACATGCTAATATTAGTTTTTCATTCACTTTCAGACACGCCTTTCAACTATTTGCTCAATTTAAAGTTTGTTCAATATTCCACTCAATTGTCTTCTACCTGCTCAACTTCAGCTTGTTTTTGTCAATTAGTAATCATTTTAAATTTGAATTTATTAATTATTTTGTTTTTGGCTGCTATAATTGGATAGGATAATTCCCGCTTTTTTACTAATCCGGAAAAACTAATTTCGGTTTATTAATTTTGAGAGAATTGATTATAATATCTCCTCGGGTTTTCCACATGCCTTGGGTTGCCCATATGGCTCGAACTTTCTACATCCTTAATAAATTTTTCATGAGTTTTTGAATCTTTTTCTTGGGATCCCATTGATTTTATAATAACAAATTCGTGCCCATCTCCTCATTTGCTATCCGTACATGCCCGTTTCCTCGATATACGTTAATTTTAAATTTGTTAAAATTTTTAATTAATTTGTGTATTTATTTATTTGTTTTAAATATTACCCTTTTTGATTAAACGCAACAATACTCTCCAAGATTGTATGTTTTTGACTTGGGTTGACTATTATTCCTTAATCAATGCTGCAACAACTTATCATGGTCTCATCCCACACTTTAATCCCAAAAGATGCATACATCTAACTCTCCAACATTTAATCAGTTGTTCATATTCATATTACTCATACCAACTAGGATCAAAGCACATGTAGTCAAACCTCCATGTACCCAGAATTGTAATTAGAAATAGTATAATAAAAGCAAATTTTTCATAAAATGTCCAGGTATCGATAAACAAAAATCATAATTAATGTTTCAAGAAAAATCCAATCTGGGAAAACTAGAATTCCAAAAACAAAAAGTATTTGATATCACGATTAATGGGAGTAAAAGGCGAAAAGAATAACCAACTGGAGAACCAGATTCAAATCATTAGTTATTTTCATTATTTGTGATAACAGGCAAAAGAAATTGGTGCAAAATGCCAGTGTCAGACGGAAGTTTCAACTTACATATTACCAATAGTATAAAAACATCACTGAAACTTTAGAAATTTTGCTTAGCCTCAGCTAGTGAAAGAAAATGAGTTTATTCACATATTAAAATATGTAACGAACATGAATAAAAGTTAAATTATGGAATTATGAAATTGCTTGATTGTAAAATTAATATTTATGAATGTTTGTAATTTAAAAAAATAAAATATTTATTGAATGTTTGTCTATATTAATACGCATACTTGCTAAAATATCCTCAAAATAAATACTAAAACTATTTATGATAAAAACAACTTTAGATCGTTGTTTTAATATTGGATTGTTTTTAGTTTTTTTGAAATACAGTTTTGAATTTATTATTGCATAGTTTTGATGGATGTGTTAAATTTGCGAAACCACACTACTAATAATTGCAAAACAAGAATGATCAAATTGAATCAAAAGAAAACTGAAATATGAAAATTAAATTAAAAGTTGTTTAATATTCTGTGGAAATTAACCGCCATATCATTTTATTTCAATAGATATGGTGGGTTTTATTTTATTCACTCCACTGATATAAAAACACAAGTCCGACAGAGTAACCAGACAACTTATTAATTATTAGTTAACACTTTGAATTACCACATTTGTCTTCCTACTAAGACCATAGCGGTAATTCGTTAGCGAAATTATCATATTTTTAGAATGATTAAAACAATATAAATATTATTGAATAAAATTTTTGAACAATGTAAAATTAAATTTTGGTCACCAGGATAAAAAATGCTCACATGGAACATGTTAAAAGCACAATAGTTATATGAAACATTCCTGTAAAAAATAATTACAAATTAATAGAAAATTCGAAACTAGGTCTAAATTAAGTAATTTAATAATAAAAAAATAACATATAACAATAGATAGCTAAAAATAGTAATAAATAAATTAAAAAATAAAGATAGTAGTTTCGTTTCGAAAAAAGATAATTTTTAAATATCAAAAATACAGTTTCCATTATGAAGTTTTATAGAGGCCTGTCAAACATTATCAATTCCATGCATATAGGTTAGGAAAAAATATTTGTATGACTATCCGTCTATGAGTTGCTCGGAATAGTCCATTTCCCTGTGCTACGAACACTTGGAATAAAAGATCTTGGAGCAGCAAAATGCTTCAAAAATCGCGAATTAAAGAAATGTAACGATCATTAGCACCTAGCGTACCTTTCAAAGATAATCTTCGAGTGAGAGGAAGTGAAAAAACCTGATCTTCACTCGGAAGACGATGTTAACGTAATTCATGACATTTACCTGATGTTAAGAAACCAATAGGTCGATGACATCATAGCTGAAAACCGACAGGGCGTCGTTTCTTCTAAAGTGAAACTAATTTCCAAGCCATATGGCAAACCATCAGTAATGGAAGTTGGAAAAATAATAACTATGGAGAGCTCCCCTAGAGTAAATCAAACCCCTTCAAAATTACAAAATATCAAAGAAGAGGAATCTTTATATCCGCCAGCCGTAACGGTAGCAGATGAGGATGAGTATGGAGCATGCGATAGCAATGACGAGTTTACCCTTAAGACTACAATTCCCTAAGAGGACAACAAGTCTGTTGAGAGGCTGATTCAGAAGGTAATCGAACAATTGGAAGCACTCAGTTCAATAACCCAATCCAATAGTAAAAGGAAAGTCATACCATTACCAGTACAATCAATTTGAAAAAATTAGTTAGATTAGATTTATTTAAACAAATCGTGAAAAAATAGTATTTAAGAAAGTGATTGTGAATTGGATGAGAAACCAGAATATTGAACGAAAATACACTGCAAAGGTATGAGTCAGAAAGTTACGCAAAAAACAGAAATTACCTATTGGTTCTACTGGTTAGATATTTGTAACAGTTCTAGCGTCAGCTTAAATTAAACCTTTTGTTTTTAGGCATTAGTTATTATTCACGTAAAATCTTTGGAGTCAAAGTTGTCAGAGATAATTAAATAATTGTGTTGGGGTTGTCAGTGAATTCGAATAGAAATTATTGTCAATCTGACTCCAACCGTGCTTTTCAACAACAGTAACGAACTCCAAACCATATAAACTTTATTGATTAATACACTTTATTTTCACTTTAAAATGACACAATGAATTATCAATTAATCACAATTTGGTGCTTATTACGACCCTTCTGGAAGAATAGAACTTTTCGGATCAATTGGCTTTACAATCACTTGACAACTGCGGTGGGTTTCTGAGATCGGTAACTCTGATTTAGCTGCTTTGCTTTGCTTTGATCTTGCTTAATTTCTGTTTCAAATTTCTGTTTAATTTCTTTTTAATTTCTTTTTTGTCTTTCTTTGTCTTCTGCAATTTTGTCTTATTTTTTGTGTTGTCGATTTCAATTGTGCTTCCTTTTTATACTCCATCATTCAATAACACTTACTGATGTCGAATAGAATTTCCGATATCTTTTAACGCTAATTCCTTTTGGGCCTCTATAATCACTGACAACTAATTTTTTAGAGATGTCCTTTCCCGGATTTCCAAACAATATTTCTTCCCTTATCTTGAAAGGGCTTTCGAGATAACGTGCAAATTTTGCTTTTGTTTTTGTTTTCTAAAATTTGCACTTGTTAATTATAAATGACCTTCTTTGATTTAATTGTCTGTTTTTATTAAGCTCCAGAACCACATCTTACTCACTTCTCATTGTTTCCCACAATCATTTTACATGTTTATTAATTATTTTATTCCATTATTTAGGTATCCTCAACAATTGGTTATGGCTGAAGTGAATGCTCTCGCGGAAGAAATCCAAAATGAAGTAATTTTCTATAATTGTCACTAGGTGGCAGACTATAAAAGTGAAACACAACTTGGGTTTAGGGACAGTGATTAGAGATAAGAGAGTTAAAAATAGATTTCAAAGAGAAAAACGATATAAGAAAATATGCGGATAAATAAAAGCACAAAATAATTGGGCAAAAACGTTAGATTGAAAATAAATCTAAACCAGTTAAAAAAGTTATTTGTATCTAGTTTCAAGTATTCTCAAGTTGTAAAAAGAAAGCAACTAAATGAATTATACCGATTGTCGAAATCAGCGGAAGTATATTCCATGTTCATTGAAGACATGTTCAATAGGTTTCGTTACTATAGCTTTCCTTTCTGTGCTGCAAATTGGTAATCGGTGCTGGTCAATAAAAATTGTTGTCAACCAAAATATGCTTTGGAATCAAATCAATAATTTTTTATTTTCGAATTTCACTGACAATCCGCAACAAATTATTTAAAATGTATTATAACTACAAAATTTACTACAATCAAATTATATATTTTGCGCTAAATTTTTAAAATTAAATGAATCATGATTATAAAATATTAGTCACTATATCTATAGTCTGAAATAAATGATACTATATATTATATATAGATTTTTCGGCTTTGTTTGAAAGATAACCAGAAGTTTTATTCGTGCCATATAAAAATTAAACCAAATATTGATTGTTTAAACTTTGTTTTTTATGGATTTTTTTGTAATCCTTTTTTACTTGAATATAAAGTAGTTCCATTTAATGCTGTCGTAACCCATTCTGAGTGTTAACTGTTTCATTATTGAAATATATATATATATATATATAAATGTTTATGATTTAATTTTATTTGTTGAAAGTAAAAATTCAAATAAATTATATAATTTGCTAATTCAGCTAAATTTTTAAGAAGTTTGTTCTAATTCTTATTAATCAAATTTTACCTTAGATCCTCGTTCATTAAAAATTATTTCGACGTCCAGTAATTGTCCATAAGGCTAAAATTATAAAATAATTAAACAAACATTTTTTTATTCTTTAATATTAATAATTTCACTTTGAAAAAAATATTTTAGGTTTAATGGGAATTTCAATTCTTATCAATGTTGTTTTTTATTTTTGATTTAGTAAAAATCTTTGTTTAAAAACTTTGAAAAATTATTTTCTAAATTCTAATTTAGCCTTTTATACATAAATTTTTTTAAATTAGCTATTCAACATTTCAATAAAGAAATTCCAATCCAAATTCTAATTTCGTCTTGTTTTTAAGTCAATAAACAATAAATGAATTTAATATTTCTATTTTTTTAGATGAAAACTTTGAAATTATTCCAATCTTTTATTGTAATGAATAATTTTTTATCAATTTATTATTGGCAGTTTCTCTAAAATATAATTTTTATATATTTTATTCGAAGACAAAAGATGATATTGATAATTTCGTCGGTTACAGAATTTTACAAGTGCTTGTAATTGAAGCGCCATGCGATGCCATTATTGAAATAGTCGACATTAAATTACATTGAACTCTTAATCTATTCAAGTAATTTATTTTGTTAATAATATATAAATGTTTCCCATCAAACGTTTTTTAATCAAGCCTAAAATAGAATATACTTTGTGTGATTAGAGAATATTAAAAAGGTTTAAAATATTTTTAAAAATGTTAAAATTTTTTCAAATTTACCAATGAGAAAATACAAAAAATAAATATCTTTTAACTGACAATTTCTATATAGTATTGAAATGAAAAGACTGCGTATTTGCGTATTTTAGGTTTCTTCGGTTTTGTAGTGAATAAATATGAGATGAACTTCCAAATGATTTGAAGTTTTTAAATAGATAAATATAGCACTGGTTTAAATATTAAATAGTATAAACAAGAGAATAACTAAATGCCATCTCCATGCACACGTTCATGATCACTGTCAACTTAAAGGATCTATTATTAGTGTAAACAAATGTGTGATTGAGTTTGTATTGTCCTATTTGGAGAAGTATATGGTTTGTGAAATATGTAAGTAAACGGTTGTTCAATCTGCATTATACACTAAAGAGAATTTGGTGAGGGACTGGACAACATTATATAAGAGATTATCAATTGAACTTATCATAATTTAATATATATTAATATATTAATTAATATATACATGGCCTGTGACAGACACTAAGAGGCCCAGGTCGGGTAATAAATGTGGCCCTATCCAGTGATAAATAAAAAAGTATACCTTTTTGTTGATAAAATAAAAAAAAATTCGAATAAAATTTTTATTCAAAATATGACAAAACAAAATTTAATAATGAAATTCAAAAAGATCCTATTCTAGGCTTTAGAGATGAATAGTTTAATTTTGAATATTTAAATATAATAAGTTTTTAAAATTAATTAATTATTTGGTTTTTTTAATTTATTCGAATACGCAATTTAAAATCGATATATTAGTAGTTGTTTTTCCACTTTGATGACAGTTAACGTTTCGAAATAAATATAGTGGCTTCTTTCATAAGTTATTCCTCAAATATTTTATTTATAAAATTAAATAAATTTTCAATTTTTATTATTATTTAGTTTCAGATTATAGATCACTGTTTAACGCAAAATATTCGAAAACTAAATAAGGATAAATGAAAGTGTAAATAAAAATAGATCAAAAGTAAAGATAACTGATTTTACTGTCAATAGATTTTTATTTATCTTGTTTGTTGAAACACAATATTCTGTACAGAAAATTGAACTAAATGTTGACTTATTGAAATCATCCATACTTCAACTTGGAAGTTACATCATATTCAATTTCGTGTTCAATTACCATAACTGCTTCCCGCGCGTTGTTCAATATGACATTGTAAGTCGCATGTGTTTTGATGAAAAAAATTTTGTTTGTCATTTCTTGTCAAAAAACGAAATTTGCTACAAAAATTCACACAATATATATATATATATATATATATATATATATATATATATATATATATATATATATATATTATATATATATATATATATATATATGGATGTATCGAGGGATTGAATCAGCCTGGGTGATTTGGATAATTTGACCCAGGCTTGTTAGATATTTAATGGGAATATGTTAACAGTGCTGTTACTGGCATTCCGATAGATAGAAACAACAGTTTTGTCTTCATTCTTGTCCTGGCACATTAATAAAAAATACGTAGTGAATAGCTGCTGTCGCATTAGCCCAAAAAGCGCTACCGACCCATCGGGCGATACTCGATTGCCCAATATTGCAAGAATCCTTCCAGGAACCATCTAATTGCAACTATAACACGATTCTGCATCGCCAATAATGCTAAACTAGCGCTTAGTATTTTGAAGAAACCCGAAAACTTTACGTCTTTTCCAGTCTTAAGCAATTTGACTTCTAATTATTTGAAATATGTCCTAAGAAGGGTAGTGTGCAACTTTTTAGAACACGACTAAATTGCTGAGAGTATGGGAATTTGTGAATTTCTGCATATTTAAGTCAACAAAGTATTGGTCATACATTGTTTCTTAAATGAATGCTTGTAAATTTCATTGACAAATCCTTCAATGACGGCATACAATTCAACCATTCCCAATAATGTGTCTCTGGTAATGTTTATTGCTTCAATTACAAGTGCCTGTCTAGTAATTTTAAAATCTTACTAAAAAGCATTTCACTATTTTTTTTTCTACTCTGTCAAATATCCAGCAACAATCTTTCTACCTGCTCTTTTGGTATTCTTGAAATATTTATTAAACCTTTGTGGCCTATGTCGAGTCTGACTAGATATAGACTTTTTCCACGTAGGTCTATGTCGAGTCTAACTCGACTTCCAATAATTGCTCATTTGAAGTTTCAGATTCGTTGAGCAATTCAAAAAATTATTTGAATGATTATATATATATATATATATTTATATTTATATATATATATATATTGTATGATTGTCATGACACAAAATTTTAATTCCAAAAAATACCTTTTTTAAAAATAAACACAATTTAGTTCAAGAAAATCATATATACAAAAATTCATTAAAACAATTGTTAGCCTGGTGGGTAACTTCTTTTTACAGACCGCAAAGGGTTAACACTTTAGGTATAACAGGACCTTTATTCCTGTTAAATTATTCGACTAAAGAAATTTTCATTCAAGAAATTTAGCACATCTCCATTGGATGATGTTAAAAAATTGTGGTCTTATGTTTGATTTGGATTTGATAGCAACCAAATGAAACAGTATGTGAGAAAGATGAGTTTCCTTACATGTAAATAACAATTAAATAACGAATTAACACTATGCTGGTCACAGTTTTATGCTTATTTTTAAAATTAATCATTATAAGCAGAATTTATAAACATTTATAATTTAAATATATAATCTATTTTTTCCTTTTCTTTTCCTTTTTTAAAAAATCATACCAACATGTCTAACATCTGAATTTGACCGAACTGAAAAAATTAAACGAATTGTCGAAATTACTGAAATTGACATTATAAACTTATAAAAAACACTTTAGTACTATTTCAAATACAAATATTTTTAGAAAATATTCAAATAAGAATATTATTTTATGTAACAGTCATAATTTTAGTTAAGTTTTTAAAATGTCGATAATTTCAATGGGAGTTTTTACACAAAAACACAATCATTTTTGTTGGATATGGTTATTAAATTTAAAACATTCATTGAAATAATTAAATACAGTTTCACAAGCAAAAGAAATTTTACCAAATTTAAACTTATAGATATCGAAAAATCTTTTGACAAAATCCACTTTTCTTTGAATAACGCACTTCATTTTGTGAAAAACATTTGTCCATAAATGACACAACAATAGATTTTTTATCCTTCTCCCTCCCTCGTCACAAAGTCACCCCACTCAAATATGACGTCACAAATCTTTGGTTCCCCTAAAAAGTCCCTGGAAAGCTGAAATTTAAGTGGAACTTTTAATTAAAATGCGCTTTTTGATGTGATGTCACAGTTCTTTAACATCTCTTTCCTCTCGTCAAATATGTATGACCCACGCCACCTGGTACGTGACGCCATTTATGGACGACGCTTTAAGGAAATTATAAATTGATAAACTTAAAGTATCACAGATCGTGAAATAAACAAAAAAACATTTCATTTAATTATATATATTTTTTTACTTGACCGTGACCAATTAATGTGTTCTGTCAATTTCACTAATTCGGTGCAAAACATACATTAAAATTATATTATCTAGATATATAAATTAATTTATATATAATTAAATACATAAAATTTTTCACAGAAATTCTTTCTAATTGTTTGAAATATAAAATCAAATTTAACCTTTAACAGTTGTCGTACATCACTTTCTCTATAACGAAAGGGGATATTTGAAATATGCATTCTTTTCGAAGATATTTTTGAATCGATGTCAGAATTTGGAAGAACGTCTTGATTTAAATCAACAATATTCTGCAAAATTAAAATATATTTAAAATAAACAGTTATCATCCAACAAATAAAATTTTTAATTGATATAATACACTAACCAAAGATTTCGCTTTATCCATAACTAGGTATCATACAATTAACTGATAAATGTTAAAATTCCCAGAAAATTATTTTCGAGATATATTCAACAATTCACTGTTGAGAATGAGAATGAATGCAAGTAAGTTTTAGAAAATCGACTAATGAAAATGTAAAAATAAAACAGGCAATGGGCTTTCAGGAAGTGTTGATTTCAATTGGTGTGCATCGTGTTTGTGTGCATTTCGATTTGAGAAGGCAGAAAATTTCCAGTGAGTGTGTGCGCGTGTCAGCGATTGAAACAAATTCCAATTTAGTATAAATCGTGACTAATGACAATTAAAAGCATTAATCATATGCGACTACTGGTCTTTGTTCGATTTGTATCATGTGAGGCTGCGACGCTGTGATAATATTTCGAACAAGCTGTCTACAAACTGAACAATTTAAGTGAAACCATTTCAAAATCAAACTGGTTATTTGATATAGATAGTCTTGAGCTCTCAGCAGCTATTAAATACACCTGCTTCTCAGCTGTCATTTTGCACAAAGCCACAGACTGATGCTCTTATTTCTAAAAAGCCGTTAAGAATATCACTTTCACTGATTGTTGAAAATTTACGGCTGTAACTAACCAGAAAAATTTACTTTGATCAGCTTAATTATTTGTACAAATCTATATATGAAATCCAATGTGTATTCATAAGGATATGCACTATTTAAACACCTTCACTGCTGCTTTAGAAGCCACCAAATTCTCAACCTCTATAAGCTAAGTTTCTTGTAGCAGGTATAGGAAAATTTACGATATTAGTATTTTAGAGATATGAGCCTCTTTCTGGTAAGTAGCGAACACTTAATGGAAATCTAATGAAATGTCATTTTAAAAAAATAAATCACTTGAAATTTTAAATCCTGGTAAAAAAATCAAAATATTTTCAACATATTATATCAAAAGTGGGAATGGAATGATAAAGTGACTCCGGGTGCTCCTGTTGTAACAACAAAATTCAACACCATTTACCGTTTAA
This sequence comes from Schmidtea mediterranea, assembly GCA_022537955.1. Taxonomy (NCBI): domain Eukaryota; kingdom Metazoa; phylum Platyhelminthes; order Tricladida; family Dugesiidae; genus Schmidtea; species Schmidtea mediterranea. The sequence continues at coordinate 282,458,637 of CM039679.1, forward strand.
CGCTCAACGTTGCAATAAGACGCGTAAAACCATAAAACATTTAAAAATTTGGGTGTTAACCGGTTATGATTTATATGCCTCTTAGACCTATTAAGAATGGTATGAAATTATATGCATCTTGTGTATCAAAGGTTTAGTTCTTGTACTCCGAAAAAAAGTTTTTTGGTATTTGATTAAACTTTTGTATGGTTTGGGAGGAGCCTGTACAATTGAAACATCTAGGGAAGATAAAGTGAATAGAAGTAATGAAGTAAACCTCCCTCTATGTTGAATAATAAAAACCAGATTATACATGATTTCTTGTTGAAATAAAAAGTAGAAGACAGTTTGTAATTTCTACGAAAAATAAAAAGCGAAAGGAGAAATCCAATTTTTCTTTAAATAGTGTTATTTTAAAAATTTCGAAAAATTGATTTGAGATTCATAAGACTAGATAATTTTAAATAATTTAAATCAAATCAAGTTTGTTTAAATGACTGCGATAATTGAAAAATTATAATTCTGTCAAAAATAACAATAGGCAAAGGAAAAGTGATTTCTTTGAAGAAGGTCAATAAATTCTAATTTTGCTGAAATCAATTTTAAATGCAATGAAAAGAACGAAGATTGATACAATTTAGTTTTTTTTTTCACATATTCACGTTGGTTGGTAAGGAGATTATTTGCATAATTGATGTTGTGAACAATAAAAGTGAACCTTGAAAAGGACAAGAAATTTTTTTATACATATTTAATGCATTTTTTGTGATTAAAGGCTACTCAAATGGTATGTCACAATGAATTTATTACATAAGGAGTAATTTCTTGGTAGCCGCATAAATTAAATTTGTTTAACACGTTCAAGCCGGCCGTACCATCGGTGGACTGCACTAACCTGCCTCATCGGGCGGCGCGTACCACTGGTAGCCCGCACTAACTCAGAATGAATTCGAGCACCGTCTCACAGCAAAAATCATGAAAATTGGTGCCGGCGTGAACGTGTTAAAATAAGTAAATAATAAGCTGAAACCCTTGTTGCAAAAACTTTTATAATCGAAAATTTTTTCATTCATTTAATTTAGTTTACAAAAAGAATTTATTTATTATTTAATTGTTTAAAATAATAATAATTATATTTTTTAAAACTAAACATTATCCACTCCTTATGAAAGTCCTTGTTTGTTTAAGTGTTAATCAAAAATATGTTTATACTATAATATATTTCAACAGACTCACTGCCATGGTCTTGTAGATATAAACTTGAAACTATATAGAATAAATTATTTTTATTTTAAAATTTCTTTTATATTTTAAAAATTTTTACTAAAATTTATAAATTCTGCTTTTTATAAATACAAGTTTTAAAAAATTTATTTTTTAAACTTTTGTTGACGTACTTGGTGTAATTAATTTGTTTAAATCTGTTGGGCCAAAACACAAACGGCCTTGGAAAATGTTTAAATGGATCGGTAACACACATGCAAACATAACATGCAAATTCAAAATAAACCTATTAAAACATCAATTAAACCCTACCAAATATGAGAAAAAGAGAATTACATATAAAATAATAAACATAAAAAATAAATTAAAATAATAACAAAATGCAACAAGATCCGCACGATACAAACACAAACATAACATGAAAACATAACAAATTCGACCGAAATTTGATAAATTAATAAAAGTTCATGAAAATGAAATTTAAATCAAAGAATTGAATTAGAAATAATTCAATAAAAATTCTAAATAAAAAATTATCAAAATAAATGAAAAATAATAAAAATAAAGAATAGAATACACTAGAAAATAACAAGGTCGAATTTTGTTTTACTACATCAAAATTAACATGCGAGGTTAGGGACAGAAAATAGGTATAAATACCGATACATTTTCACATAAAATTTAACCGTTTTTCAAACCATAAACCATAAAACCATTTTTGAAACCGTTTTGTGAATCAAAAATCATTTTTTCAAATCTATTGTGAATTTTTAGGTGAGAAGTAGTTTTATTTGGAACTCTCTCTCCACGTCACATCCTCGCAACCTCGATAGAGCTCTGCTTGGATGTCGGCGTGGGGGGAGATGTATTTTTATGAAAATTTTTTTAATGGAATGGATTGTTATGGTCAAGTAATTTTGTATTTTGCTTTTAATATATATCAATAAATATTTATGATGTTAAAAAATTTGTTTTTCATAAAATTAATTAATTTGTCGAAATTTTTCCGGCCCACAGCCAAAACACATCGCAAGTTAGTAAAATCAACATGTAACTCAGACTCGTGTAAGCGCGTGGAATATCGCCAATGATCTGTGCCCGTGAAGACCCAGCGTGCGGAACGCAGGGGTTGGGACGTCAATATTATCCCGTATAGAAGAAACGAGAAATAAGGAAGAAGTTTTTTGGCTACTTCCTCGTTTCTCGTTTTCTGTAAACTCGACCTAAATTATTCTACACACGGCTCAAATTCATCACACCGAGTAGTCCAGTGGACACTCATTAACTATAATGTAAACATAAAATGCGTCTAAGGCCAATTAAAGTGGAAGGTTACGGGAATAAATAAAATGAAATCGTTGATATGAATCGAATTTACTTAATAAATTTAACTTGACTATAATGCTTTAGTTGTTAATCATTATTATATAAATTACTAACAAAAAATACAGAAAATTATTCTAAATTCGAGATTCGGCGCGACTACTTTCCCTATAAATTTATAAATTAATGCGAAATTAAAGAGAAAAACCATAAACTAATATTGCCATTACAAAATTATTAAATACATAATAATAAGGTCAAAATCAATTTACTCTGAATCTACACTGAGGTAGAGAATTCGAAGGTTAGAGTGCATCCATGAGTATGACCAGTGTATTCGATAAGATAGTTTCAGGAAACAACTCGGTTGATAATTGAAATTGTTACAGAAAGCAAGCAGCAGAAAACAAAATAAAAATACGAGGAGTTAAATCCACAAAATCACGAAAAATCCATCGAGCAGATAATTTCATTCTTCCAAAAGTCATTGGCAGAACCATAACGCATCCCTAAATTCTCGGTAAAATTATGTAAAGTAATTAAATCGCTAACCTACTAGAAAGCTAAGCGAAACTTGATAAAATTTCAACATATAGATACGAAATCTGATCGAAAACGCACATTCAAAATAGAGTTCGAATTTGCCAGCCTTCCAAACCCTAACAATCGCCTATGGATCCATAATGCGCCCAAACCAAGGCTGAACCAACCTCAGAATCCCCTAAAATAGATTGATTATGACACAATCAAATAAAATAAACCTACCTGAATTTCTCATCGCCGCTCTAATTCCATATATGTAAGCCTAAGTAAAACTGGATAGTATACTAAGAAAATGCAGACATTAAGTACAAACAAATCAAAATTAAAACCAACCGGAAATATAAATTGAATAAAGGCTATGACCAACCGGAAATCGTGAATTCCAATTCGTAAACTATGCTGATCGTCGAGATTCGATTTTCCGTAAACAATGTTCACATACGAATGTGCTAGACTACCAATAGCACAACGGAAGCGCACGCATCTACCTTTATTTATATGATTGGATTTCTGTCTAGTCAGTTATTGATTTTCGGTTATTATTTTCGTTGGAATATGAACCAAACAATAAAAGGGAAAATACCAAGGGAATCAAGTTCCCCAATTGAAGGTAGTTTATAAAATTTCATTTTAATTATTTTCCTAATTTATAAATCTTTAAAAAGGGGGAATAGCTATTATGTTTTAGTAAATTTATATATAAGTTAAAAATTAATTTCTTAAAAATTCAATCGATAGCAACCCTATGTCATTCCACAAATTTCGAGCTAAGGGTTAACTTTGTTTCCCGTGAATCTTAAATTAGATAATCAGGAGTATTTAGGACTATTAGAATTAAAGATTATATTATTCCATCAAGAATTGTCATCATTTTATGAACCATAAATCGATAATTGTAGACATCGAGGAGATTAAAGGTTGCTAATTATCACAGTGTAAATTTTATTGTTATTTTAGTAAAGGTTTCGATCCGCAATTGCGATAATCTTCTAGGTAACCAGCGATAATTATTCCTGGTTCATGAATTTCAATATGCACTTTATCTCATTAAATTATAAATAAAGGAATTATCTTCATTATATAAATATTAAATGGATTTGGTATTCGTAGTATAAATTTTTAAAGCAATCAATGTCTCCCTTACCTAAACTTTAGATTGACAACTAAACTTTTGTTTCCTCATGAACCCTAAGTTGTCAGTTATTAAATTGCCACAGATGACTCGGATAGACCTATAGACACTTGTGCGAGGCATAAATGAATCGATACTTGTCTTCGACCCTTTGTTACACCATGAGAGTAGCGTAAATTATTCATTCACAATACTTATTCGACGACAAACACTGTTTTGACGTTAATACGCCAAGTGACGATAAATATAAGTTACTTTGAAAATACGTTATGCCTCTTCACCTAACTATAATGATATTTTAGAAGAGCCAATGCCTCTCGAGTGGATTCCCGCCCATGTGGCAGAAGAATGGCGTTGGACTTGGAAGCGAGCACGACCGACAACAAGCCTCGAGGAGCCTCAACCCCAGAGACCACACCTGACAGCCTTGCAGATGCTGGGTATGGAGAACGATCCCCGCTGGGCAAACGAGCGGGTTAACCAGCAATACCCTGCTGAGGAGATCCGAGACCACGCACGGAACCTTCTCGCCCATTGGGAAAAGATACAAGGGCAGGTCGACCTGAATGTAGTTAAGGCCAGGATGTACCTAACCAATGTCGAGGAGGACATCTCCGTGTGGCGCATCGCAGAGATCTATCCGACCCGACCGGCCCGCAATACCAGGCGACCAGTGGCTGCCATCCCAGGCTTCTCCCCGGAGGAAGGAGTTAGGAGATTTTTCGAGGAACCCTGACTCCCCGGACAAAAGGAAGCACAGACAACAATTTGTGTCATTAGTTTTATTAAAATTTAAAAATTTAAATATGTTGTTCGTTTTATTTTTTTTTGGTAAACTCATTCTCGTAACTTATGTTTTATAGTAAACAGAATTTTGATTTATTTGAGTTAACGAAGAAATTAAAAAGATTTCTATTGCAGCGATGACGTCTACTCAACTATTGCAAACTGAACTTACTCATGCTAGACGTACAAACGCGAACCTTCTCGACCAGATAGTTCAAGTGACTCGAGAAGCTCAGCAGATCAAGTCAACCTGGTCGGACCCGAAGAAGACGAAGGCTCTCTATCTCAGGCTCACTGCCGCTCAAAAGGGTTGGGCGGAGGAGCGTCAGCTCAACCAGAGTCTCCGAACACAAATCAGGGGATTAGAAGTCGCCTTGGCAGCCAGTCGTGAAGGGGAGGCGGTAACTTATCCGCTTATCTTCGCCCCTTCTCAGTTGGCGTATCGGGATTCCCTCAATAATGTCGCGCAGACTGCAAATCCATCAACCGTCCCATCAAGTAGTCGTCGGCCGGGACGCAAGGAGCGTGCCCGACGCAGAGCCGCACGTCTGCCAAGCCAATCGTATTAACTTACTGATATTGTATACAATTTTTCATTTCTTGTTTGAATAAATAAATTTGTATTCATTGTTAAACAAATCCCAAGTAACAGGTTACAAGATATGATTTATATGAGATTATCATCACAAGTACTCACACTGTGTCATCGAACCATCGTTCTATTTCTACCGGTCAACATAAATCTGATTTAGGACTTTCTTACACAAGGGACAGAGTAAAGCGAGCATAGGTCTTCCATCGACAGCTCGTTGAACCCGAGGGTTGTCCGAGCAATTACAGCATTAGTAATAGTGCTCACTTTTTGCGGACTATCCACCCACTCGAACACATTTCCAACGTTGCCTAGCAACGGGTGCCGAGTGGTAGTCGAAGTAATATTTATATGGCGTTACCGGGGCAACAATAGGATGGTTCAAACAAACAGCGAAACCCAGTAACCCACCAAATCTGTGCAAATTTTATTTAACCTTATTCCCCTTGATCAAAATACCTTCTTTTCCTAGGGCCTATGCTGTCTCACCCAGACGCCTTACAATTTTAATTCTACCACTATATATCCATGAGCAATTTCATGTTGGCACTGTATATAGCAGCTGAAAATTCATGAGCAGATGAGCTCCATTTCTAGAACTATTCCTCATGATATTTTCACTTTCGGGTTCCTGACTGCTGATGAAAGGTCTTACGTCTCTTTCTATCGATACCCTTGTCCAAACTCATCTATTTTTTATATTCCTATATCAATTTGTCATCGTTACTCTTTATTTATTAAAATATCTTTCAAAAATTTGGGCAGCGTTCCGCCCTTATTTTATGAAAAATTCCTTGTTTCATACAAACGTTAACCTATGGTAAATTGAAATGAACGCATTATTATAATGTAATTATTTTAGTCCAGCAACTCATATTTGCTTTTCTATGGTCGCTTCAGTTACCACCATTCGTAAATCTCGATATTATCATCTCACAGATCCATGCATAAATGTATCATTTTATTTTAATTTCCACCGTGATGGTTATCAAACAATGTACATGATCTAACCCTACTTTATACTTCCGTTGACCTAAATTTCTATCACGAGTCGTACCCTTGATAATATAATAATCGGCAGGAGTTAAATAAAAATTCAATTTCCTTACATAAACACATAATAGTGTTGTTCCTTTAACTCTGACAATATTCCGGCCTTTTATCCTTTTACCTCTCCGTCCACCCTTAATGAACACCGCGGTGAAGTCTAGCAAAGTCCTACTTTCGAGATCAGTACAAAGATGACCTGTCCCAGCAGATAATGATGGGTAAAAACGATAAATCGACACATCAACGTCCCTCAAACTCAACATAGGGAATTGAATACCGATTCACCATTTTCCACTGACTTAATATATATAAAATGAATATAAATAATTTAAGGGGACATGCCAAGGGATGCCAAAAGACATCGCGGCCATCTAGAATAAGTTAAAATAAATAAAACATTAATTTTGAAAAATATATTTGTGCAAGATAACAATACTTACAATCCACAAGTTTGTCAGTCATGCAACCAAATTTGAAAAATTGTCATAAGTTGGCATAAAAATTGTCTAAACAATTGTGTCTACAAATGTCTGAAAATTTTGTCTAAAAAATGTTTGTGTCTAAAATTATGAAAATGGCTGCTGTATATATAGTGTTTTCATGCCTGGGTGCGACCAATCAAGGAATTTTGAGCCTTTTTGGCTATTTTTCGGGGTGTTTTATTGCTTTTATTTTATTTTTAATATTTTATTTTTCTCCTTATTTTTCGAAATTATTTTCTTAATTTTTCGTAAATTTTTATTTTATTATTTAACCATTCTTTTGATTGTTTCTCTTTTTACCCTTTGATATTTAAATTTTTGGTCAACGCTTCCGCCTATGTATTTTCTAAACCTTCTTTTGCAAGGTTTTGGCGGTTTTTCTGTTTTGGTTAGGTGTTTCTTTCTGCATCTGTAGGCTTTTCAATGATTTTAATTAATATTTGTTTTATTTAATTTTGTTATGTTTTTATTTTGTTTTATTTTATTTTTGATTTTTGCTTGCGGTGTGTGCTTATATTACAGCAGCCCTATTGATAATTTCCAAACGACATAAATTATTTTGTTTTAATTTGCACAGTTTTCTCATTTTTATTTACATTATGGCTTATAGCCATACACTTTTATAAAATCAAGATTTTAACAAAATTTTAATAAATTATCAATAAAATATTTTAAAATTTTAAGAAAAACTATTTAAAATTAATTTTCACTCTCAGCACAAAATGGCATATTAATATTAATCAATATTAATATTAATATTAATCAACAGTTATCAAGAACTTGAGAAGGGAGATGAAGGCAGTCATTCCAATGTGTGTGGCATTGCACCCATGACATAAATATTCATTAACAAGATCTGAATATTGCTAGGCTAATAGCCAAAATTAAAACAAAATAATTTTTTTTTGTTAATTTAAACAAATGGAAAAATTATCAAGATGGCTACTGTATACATACACACGCACCACAGACAGATACTTAACATAAAAATAAAACACCAGATTAATATCAAACAAAAATAAACAAAACAATATTAATAAAATCAAAAATAAAGTTTGCAGCTACATACAGAAACATGTTTGATAAACAAAACCACCAAAATCTTGCAAACGAAGGTTCATACAAAACATAGGCGAAAGCGCCGATCAAAAAGTAAAATTAGTTTAGTGGTAAAAATAAGAAAGATGACCTAACGATAATAATAGTAAAAAATATAAATAATATATCAAAAATTACAGAAAAATGAGGAAAAAATCAAAAATATAAAAAATTAAATAAAAATAATAAAATCTCCTCTAAATGGCCAAAAAAAGGCTTATTGGTTGCACACCCACGTAAATCAAATATAAATACAGTAGCCAAATTCATAATTTAAGCCTTCTTCATTTTGTAATTTTATTCAAATTTGAACTTCGTCTGAATTGAAATTTTAATCAATAAGGAATTTTTCATTGCCATTTGTAATGCCACATCAATATATGCTTATATATTAACGTCGCTTTTCTAATGTTTTATTTCATTCTGGATGGTCGTGGTATCTTTTGGTGCCACTGACGAGTCCCCTTAAAATATTATCTATAGTATGTATTGGAATAGATTTTTGGAAGGGTCAACAGACAGCTCGACTGGCGAGTTAATTTTCACTGGTTGCAGCAGCTGGTCGTACTTCTTCGAATCCCTTGGCTGTCCGCGATGAGTTCTGGCCGAAAGACGCAGGTCTTTTCCTGCAGGGCGCCGTTGAAAAAACCAACAGTGCCTGATGGCAACGTTGGCCATGGTGGGCTCTAAAATTTCTCGAAAAGGACGGATTCAGATATGAGAAGCAGGCTATGGTCCGTGCGGATCATTAGGATAAAATTTTGAATTCTCGTCGACAATTCACTACTTAAGTCGGTAGCTAGGGATAAGACAGTATAAACACCTTTTGAAGGACAAATATATTTTTTTCTTTTCCATAAAGATTTAAAGTGTTTTGTACAGTTAGGCTATTTTAATTTCTCCAGCATAAGGAGGGTAAAATGATCGGAGTGGAGTAGCAGCACAAATAAGATAGAATATTAAATCCGCTAGATGTAACCTTACAAACGTTAAGGAAATAATTGATAATTAAATGATAACATATAATAACGACATTCGATTGAGATAGAATACCAAAAGGGTTCTGTATATTTTTCCATTTTCTATCCCAGACTTATAACGTAGGTCGTACATACTAATGATGAGATCAGATTGGATAAAATATACGTTTTTCGTCCAAGTGACATGAACAGTTGTAGATATTGAAAAGTAATAGATTACGCAAATACATATAAATAATTTTAACAAATGTAAAACTATACATAAATAATATGAATACATTAGAGTAAATTTTATTGATAGGAAATGCCAACGTCGATATAGTGATAATAATTTACGGATATTGTTGCCACATTAAATCTGATCAAAATAACTGCGATTAGTCTGGTTCTAGCATTAATAAGATAGGTAAGTAATCAAAAAGAAGTAAGTAATCTATTCACAGTGATGAGATATGAAGGCTCATATGGATAGTTTGTCTGTGAAACCTCCCCATATCTGAATGTAATATTTTTAAATTGCAACGATTGATCATTTTATTTATTCGTGCCATTTTTCGTATTAATAACTAGAAGTAGAATAAATTAATCTAAGCACGTTGACAAACTTACCATTTAGAGTTTTCCTTCATCTAGCTATAATGAGATTTCCGAAAATTCCCAAGCTTGTATCAAACCCAACAATAGGTTCTACTTCCGATCCTCGTACCCGATTGGAGATCAAATATGCTCAGATATCCAAGAAATACGAGAAGCTCAAAAGAACCTGGAGTTCCTCCGATAAAATGAAAGAGTTGTTCAAAAAGATTCACCGATTCTTGCGATGTTAAGACGACTTGATCGTTCATAGCGTATACTGATCTCAGAACAGAGCGCAACACTCCGTCAAATTTCCACGGAGAAGAAACTGCAAGCTCGTCTGCCAGATCGGGAAACTGTCCCAATCAACCACTTGGACCGGTACCTGTGCCCATTTTGCTGTGAGTTTCGTAACTCTACCTTCCAATACACCATTTGGAGTAGTGTCTTGCTGGCTTCTAATTTTACACCACATAGGTACAAATCATATTTCCTATGTTTGATAACATTTAACATTTACAACAATTTATCTACTTGGAATCTTACACAAATCGCAATGTTATACTCCTGATTCTGTGGAGTGTTATTTTGAGTTTGGCATCCCATTCATGCTGCATGGCTTCTTCTTATTTCCTTACGATTTTAAGTGTATATTTGTGATACGTTGAATCATCCTCAACCTGAGGTATTAGTTTCAATATCGTATTGATTTCCTCTTTCTTGATATCGTTTTGGGATAACTTTCTCAACTGTTGAGTCAGCTTCTGTTGATACTCATACCTGGAATTCACCAGTTTTAAACATTTGACTCTTTCTTTGCTTTTGTCTACTTGGGCACTATCTGGTCAACTTGCTCTGTAAATTTTGTCTTCGGAATTACTCTCTGATTCTGTTTTCTCATGACTCTTTCTATTGGAACCCACGAGTTTCTCTTTTCGATGTTCATTTGCCATTTAGACGGTATCCTCGTGATCAGTTAGTCGTGCTAACCTATTTTTTCTTCCTGAATCTCCATTTTCAGCTGTTGCAAATATGTCAATCCTGATTCCTCGTTGACCATAAATGCCAATTATGGTTTTGTAGCATTACCATTATTGGTATTTCCGCTATTGTTGTTACTGCTCTGATTTTGAGTACATGACCTCATCATGTGCCCGAATTTTCCTCACCCGTGACACTTTATTTTGCCTGTTGAAATTACATCGTCTCTTTTTACTTAATTGAAATTGTAATTACTACTGCTGCTTGTTTGTGGGTTTTTGGCCCTACAAACCGAAGCTACATGCCCCTTACATTTGCATTTTTAACATTGCAGGTTAATGGCTCTACAACTTTCTGCGACATGATTATTTCTACCACATTTGGTACATTGATTGCCTCTCCGATTGTCTGTTTCCCTTCGGCTGTTGCAATTTTTTGCAATATTTCCTCGTTTTTTAACAATTGAAACATCTTACTGGTGACTTCCTGCTATTTACCACAAACATGGTTGATTTTTCCAAACTATTTTTGATAATCACTACTTTATTCCTCAATTCTTCGTATGGATCTCCTTCATGTAGAATTAAAGCGTTTCTCAAGCTAAGGGCCATCCCTGTCCATAACTGATCTTTAACCAATAACTTGGTTGCATCACTCCCTCAAGTCTTAATCCCGAAAGCTCTTTCGGCCGTCAACGATAACTTATAATAACATTCTCCAACTCTTTCATTTGGATTCTGTTTTCGATTATAAAATTGTTGGCTGAAAATTCTACTGGCATCTGGTAATATTCTGCCTGTTAACTGAGTTCTCATCTCTCCCCAATCATTGGGTACGGTTGCCGGGAGTTGAGCTTTTATATTATAATTTTTCTCTAGCCAGACATTTTAAATATATTGAGTAGGTAGATGTATGCTACCTGACGCATTATTTTGTACCCCCTCCTTAAAAAAATTACAATCTACAAGTCATAATGACAACTACCACAATACGATGAATCGATATTATCAAGTGAATAATATCGTCCTGCATGCCAGATCCAAACCTCTGACCTGTACCATACATTTTATAATGACCATAAAAACCACTTGACTCAATTTTATACGGATCAAAAAATCATTGTTTAGACGCAGTTTGAAACGAAAAAGTACCATAGAATCTGAAATACTTGAAAAAATATTTATTAAAGATGATTTACAAATTGGACTAGGGTTAAGTGACATTATTATTGAACCAGAAATTGAATATGATTTACTATGCTCACATCGAATTATAAAAGTGTACGGGGTTGGAAGATATAACGTTAAGGAAATAGTTCTTCCATCTTCTAATTTGGAAAAATTAAAAATAACATTAAACGAAATGAAACATTTAAAAGTTCAATTTGGAATCCAAGTAGAATTTGAAAAGGATGGGGAACTCAAAGTATATCAAATCGCGCTGCTTCAGTGAGTATGACTTTTCTTTATGAGAATATAAAGAAAATAAATGAAAAGATTGTTGAACGAACAGAATTAAGAAGTAGTTGGAAATAAACCGAATAATAGAAGTAAATTTCAAGGTAACCAAAGTTTCGAATATATCTAGGCTATTAAGACATAGTTATATTCCTACACCTAAAGCTCTAATAGGTAAAAAGCCAATAGTTAACGTACAAAATACCGATAATTTATGTTTTGACTGTATTGAAATCTGATAAAATCAAGAAACATAGAGATAGACCAAGAAATTATTTACCCTATATGAATGACTTGGTATACGATCCTAACCATGTGCCAATGAAACTGTGTGATATTCCAACTTTTGAGAAGAAAAATACTGGTTTAGCAATTAATGTTATGATTTGTAATAACGAAAATTTTGAGGATTAAGAAGAACTTGTAATGAAGCATCCATATTTAAATATAATTCACCGAACAAAAGTAACTGGAGTGGATCCAATTTATTAATTATTGATAAAGAAGGGTGAAAAATACCATTATACAGCAGTAACTATTTTACAATCGATGATGAATTGTCATAAAAAATATAATTGTAATGTTCGAATTTGTAACAAATGGTGCGAAAATTGTTTAAATGGATTTCGAAAACCAAAAGCCTTTGAAAAACATCAAAAATTATGTAAGAAAAATCAGTTGGGTACTATACTATTGGTGGGTTTCTGGGTGTTGATGTTTTAAAACTATATGGTTGTTACCCAGACTACCCCATACAAATATCTTTCGCTTACCATTCGGCACCCGTTGGTAAGCAACGTTGGAACTGTGTTCGAGTGGGTAGATCGTCCGCAAAAAGTGAGCGCTATTGCTAATGCTATAATTGACCGAACGATTCATGGCTCCAACGAGTTGCCGATAGAAGGCCTGTGCTCGCTTTCGATTTTTAGGTCCCTTTATTTTCCTATCTCCTTCAAATGTTAATCCATACTGTTATATCATTTATGATTACGTCGATTCCGATAGTCCTTCTTATCGTTGTTCGTGTTGATGATTTTTCTATGGCCTGTAAACCCTTTGTGATGTTAAATATCTTCACAGTATCTCTCTTACCCTTATCCCTATTATAACCACAATGTTCCCTATTATCGATACTAGCATTATCATTGTTACTATTATATGTATTACCTTTATTAATTGTTACTACTATTACATTTATTATTATTCTTATTACTATATAATTACCATTACATTTATTATATTACTACTATTATTATTATTACTATTATTATTATCCTAATTATTATTATTATTATTATTATTATTATTATTATTATTATTATTATTATTATTATTATTATTATTATTATTATTATTATTATTATTATTATTATTATTATTATTATTATTATTATTATTATTATTATAATGACCATTATCCTTATTATTATCATTATTATTATCAAAGTTTTGTGTAGGGATTCGTCCTTATTCCTCGGCTTTAAGAAAATATTTTACCTATATAAAATTTAGCCGTAACCCATCCTTATTTTATAATTTTCGATAAAGTATTTTGTTAATTAGGAAAAATTTAACAGCGATCCACCCTTATTTTTCGGTGTTATCGGATTATCATACTAACAATTGAGCCGCATTCCGCTTTTATTTTACTATTTTAGATAAGTATTTTAATGGATTCGGAAAATTTTAGCAGCGTTCCGCTCTTATTTTACTGTCTTATCTGGATATTCTATCAATTATTGAGCCGTATTCTACTTTTACTTTGCTATTTTTGATAAGTATTTTAGTTGATTCGGAAAATTTGAGCAGCGTTCCGCCCTTATCCTACAGTTTATAAGAATGTTATACTAACAATCGAACAACATTCCACCTTCATTCTCGATAAGTATTTTAATTAATTCGGAAAATTTGAGCAGCGTTCCGCTCTTATTTTACTGTTTTATGATAAATGTTTTAACTATTTCCGAAAATTTGCCCAGCGTTCTGCCCATATTTTCCGCCTCAATTCAACTTAATTTATTTAATTCTTATATATTATTCAAAACATTATTTTTCATGATTTTAGTCGTTCGGATTAATCTTTTTCCGATGGCTATTCATTTTAACTGTTGCAACGATTTTGCTATTTTCCCCGCTACCCTTTCCTTTCTTTATCCTTATGATATATTTATGTTCATATTACATTTAATGAGTGCCCACTGGAATACTCGGTGTTAGATATTTTGAGCCGATTGTTGTTAAAAAATTTATGTCAATTTTTCAGGAAACGGATGATGAAGGAGCAGCCAAAGGACTACTCCTTTACCTTCCAATTTCCCCTATATACGGATAATATTGACGTTCCACGGGCACGAACTATTGGCGATTATACACGCACTTACACAGTTCGCTAGTTTTGTGTAATTTTGCTTTCTTATTGTATGTTTTGGCTGTGGGCTGAAAAAGAATTGAATGAAAATTACCGTACCAATCGGGTAAAAGCCTCGAATATACGAAATAATTGTCGGAAGTTTGTAAGCATATAATAGAAATTCATAATTCATCCTATATTGGAAATTCGTAGTAGCATAATTCATCATATATTGAAAATTCGTAGTAGCATAATCCATCATATATTGAAAATTCCAATCAACAAGTGCTGTAGCGCACGCTACTACAACCAGTCTCCAAGTGAGACTGAAAATCGATATTTCAATCAAGTTGGAAATAATACTGCCAAGTAGTTGTGTTAATTTGTGAAAACACATCAGTATATATACCTACAATTTGGCCTTAACCTTGCGTGTTAATTTTATTGCGATTAAACAAAATTCGACCTTGAAATTATGTGTTATCTAAATTAAATTTTTATTAATTTCTTAATTTAAATTAGCAATTTATTTTTAACATTTTTAATTAAATTTATTCAGTCAAAAATATTTAATTTTTATTCATTTAATTCATTAATTTTTACTTTTATATAAATGGTCATTTTACGGTCAAATTTTTCTTGTTATTATGTTATGTTTTATGTAGATTTCGTGCGGTTCTTGATGCATTTTGTATTTATTTTATTTTACTTTTATGTTTTTGATTTTATATTTATTTATATTCTCTCAGATTTTAAAATGTTTAGTTGGTGTTGTATATTGTATTTTAAGTTATCTTGGTTCTGGGTTTTTGTGCTGTATTACTGATGCATTTAAACAATTCTCAAGGCTATTTGTGTGTTGGCCCAACACTTTATACATTACCAAAAGATAAAGATAAATATTTGGAGTTCAAAAACTGGTCAAAAACGATAACAACTCCGTTCGTTATCTATGCAGATTTTGAATCTATTTTACCAAAGGATGACATTTATTTTCAAAAAAATTTGCCAATTTCTGCTGGAATCTTATTAATCAACAACTTCACTGGAATGACAAGTTATCATCATTTCATTGGTCAAAATTGCGTTTATGAATTTTTGAAGAAGGTCTCTGATGTAGGAATAAACATTGTGCTACCATATTATAATGAAGAGGGGGAAAAGCTAATGTTACCACTTACTTTTGACGAAAAATATTCATTTGATAATTGTAAATATTGTTATTTGTGCAATAAGAATATAGTAGATAAGGTTAGAGACCATGACCATTTTACAGGAAAATGTATTGGTCCTGCATGTAAAAGTTGTAATGTTAATAGGAGCATCAAAGAATTATTACCTGTAGTTTTTCATAATTTACGGGTCTATGACTTACTCATATCCTTAAGTATGGAATAAATCAATTTATCAATTGAAACCTGTCATTTATTCCAATTAGTAGTGAAAAATTCTTATCTCTTATCGTATATGTTGGTAAGCTTCGAATACGTTATATCGACTCTTACCAGTTTGTTAATGACTCATTAGCTAAGGCTGTGAAAACTTTGACTAGTTTACCTTTAACAAAATCTGTTTTTACTGGTACCATTGTTAAATAAAAAGGTAATTTTCCTTACAACTTTGCCAATAGTTTAAAGATCCTTGAAACTACTTATGAATTACCTCCAATCTGGGAAGGAGTGAGTGAAGTTGAATATTAAAAAGCTCAATTAATTTGGACTGAAACTAAATATGTAAATTTACTTGACTATATGATGATATACTTGAAACTCGATTGTTTTCTTTTAGCTGAATTTTTCCAACAATTTCAGGCTCATAATAGGTTAGATCTTTTGAATTATTTTGGTATTCTGGGAATGTCTTGGAGTTCTGCGTTAATAACTTTAGATAAACCCTTTGAACTATTACAAGACATGGAAATTTATAATTTTTATGAGGATGATATTCGTGGAGGTCTTACTTTTGTTAATAAACACTTTGTAGAAACTTATGAAAACACTGAGTGGCTTTATATAGATATTAATAATTTATACGGTTGGGCTTTAAGTCAACCTTTACCTTGTGGGGAATTTAGTTGGATACTTGATGGTTTTGATTCAATATTGTCTGATTGTTTGTATTTAAATCTTGAATCTTTGTCTCATAGTTACACTCTTGAAGTAGATCTTGAAATTCCTTCTGGTCTTCACGATAAATTAGATGACTTTCCTATTGCTGCTGAGAAAATGAAACCTGAGGGATCTAAGGTTGAAAAGCTGTTGTTGACACACTATCCTAAAAAGAAGTATGTGATTCATTGAGGTTTACTAAAATTATATTTGTTTCTTGGTGTTAATGTCACACTATTTTTAAAATCTACATTGATACCAATACAGAGTTAAAAGCAAAAAGTACAAACACGCTAGATAAAAATTATTATAAGCTCCTAAATAATAGCTTGTATG
Organism: Schmidtea mediterranea; assembly: GCA_022537955.1. Classification (NCBI taxonomy): domain Eukaryota; kingdom Metazoa; phylum Platyhelminthes; order Tricladida; family Dugesiidae; genus Schmidtea; species Schmidtea mediterranea. The sequence goes on from CM039679.1 coordinate 282,475,634, forward strand.
GTAAAACCGTCGAAAACTTGAAAAAAAGAATGAATTTAAAATTATGTAATACAGAAAAGAAGATGATTACATATGCTTCCAAACCAACTTTTCAAATAAGTATCAAAATTGCTGCTTTGTTAAATCCTGACTCGGTATGCTTAGATCGACCGAGTTATTTAGGAAAATCGGTACTTGATTTGTCTAAACTTCGAATGTACGAACTACAGTATACAGATTTGGAAAAGTATCGTCGTCAGTTTAATAGTGAGATTAACATGGTAGCTGGAGATATTAACTCTTTCTTTCTCGAAATCAAAATTTTCAATAAACCTTTAATTTAAACTTCTTTCTTTTAAGTTAAATGTCATTTATAATTGATATGTTTTCTGTTTTAAATTTCTGTTTCTTGACTAATTTTCTTTACGAAAATTCAGAATATTGTCTTAAATTTTCCCGAAAGTTTAGATTTTAAATTTCTGTTTTAATTTTCTGTTTCTTGACTAATTTTCTTTACGAAAATTCAGAATATTGTCTTAAAATTTCCCGAAAGTTTAGCCGTGATCGACTAGCACCCAGAAAATTAGTGTTATCGTTTAGCCTAAAAACTATTCTCTGAAATTTATTCCCAATTATCATCTACGCAGTTTCCTTTGAAAATTGATGCTTCAAAGTTCGAACCTTGTTAGGACTGTTACAACTGAATGACCAGTCTTGTGAGCTGATGATCAGTTTCTGTCTTTCAAAAATATGGTTACTAAGAGGTAAAGTACTAAATTATCATTTATATTTTAACAAAATTATCACTCTTTTTAAATAGTTCACTTCTTCGTTTTCTGATAGTTTCAATTTTCAACTTCTCAATTTTTCTGACAAATTCGTTTCAATTCGCTATCACGTCTTTTCGATATAATATCTCTGTGATTCTAATTTGATCGTTTCAATTCTCCCATCTATTGCAAATCTAGTTTGCTTATATATATATATATATATATATTATTTCAAAAATTTTAATCTGTCAGCTTATTTTTCAAAATTCTCGGGTTTGAACTAATTAATTCTCTGCAATCTGTCACCAACTATCTAGATTCGTTTTATTCTCAATATTACAAAATTTAATCCCTTGTTAAGAAAACTAATTAATTAATTAATTTATATTACTATTTTTATTAATTATTTTATTAATACTATTATTTATTATTATTTATTTTTGGTGTAATTTAAGTATTTATAACTATTTTTAGTAGCCAAATTACTAATTTTTATAATTACCACAAAGGTATGCACCAAACGAGCCCCGGCCGAACCCTAAAAAATTCACTTTATTTTTTCATGAAGTTTTAATTAATATGAGACAGCTAAATTCAACCAGTTCTTTGAAAATGTTGAGACCCATCAACAATTCATTTTGGTGTGGCGTGGACATTATCATATTCCTCTGAATTTTAATCTAATCATGATTGTTTTTGGAATGGAATTTCTTTGACTTTCAAAGCGCCGACTCACGGGGGAATTTCTACAGTGGTAATGGAAAGATTTCCCCCCATTTCTTATAATGTCTTATCGATAGTTTATAGTGAAAAAATTTTAGAGAGCTCCCGAAAAATACCTGAAATTTTGACATTGAAATTTTTATCCTGGAGTTTTGGATTTTATTTCAATAAACCTTTAATTTAAACTTCTTTCTTTTAAGTTAAATGTCATTTATAATTTATATGTTTTCTGTTTTAAATTTCTGTTTCTTGACTAATTTTCTTTACGAAAATTCAGAATATTGTCTTAAATATTCTCCTGTTATTATTTGTTTTAAAAGGACAATTCCTAAATCAAAGGTGAATAAATTGAGGTAGTTGGTATTTTAGAGTATATAATTTAAGATTGAAATAAAAATAAGTAAAATGAAATTTAAATAAGAATAAATAAAAATTAAATTAAATCTCATTTTTAAAAAAAATATTATTTGATCAAATTAAGCAATTCATAAAGCATTAGAGATTAATTTAGGGTATTTGATATCCTTAGGGCAGTGTTAACCAAACTTTTGGTACTGCGTACCCCCTTGATAATTTTCATTATATAATGTACCCTTTTGCTTTAAAATTTTATATATAATGAATAAATTTTTTTATAATATCTTTTTTAAAATATACGACTGTTAAAATAATAGCATTAATGAAAAATTAAATACTTTTATAATAGAAATAATGTAAAATAAAAAATACTATAATTAATTTATTGTAATTAATAAGGATGAAATTGCTTATGCTGATATAATAATTCATCATAATTTGGTTCTCTGTTAGTTAATTTTAATCTTAAAAATATGTTATTGATTCAAAAATATAAACAATAAATAAAAAACAAGATTATATTTATATTTTTCTGTATTTATAAAAATTTTAATAAGATATTTTAATCTAATTAAATTTTTTAATTTATCTTTTAATATTTAGATAATAGAAGATTGAAAAGACCTGCGTAACCTGGTTTGGGAAACACTGCCTTAGTGCATACAATTTATACATAAAATATAAATAAAATATAGATAAATTGAAAATGAATAAAATATAATTAAAATATTACTCAACGAAAAGATATGAATGTGTTGGAGATTTGTCACGGAATTTTGTTTTCTTTTATGTAATTTTAACATTTATAATGGGTAGGCCTTCCCATGATCAGCCGACAATCTACTGGTGGTCTGGTGTAAGGGATATGGAGTAGGATCAAGATCGTTAGACTAGCATCTTACGGTGTTACTTTCTCCAGGTACTTTCACAATACCCAAACAGTAATGAGTCAATTAAATTGCTTACTTGTATGTGCATATAATTAGAATATGAAAAAAATTAAAAACATGATGAAAATTTATTTATTAATTTGAATCACTACAACAAAAATCACCGAGAAAAAGTGAAATATCATAGTAAACTGAATATCATCATATATAATTTTTGAGAAAATTCCTAGAATCAGCGCCGTTACTAGATTTTTTAGGGCCCCTAAATTTTTAAGAAAAAGTAATTATAGTTCAAATAGATATTGTTGGGCTATAGACCATAATTTAAACAAAAATGAGAAAATTGTGTAAATTAAAACAAAATAATTAATGTCATTTGGAAATTGCTAATAAGGCTGCTGTAACATAAGCACACACCGCAAGCAGAAATCAAAAATAAAATAAAACAAAATAAAAACATAACAAAATTAAATAAAACAAATATTAATTAAAATCATTGAAAATCTTACAGATGTAGAAATAAACGCAAAACCAAAACATAAAACCGCCAAAACCTTGCAAAATAAGGTTTAGAAAATACATAGGCGGAAGAGGCAACCAAAAATTTAAATATTAAAGGGTAAAAAGAGAAACAATCAAAGAGAATGATTAATTATTAAAAAAATTGAAAATTTACGAAATATTGAGAAAATAATATCAAAAAATAGATAAAATAATGTTGGGCTTAAAGCCAAAAATTAAAAACAAAAATATAATTATAATATGAGTTAAAACAAAAAATAAAAATAAGGAAAATGGCCACTGTACATACACAGATCTTCACTGAAATAGAGTTACAAGCTCGCCTACCGAGCAGACAATTAGCATAAGAACTAGATATAATTCCTGCGCATCATCTGCCGCCCCATGTAGGAGATTAAGCATTCAGTCAGAGCAACAGTGTACCTACAGAAGGAACATCGCAGGGCAACCAAAGATACAAGCTCAACCGAAATCGTCACCGGAGACAGAGGCGTAGAGCTGAGAATGCCCTGCTCCAGGTCAATTTTAGGAGCGACCAGTATCCGGAGTCGATGGAACACCGAGACCTATCACACGTGGAAGATGTTTTTCATGATTTCGACGAAGAAATAGTTTATGCACCCGTCCAACCCATCTTCTCACATCCTGCCCCCACTCAAATTACTATCAACACACCCGGTAAGGAGTCATTAATTCACATTAACATCGCTACTACGTCTAGTGCGATGATAGAAGAAGAGCACCAATCAAGCGGACGATCATCGCCGCTTATCATCTCGGTGGTGAAAACCAACAGTACCTCAAGGGCGGAGAACATGGTTTCCAAGGGAATCATCGTCCAATTCGGCATCGTGATGTTCCAAGCGCCGTTGTCTACCCATGGATATCGACGGGACGAATAAATCTATGCCACCAAAAACACTCTCGCCGATAACGAAAGAAATCCATATCTTCTTGATAGCTACATTTGCCTAAGATTTTGATTGCAGCTCATTTCATCTTATTGTATTCTATTTTTACCATCTTTCTATGTTATTATTATTTTACTGTAACTAAAAATAAAACTTATGTGTAACATTCATGCTTCGTTATTAATTATGACTAACGGCTCTAAATGTATAATTTTGTTCGTTTCAGTAGTATTCGATACCCCCACAGTCGAGTTCCGTTGGTTAAACTTAAAGTACCAGATATAATTTTAGATTACCGGATTATAAGAATGCGTAAGACCTTCTAGCGGCCGCTTTGAACCCGAATCGAAGGTTGTTTGAGGAGTAGTATTGGCAACAATGCTCACCTGCTCGAATATCATTCGGCTATCATGCACAGTACCAACAGTGATTAACCCATGGGTGTATGGTGGTGAGATGTAAATTGTGTGGTGTGCGAAGGAAATGGGACCCTGGAATTATGGTAGGGTATGGCGTCACTGGGTGTAAACAGTCAGCAGTTGTAAAATGTTTTCCAGAAAAAATAAAATAAAAGCAATAAAACCCCCCGAAAAATAGCCGAAAAAGGCTCAAAATTCTCTGATTATCGCACCCAGGCATGAAAAAACTATATATACAGCAGTTATTTTCATCATTTCAGACCGACAGACACAATATCTTTTAGTCAAAATGTTTAGATATTTGTAGGCACGATTATTTAGAATATTTTTATGCCATCTTATGACAATTTTTCAAATTTGGTTGCATGACTGACAAACTTGTGGATTGTAAGTATTGATATCTTGCACAAATATATTTTTCGAAGTTAATGTTTTGTTTATTTTGATTTTATTCTGGATGATTGCGGCATGTTTTGGTATCGTCAACAAGTTCCTTTAAAATCATATTTATATGTAGTAAGTATTGGAATAGAATTTCTAGAGGTTGAATGGTGGCGCTACTGGCTAGTTCGATTTAGCTGGTGGAAGCGCTGTTCAACTGTCTAGATCCCTTGGCGATCGTGTCGGATTCTGGTCATCGTCCACAGGTCCGGTCCGTAGGTCGACACTGTACTATCCTACTACGTTTGACGGAAATATCGGCCGGAGTAGGTACTTTAAAATCCGGGAAGAGCGATTTTAGTTAAGAGGAAATAAAGTTTTGTTTATTATATAGAAAATTTAAAATCTTGACCGAAAATTAATTGTAAAATCGAGTAGAAAGAAATAGGGTAGTGTAGGAACGTAAAGTCAAAAAAATTTTCAAATAGTCGAAGAATGTAAAGTGGCAGATGAGAGTAGTGTGTATTAAAGTGACCACATAGGGTTGTAACAACTTAAAATCATGGGAAGTGTTCCAGGAGCTAAGGAACGGTAAATCAAATTTGAAATACAAGGAGTAAATTAATATATATATATAGTGATTAAATAAATAAAATAGTGTTGGGCAAAAACTAATTATGCCAATATTTGTTCGACCAGCACGATAATGCCTGTGTGTTTTTGAGCGGGAAACTTAAATTTATAAAAAAGAAAAATGGTAAATGTAAAAAAAAATAAAATAAATAAAAATTAAATAAAATTTTTATACAAAAAATGTAAATTTTGGAATATTCTGGAAAATTCCTTGTTTTACCGTATCAAAACACACACACACGGGAAATTGTGATATATAAGGCAATGCTGGTCGAGCAAAAATCACTTCTTCTTTACTGTCTTTTAACTAATTTTAAAAACTATTTTACGTGTCTATTTTAACTTTGGAGGAAAACAAAAGTAATCATTATTATTTTTGTTTATTTATAATTTTTTTATTTTTATTTATATTGGAAATCATATTTTTTTTTATTAAAATGATAGGGTTTTGTTAATAATTATGGCAACATATTTTTATTTTTATATTTATTTTATGAAAAATAAAGTTTTGATTCAAAATATTTTTTTATTTTTTATACTCACAATAATTTTTGGTATGATTCCTTTTACTATCGAGCCTCCATCACGAGGATTAAACTGAAAAATCTCACTAAAATTCAATTTTTCACACACAATAACTCACACGCACGCAAGCGATTAAAATGAAATTTTTGTTACCCCAGATCGAACCGGTGGTTAGCGGGGAACCCGTGGTGAAGGCAGTAGCTTTAACCGCTCAGTATTCTCCATTCCTAAATCCTATCGCCCAACCATCGAAAGAGTAGTATTGAGGTCCTGGGAAAGGTTTAAATATAAAGGTCAACAAATGACAACGAAAGATATATAAAGGAGACTAATGTACACGAAGTGAACCAGAAACCGAACGTAAGATAGACGACAAATGGAATAAGATTGCTAATTTACATTAATTACAACTAAAGAAATATCCGGGCAATTTTGATTTTACTTCACAATCCATCATAGACGATAGTACTGGATAAAGATGACACCAGAGTAAACCCTAGGAGCACGAATGTGTGAATGATTATATTCAGCCTTTTAGATTGTAATTATTATTATTGTTATCATTTTAATACTGTCATCATAATTTGGTTGAACCTAATACTAAAGTTGAAAATTTTATATTTATTTTTGAAACAAGGGTCGCCATACGAACTGTATAAATTAAACCCACTTTAGATAAATTTCATATCAATCTTTATTGGTTATCTTAATTTTTCGTAAAAATTATAATTATTAATATTATTAATATTATTATTACTATTATCATTAGTATTATTATTTCTATCATTTCATAGTCACCCTGATAGTATTAATACAACTATTATTATTGTTTATGCCTTGTATAATTCTAATAACCCAAATTTAACTTTACTAGGGTCCTTCGGAGTCATTGTTATCATTAATGTTGTTAATATCATTAGTCTCATTGTTAACATTATTGTTATAATTAATATAATGATTTATTATTATTATTATTATTAATATTACTATCTTCTTTATCTTCTACTTTTGCTAATTCGGTAAAAAGTGTTGATAAATTGGTTGAGTTGTTGATAAAGAATGGATATTCTAAATCATTTTTATTGTTGATGATAAAACAGACTGTTGATAAATTGATTAAAAATTCTAAGGATCCATGTTTTGGAAAGTCTGAATGTAATTTTTCAAATGGGTGTGAATTGAGTGTTGATCTAAATAATAGTAAAAATGGATATAAAAAAATTGAGACTAAATATGTGTTAGTATTGCCGTACTCTGAAGGCTTTACAAATTATAAAAGGAAGTTAAGTAAACAGATGGGAAATTTAGAGTATAAGATCGTCTCTAATTCGTGTAAGGTACGCAATATGTTTATTAATAAATCAAAAACTCCGGTTGGATTGTGTTCTGATCTCGTTTATCAATTTACATGTAATGGGTGTAATGCCACATACATTGAAGAGACTACCCGTCATCTCTGTACTCGAGTTCTAGAGCATTGTCGATTGAAGGGTTTGACCAATATTAGTGAACACAATAGAGGCTGTAAAAGTGAAATAGGAATGTCTGATTTTAGAATTTTGTTGAAAAGTTTTAATAATTATTGGGAACGCGTGATATGTGAAGCATTGCTGATTAGGTCATTGGATCCAAAGATTAATGTGCAAAGTTCTATGACTACGAATGTTTTGAATGTTTTTAAATAGTTTACGAATGTTAAATCATGTTTGATTTTTTATATTATTAAAATAATTGAAAATTTTAAATTACATTAATTTTTTAAAAATTAGAATATAAGTAAAAAAATTTTAAATTTAAAATTAATTTAAAATATATTTTTAAAAATATTTATTTATTAAAAAATTAAATTAATAAAAAATAATTTGTTTAAATTAAATGTTAATTCATAATATTTTTAGTTGGTTTTGAGTACCTGAAGATGATAGCTGTGCTATCGAAATATATCGTACGAAAGGTTTTTTATTGGCGTTATCTTTTAATTAAATCGTTGCCAAATTTATTTAATTATTTAGTTGTATAATTGTTTTATTTAGTTGATTTATTAAATAATAATCTTATTTGTGTTTGATTTTTATTTTGGTGATTAAAAAACAGTTAAATATTAAAAGCTTTAAAAATAGTAAAGTAATTGAGACGGGAACCATTGAAATAAGAGCACAATGTCTTCCATGACAGCTCGTGAACCCAACTGAATATTAGGGCTTTGGCAGTCTTTGAAAAGAGGCTCACCCTTTGGTAATATTCAACCCACTAGCACACAGTACCAACATCAATTCTTTGACGGGATGCTAGTGGTTAAACTTCTTATGCAAGCGCTGGGTGGGAAGTAGTTACCCTTAGGCTGGATTGACATTTTTGATTACCCATCAGTGCCCAGCAATAGGAAATTTACCAAAAAATAAGGGCGAAACGCTGCTCAAATTTCGGAAAGATACCTTGGTAAACATGACAAATGAGTATAGGAATTGTAGAAATAGGCGATTAAGGACCAGGATATAGAAAGTAAAGGCGTAAGACCTTTCATCGGCAGTCAAGAATCCGAAAGTGAAAATATCATGAGTAATTCTAGAAATGGAGCTTACCTGTACATGGATTTTTAACCCTTATGTGCAGTACCCACATGGCAATCAGCATGGGTACATAGGATGGATAAAATAATAATCTTGATTGCGTTTAGGAGAGAGTCACACAAAAACCCTAAAAAAAATAAATAAAAATCAACCCTATTCGCATTTGTACACAAAAATATATTTCATTACTTATATTACAGGAATATTTAATTTTCATTTAATTGTACTATTCTAGTTTTCATTTGATTAAATTGATTAATTATATCCTCATAATTAGTATCCTTTGCGACGTTATACTCTAGATATTATGGGAAGATTGGATAATCTAAATTTTCCAATAATAGACCTTAAATAGTTTTTAATTAATTTTTACTTGCTAAAATTTCTTTCACACGAGCGAGGAATAATTGCATAGCATTGCTGTACAACTTTTTTGACACAACGGGCCACTCAAATGATTTTCAAGAAGCCAAGGGCCGCATATAGGTCGAGGATTGGCACCGCAAGCGTCCGGCCATGTGATGCACGGATTAGCCAACGATTATTTACCTCTCAAATACAGTTTGGAGCATTTAGCAGCAGATAGAAGTGTGTTTTTGGTACCCTTGTACTAATATAAAGAATTACTTTACTTATATAAAGAATTATTTTGTGGTATAATAAGGATCTTGAGAAGTGTCATCATTGATCAATGCGTTTTAGAGATGTTGAAGTATGGTAAAAAGTTTAATCTAAAGTTCTGCTATGCAATTTTAATTAAGTTTAAATAAAAACTAGAATGTGTTTACAAATTTTAAAAATTTATTGTTTTTAATTAGAAATTTGACATTGAAATATATGTTTATAATATTGAGTAGCAGCTGCTGAATCCAGATGCTTCCATCAAACCGCTGCACAGCTGCTCACATATGCCACTAGATAACATCTCAATTCGTCTGGCAACAGTCTGATGGATAACTGAAGACCTAAAATCTGTTTCTCATCTTTGTTTTTAAACTCAGTAAACAAAGAATCGGCACATTCTTGAAAACATTGATTAATTGTGTCACCACCTGAATATGGTTTTTCTTTTTAAGCCTAAACCTATCTGACCTTTAGGAATGCATTTGTTACACAGTTACTTGCAGTCAGAAGTCGTGTGAAAACATGCTGCTGGGCAAGTAAATTATTTTTTAAAGAAACAACTTTTTCTTCTCTCACCTTTGTACCAAGTGCAAAATTCTTTTCAAAATTACTATGCATTGACGTGTACTACACGTCGTGTAGTATCTCTGTAAATTGGTCATTTTCAAAACTGAGATGGAATTTTGACACAACAAACAAACCGGCTTCTGTCCAGGCATTGTAAAAAAATTCAAGCTCTTAATGATGAATTTAACATACGATTTTCTTCCTTAACTTTTTGCTTCATGCTGCGCAAATCTGAGTACATACTTTGGTTTGCGTTGTTTTTTTTGCAGTACCGTAATATTGTTTTTTAGAAAACTTAAAAAATAATAAAATTATTAATTCTGCACATGTACCTTCGGTTTGAAAATAACTGGTAAGTAAATAATTTAGCTAATTACACTCAGCAATTTATAAATTTATAAAACAGGCCTCATAATAGTTAAGTAGTCAGTTTAATTTTAATATATTAAGAATGTTGAATTTAGTATAGTCGAAAAAATGCAGTGAGGTTTGACATATGATGTAGTAGTTTGCTTAAAATTGCAGTTAAAATTTTGCACAGTGGAATGAAAAATTAAACGTGTTTTGAACAAAAGGGCAAGCACTCTGGCGGGCCACATGCGGCCAGAAAGTTGGACGGCACTGTCGTATAGCAATATTAATGTTTGGATAAGATTCAATTAATCCAAATTTATGCAGACCTTGTAAAGTTTCAAGTGGTGTTGCAGTTTTTAAATCGTCTACTAATATCGATGCTTCAAATTTTAAACTTTGTATTTCACACGAAAGCTCATACATATTTAAATCTTTGCTGTACTTAATAGTGTTGGGCTCAGAGCCACAATTTAAACAAAATAAGAATAAAAATTAAAGTTAAAGAGCGGAAGTAATGGAAGGAATCACTGTACATAAACATGCACCGCACCAAGATATTAAAAATCAATAAATAACATAATAATTAAAACAAAATAAAAACATAACAAAAATTAAATAAAACAAATAATTAATTAAAATTCGAAAATGCATACAGACGCAAAAAGAAAACATAAAGAAATGAAATAAACTGCCAAAACCTTGCAAAATAAGGTTTAGAAAAAACATAGGCAGAAGTGGCGGCCAGAAAATAAATAAAAAGGGCTAAAAATAATGTACAAGAAAATAATGACAAAAATAAAATTCAAATATAATATAAATTATATATCGAAAAATAAAGAAAAATATACAAAAAATAATAAAAATAATTTTAAAATAACAAAATAATTAAAAAGCCCTAAAAATGGCGAAAAATCGCCTATTGGTCGCACGCGTGCACGAAAATACTATAAATACAGTGATGAATTTCATTAAATCTTATCTTATGCTTTACTGAAAAATTCAATTGCTATTCCGAAATCTCAACAATTTAAGTAAGGAACCTTTCGTTATTATGTAATGTAATTGATTTTCACTTTTATGAGGCGTTTTGATTTAAATTAAACCTTTTCTTGATGTCAAGTTTCATTTCATTTAACCATATATGTATATATATATTTATATGTTCGGACCCTCTAACCTTATATATTATGTGTAGAAATAGATGGCTCATGGGACCGACCGTGTGCCGGCTAGTGGGTGAAAACCCTTAGTTGAGCTCGTGGGTCATGCCTCTTGAACCCCTTGGCAGTTCGCAGTCGGTTCCGGCTTTATGCACGGGACCGCTACGCAGGGCGCCATTGTATATTCGAAGCGGCTGCTGAAAATGTGGCCGGAGCGAATCGTCTTAAAATCACGGGAAGAGCGGAAGACATTAGTTAGGGGAAAGCTAAGGCGGATCATGCTTTGATCTAAAACATTTTTATATTCCGAACAGAAAGGTGCAAATAAAACTGGGTAGCACGGATAGAATTTAAGTCGAAAGTGATAGAAAACGGTTTTCTTTTGTACGTATAGCGATTAAATTGAAAAACTGCATGATAACCGGACAACATATAGTAAATGACAATTTTCAAAAATTTACCTTGTCGATAAATGCTCCACAGGAAGGCAGCACGATTGACCATTCCAAATTCATTTTGCTTTTCTCTGAGATTAGGTTAAGGAAAATCCACGAAATCGAAAAGTCGTCTGGGTAAGAATTTCACCCTCGTCGTATAATTAATACATCCATCGCGAGTATAAGTAGATGCCGAGGTGAATGACTTAGAAGAGTCCACGTCCAGTAGGGTGAGCAAATGGAGATCATGAAATAAAAAGAGAGATCCAAACGCACAGATACACAATAATTTGTTCACGGGCTGATAAGCAGTCGGCATACAAAATCGTCTAATAATCGCACCGATCTGCACATAGCTGCCGTAGGCTGGATAAATTTTATTTAACCAATCGATAAAATCTAATCGATCTAAAAGGAGTTTTATTTTTCATCTAACTACTTGGACTTAATTCATCTTCGACGTCAGGACATTCGCAAAAAAGGGAAAACGTAAGCTCACTTATTAATAGTACCCATTTCACATAAGTTAACTTTAAGTGTAAATCTAAATTTCGAACCCCGTAAATTAACCGTCGACACCATTTTATGGAAATTAATTTTGAATACAAATTTGGGTTCCTAACTTTGTAAATTAATATTCGACACTATTTTGCTTAAATTAACCTGAAAATTAAATGCGGACTTTGAAATCTATGAATTATTGTTTAAAATCATTTTATACAAGGTAATATTGAATATAACTTTAGGTTGGGGAAATTTCTAATAAACCTTAAATCACTAATCATCGTTAATTTAAATCTAGGAGCCGTAACTATAGTATTTACCGTAAATTTCGGGAAACAGAAAATTGTTATTCTATGTCGACGTAAATTCTGAGAAAATCTAAGTTATCTTGGTCTTTGGGTAGAAAACCGCGAATTAATCATCCCACACCCAGATTAATTGCGAGAACTACAAATTATCACAACATTTGAATTTTCGGATACTCTCAAATCTCGACATTAACTTGGAAGCCAATAATACCATAGATCACTAGTAGATGATTACAGAAATTCTAAAATTACGATACTCCAAATTAAATTAGCTCAAATAGTGCTAATTATCAATAAAAGGATCAAAACCGTTAAAAACTAACCCATATTTGACAGCTCAGATTGTAATTAAACGAACCACCGTCTCTTTAAGTCGAAATATTAACTACTCTATTAAACCCATGATTAGGTAGCATTTTGAATTTTAGTTATATAAATAATTTAATAATGATCTTAAATATAGAATTTTTCTACATAAATAATTGATAACGATATCGTGGTGAATAACGATGACTAGGTTGCCTAATAAATCGTCTCTTGAAAGTAAATTACTGACAGTATCGTGGTTTTTCTTACCTATTACCAAAATAAATGGTCGGGATTCACCCCAAACATCGACAGACGAATGGTGTAATATTACCGGCACGCGCATAAGATACCCTATGTGTCCCGCCCAATTCCACTCGGGTCGGACAAGATTCACCATCTTGGTCTCATACATACGCAGGGAATCGGGGTCCTGGTTAAGCGAAAGCAGACCCAAATTTCCGCCGATACTCCAATTTTCAGCATCACTCAAACTCTATTTCAATTTTTCTTTTATTTCCTCTTATTAATTATTTTGGTTAAATATTTTTCTCCTTTTCTAACAGCATGACAAACAACGACAATACGAGCACATCGATGAGGATCCCTCGCCTACCCCCTTCAATCGTGGCAATCCGCCACAAGTACGAAGACCTCAAGATTCAGCACAGAGATCTCCAGAGTAAACACGAAAGGGTAAAAGGGACCTGGGCTCCACCAGAAGTCGTCAGGGAGCTCAGGCAGAAAATCTCTCGACTTACCCAGGCGCGTGACGAACCAATTCGCGAGCAGTCGGTGGCGCTGCATCAGGCCTTCTCGGATACCGAACTCCGAATCCGGGTCCCTGGGAGTATTCGGGCAGAGCAGCTTGATATCGTCCCCGCTCACCACCTCCCGAATACTGAAGATCAATCCAACCCGACAACAAGCGCTCTTACATCGAGCGCGAATCTCACACAGTTACCACCTTCCGGAATCGTGGAAACCCGGGCTAACTCTTCTGCCCCTACGGCCCGTCACCGGCCAAATCGGAATAAGCGGCGTCGGGATCGCCGCCAACAAGAAAAGCCCGTCTCCGGGAAACTCAGCCAATAGAAGGGGTGGGCCAATTGGACGACTTACCACCCCCTTACCGGGAGTTCGAAGTCTCAGAATTTGATCCGGATATATTTTACGCTCCGCGGATTCTGTTCTCTTCTCCCCCAGCATCCATCCACATCAACTTAGTGGATGAGGAGAACGAACCGCCTCAGCTGATTCGGTCCCTAAGCGACCTCGAACTAGATCTTGAGGAGATCGCCATCCTCACGGGGGAGGTCCCCAATATCGGCCCCCGAGGCGAGATTGCCGGGCCATCTTCATGGAGGGACGAGGATCCTCGAGGCGACCCTCCACCATATAGACCACCCAAGAGGAGATGCCTCCCAATCGATATGGATGCAGAAGAAGATTAATGCACTGACGAACTCGCATTATTCGCATCATATTGGTCGACCTAACATTTATTAACATTTAAATGGTTTATCTTATCTTTTGCTGTCTTTTAATATTTAGTTTTCAAATTAAACTTGTGTTGATTCGTTTTTCTTTTGTCAATTTTGCGAAATGTTTTGTTGTTATATCCCTCGAGAATTGGAGTATTGGAGGCGAGGGGAATTACAAACGCGCGTAGATCTAGGAGTAATAATTTTCCGTGATCTCCACATTAGAATTAACGTAGTCACGAGAATCAAAAGGGTTTTAGAAACGGGAGCGTAAGTCCTTCTATCGGCAGCCATAGACCGGGAAAGACGAAGGTCCTTCGGGGAGTAGTGTCAGTAATGGCGCTCACCTGCTCGAATGGCATTCGGCTATCGTGCACATTTCCAACGTGATCCCAGTCACGGGTGCATGATAGTGATTAAAATTATGTGGCGTACGGAGGAGTTGCCCCTAGAAACGGTAAGCGACAGTACAGGGTTAAGCTGACTCAAGGGTCTGGTATTCAACACTCCCCTACGACCAACAATAGAAAGATCGACAGTGGCCTTTTTTAAGTAGAGAATTTTTTTGTAGAGAATGCATATTTTATTTTAAAATCTCAAAATGGAAATTTTTGTAAGAAATTTGTGTTTTAAAATTTCGAATAAAATTTTTGTACGACAAATTTGTAAAGAAAATTCAATTAACAATTTCGTTTCAGAGCCCCTAGATCTCTGGGCCCTGTGCGGGTGCACCTGCCTAGTTACAGCATTGTCTAAATTGCATAAAATATGATTGAAAATTAAAGAAAACAATAATTGACAGATCCCAAAATTTTTCTTTAAATTATTAATTTTTTATGAAAATATGTTTAGCATATTTATATCCAACTTAAATTTTACATAACTGTGGGGTTAGTGGTATCTAACCTTGACTCCGTTACATACAACGTTTTCTGCCCTCCAATGGTTATCCGTTGCTATGCAACGTTAGAACTGTAACAACTGGTTATGAGACCGCCGAAGGTGAGCTCTACTGGAGAACTGCTAAGGCCTCATTGTTTATCGTCGTTATTGTTTTACTTTTATTGAATTTTTTGGTTTTACTGCAGTTAATTCTAATTATTGTATCTAATTACTTTATTTTATTTCAATATTATAATTACGAAGGATTTCAATTCCATTTATCGTCTAATTTTCTTACGCCCTTTAACTTTAGTATTATTGGTATCAGGATTCTTAGTTTTATGCTTCGTTTTTACTTATTAAGCTTTATGATTTCTCAGGAATATTGAGGTTCTCAATGTAGAGTTCTAATTTGTTAAAATTATTTCAATATTATAATTACGAAGGATTTCAATTCCATTTATCGTCTAATTTTCTTACGCCCTTTAACTTTAGTATTATTGGTATCAGGATTCTTAGTTTTATGCTTCGTTTTTACTTATTAAGCTTTATGATTTCTCAGGAATATTGAGGTTCTCAATGTAGAGTTCTAATTTGTTAAAATTATTTATTTTAGGATTTATTTTTATCATGAATTTTATCGATGTTAAGGCGTTTAATTCAGAATTCTACTTTTAAGTTATTTATTTTATGATTTATCGTTAACGTGAATATTATCGTGATTAAGGCTCTCAATTTAGCGTTCCAATTAAATATAGTTATTTTATAATTTATTTTCGGCGTAGCAACGATTTTCGGCTCTTTCCGACTCTCACCTCCCTTATTTGATCTTAGGGTTAGACATGTTGATATTATGATATTACGAGTGCCCACTGGACTACTCGGTGTAGATAATTTTGAGCCAATGTGAAACGAGATTTTGGTTCGATTTTTCGGGAACTGGATGACGAAAGAGCAGCCAAAAGACTGCCCCTCTTCTTCCCATTTCCCCTATAAGCGGCATGTATTGACGTTTGGGTTCCTGCGTTACGCACGCCGGAACCTTCACGGGCATGAGATATTGGCGGATGGATCGCACTTACACATCTCGGTAGTTATGTTGCGTGGGCTGGAAAAATTTCGACATAACATATTTTCTCGAATCATATATTTCATCATGTTGGTACAGCATAGTTGACCGTCAGCATACATAAAAATATTTCCCCATACACGCGCTCAAGTAGAGCTTACATGAGATTGCTTGAACGCCGTATGAAGAAAATTGTCGATAATTGTCCGCTTGAATTGGTTCACAAAACTCTACACATTTTTTCCAAAGTTAAATTTGGTTCGAGTTTACGAGTTAATGGTCAAATTCTGTGAAAAAGAATTGGTATATATACCTGTTCTATGACCCTAACCTGGCGTGTTCTTTTTGATGTGTTACAACAAAATTTTACCTTGAATTTATTTGTATAATCTAACTCTAATTTTTATTATTTTCTTGGTTTAGTTTGACAATTCATTTCTTTAATTTTTAATTGAATTATTTCCAACTAAAATCATTTAATTTCACTTCCACTTTTCATTAATTCTTGCTTTTTTAAATAAATTGTCAATTTTCGGTCAAATTTTTATGTTATTTTTATTTCGTGCTGATCTTGGTGCATCTTGTTATTATTTTAATTTAATTTTGTTTTTGATTTTATATTTTAATTGTATCTTTCTCGCATTTTAAGGTTGTTGAATTGATGTTTATGGGTCTGATTTTAAATCTGCTTGTTATTTTTCCGTGCTATTTCCAATTCATTTAGACAGAATTCAGTTCTGGTCCAACATAACTTTCTTATTTAGATAAAATGAACTTTTTAATACATTTTTAAGATCGATTTTTAAAATTTATTTTTCCCCATCAATTATTTAATTTATCTGTTTTTTAAACTATTTATTAAAACTTATTCTTACTAATAAAATTTATAAAATACACTCCTCAACAAAATATTATGTTACGGTATTTTTTTTTGAATAAATCAAATCGAATGAATATTTTTAATTTAAAAAGAAATACTTACTTTTTTAATTATTTCTTTATAATTATTTTTACTATTCTAAATTAATTAAATAAATTATCTAAAATATTAGCACTGTCTTAAATTTTTTAAAAATATCTTTATATTTTATTTATTTATTTATCTAAACATTTTTAATGAACAATTTTAGTACTTAATTATAGAAAAATATATATTCTAGAAAATAAAAATTCGATCAAAAAGGTTAGACTGTAAAAAATTTCAATAGATGATACTAGAATAAACTTCGTTGTTCGATTACGAAGTAAAACAAATATAATATAATTAGATTTCATTTAAATATTTTTTTTGATATTTGCAAAACATTAAATAAAGTTAAAATTTAATTAATTAATTTAAGATCTTTCAAATAATAAAACAGTAAAAAAATCTAAAATGGACAGTTAAATTTAGTAGAAAAATAAGACAATTTTTCAGAATAATAGGTAGAATGCTGAGCGAAATAATCTGGAAAAAGTGAGATGTTCTTCAGTGAATTTCTTTAAAACGTGCTACTTTTACTACAATTAAAGTAAACTATATTTTCTTGTGTATGCTATAAATCAAAAAACTATTTTTAAAATCTAAATTTAATTAATTAAAATATAATTTTAAAATTTTAGTATTTTCTGTAGTAATGAACGGTAAATATTTGAAATTAAAAATGTAAAAGGTTAAATAATTTTACTGAAATATTTGAAAGTAATTCTTGTATTTAAGTTTAATATTTCAAAGAAATAATATGTCGTTATAAAATATAATATTCTACTAAATGCTTCTTTATTTATATCAAATTAATTTAATTATCAATGGTAGTAATTTAAAAATAAAATTTTTAACAAATATGATATTTGTTTAAATATCAAATTAAGCATTAATATATTTCTTAAAACATTAATTTTAGTTGATTTAAAATATTTTTTAAATGGTTCAAGAATTTGTAGTAGGTTTTGACATTGGAAATTATTCATCATACGTTGTTATTGGTAGAAATAATGGTATCGAATCAGTAGCTGATGAATACAGTGATAGAAATATTCCAACATTTGTTGGATTTAATGACAAAAGACGTTTTGTCGGCCGCGAAGCTAAGCAACAACAAATTACTAATATTCCAAGCAGTATATATAATTTCACGAAACTTTTAGGTAAACCTTTTAACGATTCACTTGTCCAAAAAGATATCTGCGACTTGCCATACAAAGTAATATCAATTGAAAACAGTAGAATTGGAATTGAATTAAATTACATGAACGAAAACAAAATATTTACTCCAGAGCAAATTTTAGCCATACAATTAACAAAATTAAAGGAGGTTGCCGAAATGAATTTGTCAGAAATGGTTTCCGATGTCGTCATCAATGTGCCAACATTTGCTACTGATAGCGAACGGCAATCAATAATGGAAGCATCAGAAATTGCCAATTTGAACTGCCTGGGATTGATAAATGATACAACTGCTTCGGCATTGGCTTATGGAATCTACTGTGAAACGTTTACCGGAGTGAAAACGATAGCTTTTGTCGATATAGGCTACTCGAATTTCCAATCGAACATTGTCAAATTCCAAAACGGCACAATGACAGTTGTGACATCATCATGCGATCAGGTCGGTGGTCAAGATTTCGATAATGTGATTTATAGGCGAATGAAGAAAGAGATTTTCAAGTCGTACAAGCTAAAGGTCGAAGACAAATCGAAAGCTGGAATTCGTTTGAAACAAGAATGTGAAAAACTGAAGAAAATGATGAGTGCAAATTCAATGGAAATCCCGCTTAGTATCGACTGTTTTATGAATGATATTGATGTCACTTGTAAAATGAATCGGGCGGAATTCGAAGAGTTGTCCGGTGATTTAATAGTGAGAATGAAAAATTCTCTGAAATATCTTTTAAGAAAAGCAAAAATGAATCTGAAAGATATCGATTCGGTTGAAATTACTGGTGGCAGCTCAAGAATTCCGTTTGTCAGACAAACGGTTTCTGAGGTCTTCAAAAAAGACATTCGAACTTCATTGAATGCCGACGAATCGGTGGCAAGAGGTTGTGCCCTTCAATGTGCAGTGAAATGTCACAATGATAAAGTCAACAAATATAAAATCACTGACAACTCAAACTTAAACGGAGCTCATAATCCATATTCAATTAAAAACTCTAAAGAAACAATTGTAAAATTCAAACAAATCGAACAGCAAATGCAGTTGCAAGTCAAATTGGAGAGAGAAAGAATGGCAATGAAAAATTCAGTCGAAGAATATATTTATGAGAATCGTGACAAAATTGACAGCTTGATTTCAGATGACGAGACAAAAAGCCAAATTTTATCCTTATTTACGTCAATCGAGAATTGGCTTTATGAAGAAGGTGAAGACGTTTCCAAAACCGAATATTCAGAGAAATTATCAACTTTAAAAAGTTTGGTAGAGAAATTTTTGAAATAATTTATCAATTGATTTTAATAAATTTATACTCTATTTGTTTTAAGTTTATTGTTAATAATTTTCTGGTATTATGTCATTAATTTACACGTTATCAGTAGTATTAATAATAATTTGTATGTAGCGAATCTGATTGGTTAATTATTCGTATTTGAAATACAATTGGTTACAAAATAATTCCACTTGAATTATTACACATCGAACCACAATTTTGATTGGTATTTATTTGTTCCTTTAAAAAAATTATATGCAATAATTTTTTAAAAATAAAAAATTTTATGAAATAAAGCTTTTCAGAACTAAATATATAAATTCCCAAGCGATTAACGAGTTAACTGTATTTTACTTAAAAACATCCCACATACAGTGCGCAATTAAACAAGGTGAATGGTTTTATTACAAATTTATAGGAAAAATAAAAAAACAATGATTTTCATTTTATTCGAAAAATATTATTGAAATAAATGTTATAATACAAATTTCAAAATACAATAAATTCATAAATAATAAATTTTTACCATATATAAGTAATTCTGTTTTTTCGTTTACGTGTGATAGTTGTTGGGCTTAAAGCCACAATTAAAACAAAAACATAAAATTGTATGTATTGTGCTATAAGCCATAATTTAAACAAAAAGGAGAAAATTGTGTAAATTAAAACAAAATAATTAATGTCGTTTGAAAATTGTCAATATGGCTGCTGTAACATAAGCACAAACCGCAAGCAGAAATCAAAAATAAAACAAAATAAAAACATAACAAAATTAAATAAAACAAATATTAATTAAAATCATTGAAAAAGCCTACAGATGTAAAAAGAAACATAAAACCGTCAAAACCTTGCAAAAGAAGGTTTAGAAAATACATAGGCGGAAGCGGCTACCAAAAAGTTAAATATCAAAGGGTAAAAAGAGAAACAATCAAAGAGAATGGTTAAATTTAAGAAAAATAATAAATGAAAATTTACGAAATATTGAGAAAATAATATCAAAAAATAGAGAAAAATAAAATATTTAAAATAAAATAAAACCAATAAAACCCCCCGAAAAATGGCCGAAAAAGGCTCAAAATTCTCTGATTGGTCGCACCCAGGCATGAAAACACTATATTTACAGCAGTCATTTTCATAATTTTTAGACAGTTAGACTTTTAGACAGTCAGACAGACACCAAAATTTTTTTAGACCAAATTGTTAGACATGATTGTGTAGAAAATTTTTATGCCAACTTATGACAATTTTTCAAATCTGATTGCATGATTGTGGATTGTAAGTATTGTTATTTTGTATAAATATATATTTCGAAGTTAAAGTTCTGTTATTTTGATTTTATTCTGGATGGTCGTGGAATCTTTTGGTGCCACTGACAAGTCCACTTAAAATCTTATTTATAATAAGTATTGCAATAGCTATCGGGAAGGCAGGTCGGTGATCCGGCTAACGGATTAAGTTCCGTTAGTTGAGATCGCGGGTCGAGCTTTCCTGAAATCTCGGTCTGTCCGCGACGAGGTCTGGTCGAAAGACACAGTACTCTACCCGTAGGGCATCGTTAAACAACTCGCAACGGCTGATGGAAACGTCGGTCGAGGCGAGCAGAAAATCTAAACTCATGGGAAGTGCGACTTTAGTTAAGGGGGAATAAAGTTTTGTATTGAAAATTTAAAACATTGTCAGAAAATAAATCGGAAAAT
The DNA here is from genome assembly GCA_022537955.1 of Schmidtea mediterranea. NCBI lineage: Eukaryota > Metazoa > Platyhelminthes > Tricladida > Dugesiidae > Schmidtea > Schmidtea mediterranea. The sequence continues at coordinate 282,497,114 of CM039679.1, forward strand.
CAAGTAGAAAAGGATGAGATAGTGTAGGAACATAAAGTTGAAAGCATTTTCCAATAGTTGAATGATGTAATGTGTGGCAGAAGGGAGTAGTGTTTATTAAAGTGACCGCAGAGGGTTGTAACCGCTTAAAATTATGGGAAATGTACCGGGAGTGAAGAAACTGTTAATCAAAATTTTAATAGGTAAAAAAAAAGGTAAACTAGGACGAAAATGTAATCGATACCGTGATTAAACAAATGAAATAGGAAATTTATCAAAAAATAAGGGAGGAACGCTGCTCAAATTTTTGAAGGATACCTTTATAAATAATGGGTAAAGATGACAAATAAGTATGGTAATTGTAGGAATAGACGAGTAAGAACAAGGATATAGAAAGAGAAAGATGTAAGACCTTCCATCGGCAGTCAAGAACCCGAAAGTGAAAATATCATGAGGAGTAGTTCTAGAAATGGAGCTCACCTGCTCATGAATTTTCAACCCTTATGTACAATACCAACATGGCAATCACCATGGGTACATAGGAGGGATAGAATAATAATCTTGATGGCGTTTAGGTGGTAGATACACAAAAACCCTAGAAAAAATAAATAAAAATCAATCCTATTCACAACATGATTTTAGGGGCTCAGTCGGGATTGAAAGCAGTGTCAATTAGAAAGAAGAAAACCAAGAAAAACTTAAGAAATAACAGAGAGTTTTATCAATGCACCCTCAGCCGGTATTTGAAGTCATTTCATTGAAAAGATTAAAGCGACGGTAACAGCAAAATGACTATAATAATAATCAATATTCTGTAAATTCGTGTGCTGATTTTATTAAAAAAAATTGTTTACTATAATTTGCATCATAACAGAATGCTCATAAACCTAATTTGTTTAATTATAATAATAATTTGGAAGGAATTTAGTTTAAAATAACACTAATATTTAAAAATTAATTACATTTATTAATAATAATAATAATAATAATAATAATAATAATAATAATAATAATAATAATAATAATAATAATAATAATAATAATAATAATAATAATAATAATAATAATAATAATAATAATAATAATAATAATAATAATAATTATAATAGTAATGATGGTAATAATAGTGATAATAATCATAATGATAGGGATAGTAATAATGGTAATAATAACTGTACAAAAAATTATTTTGAGCTTTTGTTGTATGATAGAATTATTACATTGCACGCACATACTTATAAAGTATAAAAGCATGGACAGGTAAACTGAATGATAGGTGAAAATTAGTAATGATGAGGAAGAAGCATGGTATGATGAATGTATATAAAATAGAATGATTGAATGGTATGGAGTTTGATGAAGTAAAAATATGGAGTGAGAATGTGGAATGATGTGGTCTAAACAAAAATTAAAATAACAGACAAAAATATATAAAAAGACAACTATAACAATAAGAATTAAACCGACGTGAAAATAATAGCAATAAAAACGATAAATAGAGGAAAATAGTTATTGGGAGTAAACTGATGATGGAATAGAAAGACTGCGAAAAATATCACAGAAAAATGAATTTCAACAACAGTAAAAATAGAAATATCAAAATGAAATGAAAGAGAATGAATAGAGCCAATGATGATATGTAATAACGGATATTATAATAACGGATAATTAATAATACCAAAAACCATAAACTAAAATCAGAAAATATTGAAAGGATAAGACAACCAGTGAGAACAAAGACCAAATATCAATGGTACAGAGAAATAGTAAATAACGCCGACCTAAATATGCAATATCACGCGATAGAACAATAAGTCAAACAAATACCAGGCGCGGTTAAAGATGGGATTCATAAAAAGTAGAATATTACACGAATGTTGCATTGGTCAAATAAAGTGAGAATATAAGTGTTTATGCTCCCTTGTGGTCTCTTCAGTACTGTCGACAATGTGCTGAGACAATGAAAACTATTGTACTAGATAAAAATAACATTGACGAAAAAGTGATCGAGTATTATGATTAAATGAAGTTGAATTAATAAAAGTCTAGCAGTTGACCCTTCCTGCGCCTATATCTTTATATATAAAATATAAATATTTATATGTAAAAATAGAAAAGTGATGAATGGAGAAAGTTAAAAATGAAAGTGTCCCGATCATCCAGAATAAAGTTCAAAAAATGGGTAAAATACTTTTGAGCTACCTTCGGATAGTCAGTCTGAAGCCTAATCGGGAGGGGATAACCGATCACCCAGAGGAGAAGTATAGGACGACCTTCCGGATAGGTTTGCCAAGTTGAGAAGCTACTGTGGTAAGGCTGATCACCTTAACGTTGCAATAGTGGATCAATGAAGCCACTTTTGTATTTTAAATCTGGGGGGCAGGTGAATAATTCTCGAGAAGGCAGAATGGAAAGCGCGCGTATAGAAAAATAGCCAAAAAAATAAACAAAGAGAATAGAAAGCAATACCAATGAAGAAACAATTAATAAGCTTAAAGGAAAGATTAACAAAATGAGTTCGAAGCCGGCAAGAAAACCTAATAAAGAACCGATGACTCGCGATGTGTATTAAAGAACCGTATATTAAACGTAATAATGGTCAATTGTCGCGATTAAGGGACAGGTATTAACGGAACCTGATCTCAATTTTCGAGTTTAAGGGACAGGTATTAACGGAACATAGTCTCAACTCGGATGAATGAGATGTGTATTAACGAAACACAGTCTCAACTTGGATTAATGGGATGTGTATTAACGGAAAACAGTCTCAACTCGGATTAAAAGACATGTATTAACGGAACATGGTCTCAACTCGAATTAAAGAGATATGCATTAATGGAGCATAGTTCTCGATTATTTTAAAGAGCATAGTTCTCAAATAAAGGAAATGATTAAGGGAAAATCAGCTAAAGAAATCGAAGAAATTAGTGAAATAAGGAACAAGGAAACATCCGTGCACGAAGAGTTAGGGGGTTTAAAAGCTATAGCAAATGATGATTATAAAGATAAAGAAAGAAGTAGAAAAACGGAAAATGACCCAACTGACGATAATTATCGAGAAGAAACAATTGAAAACAGGAAATGCGGAAATGAGAAAATGAAACGATAAGATAAAATATAATATTCGATAAAGCCAGACGATATTGCTGGTGTACTGGGTGTAATTAATTTGTTTAAATCTGTGCAAAGCTTATTCAAGCTTATTTCCCTCTATCAAAATGCCTTCTTTTCCTAGGGTCTATGCTGTCTCACCCAGACGCCCCACAATTTTAATCCTACCACTATATACCCATGAGCAAGCTCATGTTGGTACTGTATATAGCAGCTGAAAATTCATGAGCAGGTGAGCTCCATTTCTAGAACTACTCCTCATGATATTTTCACTTTCGGGGTTCCTGACTGCCGATGGAAGGTCTTACGTCTCTTTCTGTCTATACGCTTGTTCATACTCATCTATTTCTACAATTCCTATATCAATTTGTCATCATTGCTGTTTATTTATTAAAATATTTTTCAAAAATTTGGGCAGCGTTCCGCCCTTATTTTATGGAAATTCCTTGTTTCATACAAACGTTAGCCTATGGTAAATTGAAATGAATGCATTATTATAATGTCATTATTTTAGTCAAACAACTCATATTTGCTTTCCTATGGTCGCCACAGTTACCACCATTCGTAAATCTCTATATTATACTCTCACAGATCTATGCCAAAATGTATCGTTTTATTTTAATTTTCCACCACGATGATTATCAAATAATGTACGTGATTTAACCCTACTTTATACTTTCGTTGACCTAAATTTCTATCACTAGTCGTACCCTTGAAAATATAAAAATCGGCAGGAGTTAAATTAAAAATTCAATTTTCCTACTTAAACATATAATAATGTTATCCCCTTAATTATGGCGATCTTCCCGCAGTTTACCCTCTTACCGCTCCGACCAACATTGAAAATGGCCGCCACGGTGAATTACGACGGTGTCCTACCCCGTGATCAGTGCAACAAGGCCTGACCAGACTAAGCAGACACCGAAGGGTGGATTGTGACAAAGCAACACGTCAACGTCCTGCCAATTTAACGGCAGGAATTGAATGTTGCCCTGCCATTCTCCACAATTAACATGTATATAAAATGAATATAAATAAGTTAGGGGGAACCTGCCGAGCGATGCCAAAAGACATTGCGGCCATCCAGAATAAGTTAAATTAACAAAACATTAACATAGAAAAATATATTTCTACAAAAAAACAATACTTACGATCGACAAGTTTGTCAGTCAAGCATACAAATTTGAAAAATTGTCATACATCGGCATAAACAGTGAAGTCTAAAAATTTTGTGTCTACAAAATTTTCTAAAAATCTAACAAATTTGTCTATCAACAAAAATTGTCTAAAAATTATGAAAATGACTGCTGTATATATAGTCATTTCATGCCTGGGTGCGACCAATCAGAGTATTTTGAGCCTTTTTCGGCTATTTTTCGGGGGGTTTATTGCTTTAATTTTATTTTAAATATTTTATTTTTCTCCTTATTTTTCTTTATTTTTTGATATTATTTTCTCAATATTTCGTAAATTTTTATTTTTAATCGTTTAACCATTCTTTTTGATTGTTTCTCTTTTACCTCTGATATTTAAATTTTGGTCGCCGCTTCCGCCTATGTATTTTCTAAACCTTCTTTTGCAAGGTTTTGGCGGTTTTATATTTTGGTTTTGTGTTTCTTTCTGCATCTGTAGGCTTTTCAATGATTTTAATTAATATTTGTTTTATTTAATTTTGTTATGTTTTTATTTTGTTTTATTTAATGTTTTATTTTATTTTTTGATTTCTGCTTGCAGTACGTGCTTATGTTACAGCAGCCATATTGATAATTTTCAAACCTCATTAATTATTTTGTTTTAATTTACACAATTTTTTCATTTTGTTTAAATTATGGCTTATAGCCCAACAAACCACTCCCGGGGCCGTTTAAATTGCGCCCCGCAATTTCTCGGTCTAGACCAACATTGGCCTAGCCGCCACATTCACATACTTTATACATACGCATATAGAGTTAATACTTTTACGCATTCATAAAACAGAGTAATGTCAATTTACAAGCTTCAAGCAGAAACCACATAAGGCGGTAAGTCATATACATCGAACATTTTTATGTCACAGTTAGAATGCACGTATTTACATAATAATAGTTATAGTAATTGTCACTTTGGTTTGCGATTAATCTATGTAGTTGGGATTAGGGATGTCATCTTCATTTGGTTTCTTTGATTGGTTTTCGACTGTTGGGTTTGAATTGGACGAATTGGTTCTTTGATTGTTGTGATATTGGGTTTTTGCTTTTAAATTCTCTTGAATTTGATTGTTTGATTTGGGTTTTCTTTAGACTTGCAGCTTCTTTGCATTGGCAGCTTTCAACTGGTTTTACGATTCGATAGATAGTTACGAAGATTAGGATAAGGATTGCACTGGTTTCAACGACTACCAGGCTCTGTAGGAAAGTTTCGAGATTGGTTAGGGTTCGAGGTTTCTTTGATTGGGTAAGATTGCACTGGTTTCAACGACTACCAGGCTTTGTAGGTAAGTTTCGAGATTGGTTAGTGTTCGAGTTTTCTTTGATTGGGTGAGCAGGAGAGGTTTTTGTAACTGATAAGAGTTCTTCGATATTGGTTTATTATTCTGGTTAGCTGTGGATTGATGTTTCTACAAGAGGGTTTTCTTCAGGCATTGAATTTGTATTCGGATAAGTTCTTGTTTCAGGGTTTCGATTCTTACAGGGCTTCTATTTAGTTTCGATTTTGTTTCCGGGTATTGTCGCTCTGGATATTTTTTGGTTATAAAGTTGAATTGATGACGAAGGTAAGGGTAACGACGAGGGTAAGTTTGAGCACTGTTTCATTTGTTTTATTTACACTTGGATTTTTGATTGTTATTTTAGCGATGAGTTGTTTTCTCTCTCATGTAAGTTTACTTACATTTCTGCTTTTAGAAAGAGACTTCTTTTTTGGGTATTGCTGCGATAATGTTGTCTTTTCCCTCCATCGCTCTCTTCTGTCTTTCATTTTCTTCTAGCGCTTGAATTCATTGTTTGAGTTTAAATGGCTTTCAGTATTGTTTAATCGCTCGCCCTTCAAATTTTCTGTATGCCCGATTTAACTTCTTTTTTTTCTTCTATATTTCCTTTGGAATCTTTTTACTACCGTTTGCTAATCGTCTTCCAATACATTGTTTGCTCATTTATTGACTAATTCTCTCTTTAGTTCCTCTATTTTTGTTCCCATTTTTGACTTATATCCAATTGTCGTCTCAGCCATTCATTTTCCTCCTCTACATTTTCTCACTAGTTAATCAATATCTGACACTCTTCCATTAGTGCCTTTATCGGGTTTCTCGACTGACACTATTGACTCTTGATTTTGTCTATTTCTTGTGCTTGTTGTTCCATCGCTATTTACAGGTTTTCTATCTCCTCCTCTTGTTCGCTGATTTCAGTTTCTACTATCTCTTCAATTTTGCATTATACTGGTTTTGAATCCTGTTTCCAATTTCAATTTTTTATTGGTTTTGTGTACCATCTTTCATTGTCAACGGTCTCACAGATTTAAACCTTCATTGTTGATTATTTTCTGTTATTTTTATTATATTTCTGATTTTTGTTTTTGTTGATTTTTATTCGTTGTTATCTTTTTATGATTTTGTTTTTTTATGATTTTTTTTTGATTACATTTCGTTTTTTTTATCTACACTGTCTCTATTCACAATTTCTTTTTATACACTCCTTCTTTTTATACATACGTTTTTTATATCTTTCAATATCCTTCATCCTCTGATGCTCTTTGTGGTTAATAGTATCCAGCTTACTGGTGGGTGTGCTCACGAATTCGTTTATTCTAGCTTGTTACGTCATTGAGATGCTTAGTTCCTCATTCAATGAATATGATAGCTGGTTGACTTATTCCATTAGGTCTACTACTTCTACTTCCAATATTCTTGTATTTTCTCGGATCTTTAATCTTTCGATCTCTGTTTGCATATCTTTCACTTTCGATTAGATTGTCTTTTTTTTTGCTTTCCCGTAACGTTTTATGTTTGTGCAGCGCAAGATCTCTTTGTTCACTAATTACTTTGTAACCATTAGAATCTCGTTCCGTATATTCTTATCTTTGTCTTTCTATTTCGATTTGTAGATCACTTTATTCTTTATCCTCGTTGATTTTTCTCACTATGGTTTGCATTTTTTTTTCTTTTTCTGGTTGGCTTTGATAGTGGTGAATTTTCTGAGATTCTCTTCCCTTCTTTCTTGTAAATTAGGTTTCGTTTGAAAATCTCTTCTATCTGTTCCCACATCCTTCAATCATCAAAATATGTCCATTTCTGTCTTAAATCTTTCAGTTCTTTTACTGTTAGTTGGTACTTTTGCTTCCCGGATTTCGCCTGCTTCTTTAGTCCATTTACCATTTCTCACACTTTTCCATCACTTTCGACCATTCGGTCACTTGAAATATCTGTTCCTTTTTGGTGCGGTATAACTCTTCTCTTACTCTGATCTCGCTTCTGACCTATTCAACTTGAGCTTCAAGTTCTTCTTTCTGTTTCCTTTTCCCATTGGCTTGGCATTGATGGTACCTGCTAAGATATATGACACGTTTTTTTGTTCTTCCAATTAATCGTTGGTTTAAGTCATCTACTTTGTCTTTTAGTTGGTCATTATTTCTGTTTAATAACTCCAACATTATGTTTTTGTGACTAGTTTTTATCTTCTGGTCTTCCGCTTGGGTTGGTAGTTCTCTTATTTTTCTATCTTTCGGTTAAGCAACTGGCGTATGCGACATCTATGACTTTGCTTGGATACTCTATTCGTTTCTTTGTTTAGTTTATTCGATTCTGCTAATAATCTCCTACCCAATTCATACACTTCGTTTTCAAATTAGTTGTTGTTTCTGTTTACCAATTCTAACAATACTTTTCCATGGCTTATTTTTATTTTTTTTTGTTTCTAATAAATTTCGTAAATTTCTCTCATTTTTTTTTTCATTTTTTTTCCTGATCTCTCTTCCCATCCTTCAGCTCGCTCTTTATATTGCTTAGTTTTCTCCTTTTGCGCTTTCAGCTTTTGGTATGACAGGTTTGATATTTTCTCCTTTTCGGCCTTTTGTTTCATTTTCTCTTTTATCACTCTTTTGAACTCTTCTATCCCTTTTTCATATACCTTTTTAGTTTGTCTCATTATGTGGTTCATTTGTTTCGTTTTAAGGTTTTTTTGTCTTCTTCGGCTTTTCTTTGTCATTGTTATTCCATTTATTCGCACTTTCTCACCTCTGTTTTATTTTATTCACTATTTCCATCTCTTCGTTTTTTATCAATATAGTTCTGTTCGTTTTATTAACTTCATCATCATCAATATTGCGAGGTCTGCTCTTACTTCGATAATTATTTCTTTGATATTCATTTTCTATAATTATACTTTACAATTAGTTTTATCGTTAACGGTGGTTATCATTTTAATTTTACGCATCTGTATTTTAGTGTTTTATGGGTTCTACTTTTACATTATATACACATATATATATTTATATACAATTTTCACTCCTCGGCGTACTCGATCGGTTATCCATATGTTCACATGCTCTTCGACAGAATCTTGCAAATTTTTAAAACATTTCCTCTTTTGGTGTCTTTACTTCGAATCCCAATTTCTTCACTGGGAATTCTGTTTTCTTTTTGTTAGACTTTTGCCAGTGTTCGTTTAACTCTACTTCCTCTTCTGTTACACATTGATTTGGTTATAACCCCTTGAACTTTTCGCCGACTTTCTTTTTATTTTATTCACATTTTCCTTTTGTATCTGCTTCCAGGTTCATGTTATAGTGCAATATTCTCATTTTACTTTCCATTCTTCACAGATTTTCTCATGTTGTTTTTCCGTTCACTTTGTTTATTGATTGTTGATATCTTTTGAAAGATTCTTTTTTATAGTATTATTTGTCCACATGTTCCATTGCATTTTGATTTTTCATTTTCAATCGCATGATTGATTTGGACAGTTTATCTTAATTGTTAATATCTCTTTAATGGTTGCCCGATCTTCCTGCGTTTCTTTTATTGATTTTATTCCTACTTCTCCACAATCCGGATATATTTATAATTAGACTTATAATGCACTCTGTAAACAATATATATCCACATTCTGTTTGTCATGACTCATTTAACAATTCTGTAAACGATCCACGTCAAAATCTCTCTTCTAACTTTGTTAGCGGCGGTTTTCGGTTTATTTCGATTATCTCATTGATTTCCGTTATACTTTTTACTCGATAATATACTTTTATTTATTTTTTTTTGTAATTTCTTTTCTACTTCTATACATTGAAGCTTTACGTATTTTTTCTACTTTTATACATTTAGTCTTTTTGCATCTATGCTTGTTTCGCCGCTACTCTATTCTATGCTACTTGATGAGTCCGGCTCTTGTATCTCTTTCTCTTGATTCGATAACCATTAAGTTCATTGTTCATGCTCTTCTACTTCCAAAGGTCGTATTAACCTTTGTATTTCGTTTCTTTGCCTATGATTCTGCGTTTTTAACTTTTCAATTTATCTTTCCCTTTTAGTAATTTTTCTCTGTTGTTCTTCAATGTTCGACATATGATAATAATTCGTATTTAACACTTGTCTCAGAATCATCTGACTGTCTGGCATTGTTCTTGTAGTAGGTTTCCTGTAATTGTTAACGTAATTCTCTGCTGTTTCCACATCTCAGTGACCGCTTCTCCGTTTACGCCTCCTTGATAGTTTTGATTCATTTTCCTTTATTTTTATACCACCATTCTCTTTCTCATCTAATTTTAAACGTTAAAAATAAATTTTGTAGGGTTATATATTATACATACCGCTTTTACAATACTTATATACATATATTTATACAATATATACACTCATATACCCATTAATTATACTGATTGTAATTTAGGAGGGGTTCTGACTCGTTGAACCACCTCATTCCACCGCTTCTGTTTCCACAGTTTATTTTCGCATTAAAATATTTCCATTTTAGCTTCTAGTATTCGTTCTCGCAATTTTGACTCTCAGCCGAATTTTCCCAATTTTAGCCAATTTCTTTGCTTTCGTTTTTGAGTGCCTCAGTTTTTATTTATGTGGTTTCCTATTTGCCTTTCGTGTTCGGTTGTTTTTCATTGTTTTTCTCCTTTCATCACATATTGAGTTATTGTTGTTCCTTTTGTTACTTCTACTGATTTTTCTATTCGATATAATTCGATAACGATTTTAGCCCATGTCTATGTATTTGATTTTCTTGTTCTAATATTAACTCTTGACATATTTTGTTTCTTCTTTCGTCTCGTTCAATTCTCACAATACATATTTGATTTATCGTCTGACCGTTGATGTTGACATTTCGCATATAATTCGTTCTTATACTTTCTCTTTCCCTCAGGTTGATTGTTAATCGTTGCTTGGATATGGTTAATCTCTAAGTTATTAGTACCATTGATAACGTCATGATACTATTTTTCCAATTTATTTCTACTTCAGGTAGGCATATAGTGCGTTTTCCATATTTCGTCTTTTTGTTTTCGTTTTTTGTTGTTTCTATTGTTTCCACTGCTGCTACCCCCGTCAGCTCTATTTTCCTTGCCATTTCCTTTCTTTTCGTTGTTTCTTTTCTCGTTATTGTTTTATTGTTGATTGTCATTGTCTTCATCGTTAGGCGTATCTTCCTCGGTCTTCGCAAAAATGTCGTCCTCGACATTTATTTTTCTAATCAATTTTTTCATGCTATCAAAATTCTATCTTCGGTTAGGACTGCTTTTTCACTTTTCACTTTTTTTTCATTTTTTTTTAAAACTACATATACACCGATACTCGGTTATGTCTACATAAATCTACATCTACATTTAATTTTATTTTTGTTACTTCTATTTTATTTACTTATACATAGATTTCTTCATAGACTTTGATACTACTTTAACGTATATACATTTCTTTTTGAACCTTTTCGTCTAAACTTCACTGTTTATCTCCATTTTATTCGCCATATCCCTTTTAATCTTCTTCAACTTTGCCACTTTTGTACATCCAATCAATATTTCACATTTTTGTGTTTCTCTTTTATATCGTTTATTTTTAATTCTGATAACATTACCTCTTCCTTCAGTCTGAGTATTGTTGACATTAGTGTTTCACTTTCTCTTGATTTGTTTTCTGCTACTTGCTTCCACATTATAATTTTTTCATCCTGATTAGTTACTTTTACAATCAATTCCCTTATTATTCTAATCTGTCCTATAACTTGCCTTCTTGATATTGCGTATGGGTTAATTTCCGGCTGTTTATTCGGTCCATTCTTTTGCCTTTCTTTATTTGTAAATTGTTGTCTTGTTATTATAGTTGATTGATACTTCTCTATTTTAGACTGACAAATTCTTTTCTTTACATACATTTGATTGTTCTGTTATCTATTATGTCTTTGTAGCAGATTTCTCAATTTATCTTTCGTATTTGGGCAGCTGTTCGCTAAAGGTTCTTCTTTGCTATATTCGTAACACAACTTTGCACAATACCGCTAATTTTTCATGTGTCCATTTCTTTGATCATTTCGACTTATTTTATATCTATAACATTTGCATTCATTGTGAACTTGTCGTAGGCATTTATTACAGTATTAGACCGCGTTATCATAAGTTTTGTATGCTGGTTTGAATTCGGTTTTATTTCTCCTTTTCTTCTTGGTTCCTTTTATTTTTTCGATTTCGGTAGTTTCATGTATTCCTTTTGTATTCTCTTCATTGACGTTCATTTCCTTTTCGTTTTTCTCGTTTATTAGCAATTTAGAGTTCTTTTGTGACATTATATTTCCGAATTCATTTATTATTTCGATATTTCTCTTTACATCGTTTCCGTTGTTTGGTTCATTTTGATCTTCATGATTTAACTTCAAGTTTTCCATTCTTTCGATTATCTCACTCTCAATTCTTGTTTGTGGAATTCTTTGCACGCTTGGTTCATTATTTTTAATTACTCGCATCATATTGATTTTCAGTGCCTCATTCCTTCATTTTCTCCACATTTAGTTAATCATTTTTGCTCGGCTATCATTGTTCATTAACTTCGTAATATCATCTTTCAACAACTCCTCTTTTCTTCTTCTCCAACGTTCTTCTTCTATACGTGCTTGAAATGTTCTTATCTCACTATATTTTTTTTCTGCTTCTAGTGCTTCTGCAATCTGTAACGTGTTCCAGTCTTGCTGATGTTTTATTCACATACATTCTATCCGATGTCTTGTGAATACACTTTGTAGTAAATTTATTTCTGGTTGTTGATTCCTTTCTTCGTGGAGCTGATTATTGGTCAAATAGCTACACATTCTTGTAGGTATGTCTATCTCATTTTGCATCTCGGTTAATTTTCTTGCTGGTGTTTTTGTGTTGTTATTTTCTTCCTGATTTCTTCTTGTTGGACACGTAGCTGCAAGGTGATTTTCTTGTTCACATTGAAAACATCTCTTAGGTATTCTGTATCTTGTTGAGGTATGCCCTAGTTTTCCACAATTCCAACATTCACGTTACCCATGACATTCACTAGATCTGTGGCCTGATCTTAGACAGTAATCACAATATGTCTCAGATTTCTCGTTATTCATCGTCGTTTTCGAATCTTGTCTTGTTGTTCTATTTCTTGGTTGACTTGGTTACAATTGATGCTGGATTATTGACTCGTTTGCGGTCGATACTGGGTTGTTGGATTGGTTGCTGCTGATGCTGGATTATTGGCCTGTTTGATTGATTTACCTGAATAGAAAAATATCGCCTCTTCACTGTTTATTATACATTTATAAATCATACATCAAAATGATTACATAGTATAGAACTTTACCGTTCGTTTTCCTTGCGTTATTAATTTTAATTCCACCCAACAGTATTTAGTTTATAGTTGCGTTTAAAATATTATTTATTCCCTCAAAACTTTCTTTACTCGTTTGTTTTTTATCAATGTTAACTTATCATCGTTTCTCAGGATTCCTATTATGTCAGTCACTTCCAATTCTATTATTTTAATTTTACTCATAGCTATAATAATTTATATCCCCAGGTTTTATTGCATTTTTTTTTAAACTCAAATACGTGTTATTTAATTATTTCTTTTGATTTTATTTTACGACAATTGTTAATTATCTACATGGTCGTAAGAATTAACTATATTTAACAAATCGTTCGGCAATGTTGTTTTCCACGCTATTTTACTCCCCGTAATTTTTTTTTTTTTTTCAGTTCAAATCCCGATTCCCGTTTTCCATTTACTTTATTTTTATTCATATCACGCTCCGCATTTCCTTCTATTTATCTCTATATAATTTTATTTTTCCCCCTTTTCTCTTTATCTTTTGTTGTTTTATCTTTCTCAGTTTTGTTTGAACTTCATCTGGTTTGTCTAATCTCATCTTTCATCTTATTACTTCGTTTTCTCATTTCATACTTTCCGTTTCTCGTTATTTCTTGTCGATAATTATCGTCGGCTGTGTCATTTTCCGTTTTCCTACTTTTTCTTCATCTTTATACTCATCATTTGCTATAGCTTTTGAACACATAACTCCTCGTGCACGTACGTTTCCTTGTTCTTTATTTCACTAATTTCTTCGATTTCTTCAGCTGATTTTCCTTTGAACATTTCCTTTATTTGAGACCTACGCTCTTTAACCTAATCGAGAACTATGCTCCATTAATACGATCGAGAACTATGCTCCGTTAATACGATTGAGAACTATGCTCCGTTAATACGATCGAGAACTATGCTCCGTTAATACGATTGAGAACTATGCTCCGTTAATACGATTGAGAACTATGCTCCGTTAATACGATTGAGAACTATGCTCCGTTAATACGATGAGAACTATGCTCCGTTAATACATAGCTGTTAATACGATGAGAACTATGCTCCGTTAATACGATCGAGAACTATGCTCCGTTAATACGATCGAGAACTATGCTCCGTTAATACGATTGAGAACTATGCTCCGTTAATACGATCGAGAACTATGCTCCGTTAATACGATTGAGAACTATGCTCCGTTAATACGATCGAGAACTATGCTCCGTTAATACGATCGAGAACTATGCTCCGTTAATACGATCGAGAACTATGCTCCGTTAATACGATTGAGAACTATGTTCCGTTAATACGGTCGAGAACTATGCTCCGTTAATACGATCGAGAACTATGCTCCGTTAATACGATCGAGAACTATGCTCCGTTAATACGATCGAGAACTATGCTCCGTTAATATAAACTATTCGTATTGAGAACTATGCTCCGTTAATACGATTGAGAATATGCTCCGTTAATACGATTGAGAACTATGCTCCGTTAATACGATCGAGAACTATGCTCCGTTAATACGATCGAGAACTATGCTCCGTTAATACGATCGAGAACTATGCTCCGTTAATACGATCGAGAACTATGCTCCGTTAATACGATCGAGAACTATGCTCCGTTAATACGATCGAGAACTATGTCTTATACATTAACTGCTCCGTTAATACGATCGAGAACTATGCTCCGTTAATACGATCGAGAACTATGCTCCGTTAATACGATTGAGAACTATGCTCCGTTAATATGATCGAGAACTATGCTCCGTTAATACGATTGAGAACTATGCTCCGTTAATACGATTGAGAACTATGCTCCGTTAATACGATTGAGAACTATTTTTTTCCTTATTTTATCTCCCGCAGGCTGCATTAACTTTTGTTGTCAGATTTTCCTCACCATACTTTTCTTGAGCTTGTTAGTTATTTTATAAATATTATTTCTTTCACTTTCTTCTTCAACTTTCATCCCATTTTTCGATCTTCACTTTTTATTCTGTTGTTTTCTTTTATGTGCGCTTTCTTTTTGCTCCCTTCGAGAGTTTTTCGCCTACCCCCCAGATTTAAAATACAAAAACGGCTTCATTGATCCACTGCTGCAACGGTAAGGTGATCAGCCTTACCACAGTAGCTTCTTAACTTGGCAATCCTATCCGGAAGGTCGTCATATACTTCTCTTCTGGGTGATCGGTTATTCCCTCCCGATTTGGCTTTTAATCGTACTACCCGAAGATAGCTCAAAAAGTGTTTTTATCCCTTTTCAACTCTATTCTGGATGACCGGGCGCTTTTACTTTTAACTTTCTCCATTCATTACTTTCCTACTTTTACATACAAATATTCATATTTTATATATAGAGATATAGGCGCTGGATGGGTCAACTACTAAATATTGATTAATTCAACTACATTTATTCATAAAACTTGACTATTTATTTTTTCAATGTTATTATTACAAAGTACCCAAGTTTTCATTGTCTCAGCACATTGTCGACAGTAACTGAAGTGACCACAGGGGAGCATAAACACTTATATTCTCACTTTATTTGACTAATGCAACATTTGTGTAAGTATTCTACTTCTTTATGAATCTTATCTTTAACCACGTATGGTATTTGTTTGACTTATTATTCTATCGCGTGATATTGCATATTTAGGTCGACGTTATTTACTATTTCTCTGTACCATTGATATTTGGTCTTTGTTCTCCCTGGTTGCCTTTTCACATACCTCCTCTTTTCAATATTTTCCGATTTCAATTTATGATTTTTGATATTATAAATTATCCGTTATTAAAACATTCAAATATGTTATTCCAAGTTCAATTTCTCAAACTTACTATTAATTATGGTTACTATTCTTATTTCACACTTTTCGATATTAATTAATTAATTAATTTATTAATTTTGGCTGTTACTGGTATTGCTTTTTAGCTCAGTATTGGTCAACCTCCTTCGACAAATTCTTACCATTTTGGTGTTGTTTATTATCTTAATAGTTTCATTTTAATGCTCCAACCTTGATTCACATCCACTCTACCTCGTGATTTTGTTGTTCTCTATTGTCACTGAATGTTAATTTATTTATACTTTTATTCAAATTTTTTCACAGTATTTTTCGCTATTTCCAATACGTTTACATTTGCCGTTATTAGTTGTCATCACAATTACTTTCACTCTATTTATTGTTTTATATATTACTCAAAGATTTTTATTCTCTTTTCATTTCGTTTATAGATATTCATGTTCCTTCTGATTCAATCTCATTCGATAAATGTGTTTCCATTCTTTATTTTCTATATCCATTTGTTATGTCATTCGCTGTTTTCGTTCCTCAACTGTTCAATATTGTTTGTTTTTATTGTTTCAACACTTTGACATTCGATATTTTGTCGCAATTCACTGCCATTACTTTTCATTTTATTTGTTCATTGTATTATAACTTTCATATTTCCTCATTGATGATTTTATTGTTTTGTATTTTTATTTTAACATTTTACTTTGAATCGTCACTATTATAATTTTTGTTTGACATTTATGCGGTTCAGTATATATTCTAGCAATATCAGTTTAAATACTGTCCAATGTATTCCTCGTTATGCGTCTCGGGTATTATTCGTTGTTTAGTTGATTTTATTTTTCGACTAATTTTTGTTGTCTCCACGTTATAATTTATCCATGATGTTTTTAATTGTTTCTAAGCCTTTGATTTTCCATTTTTCAATTCCCAGTAACTTTTAATTTATTGACATTGTTTTCTTCGATTCGTCTGTGTTTCTGCATGCATTTAACTGCTTTGCACTCTTCAATCTTTTCTCTTTACTGCGTTTGACTTTATTCGCTTTAATTGTCTCTGTGATGTTAATTCTTATCTTTTTTACATTGATTCACGATCTTACTGTTATTTGTTGTCCTTGTATTTTTGCTACTCAACGCTTATGTCTTTCCTTTCAATCTGTACTTCAACTTTCGATATTTTATTGTTATTCGTTCTTCATTATACATTGTTCCGATATTTATTCATTTTGTATTTTTCGTTATTCAACTTTCGGTTTATAAAGTTATTCTTTGCCTCTTATTCTTCACATATCATCATTGACTCTGTTTATTCTTTTTCATTTCATTTTGATATTTTGCTTTTAACTGTTGTTGAAATTCATTTTTCTGTGATATTTTTTACTGTCTTTCTATTCCGTCATCAGTTTACTCCCAATAACTATTTTCATTTATTTATCGTTTTTATTGCTAATATTTTCGCGTCGGATTAATTCTTATTGTTATGGTTGTCTTTTTATATATTTTTGTCTGTTATTTTAATTTTTGTTTAGACCCCATCATTCCACATTCTCACTCCATATTTTTACTTCATCAAGCTCCATACCATTCAATCATTCTATTTTATATACATTCATCATACAATGCTTCTACCTCATCATTCCTAATTTTCACCAATCATTCAGGTTACCTATCCATGCTTTTATACTCTATAAATATTTGCGTGCAATGTAATAATTCTATCATACAACAAAAGCTCAAAAAATAAAATTTTTGTACAATTATTATTACCATTATTACTATCCCTATCATTATGATTATTATCATTATTATTACCATCATTACTGTTACTATTATTATTATTATTATTACTAATATAATCATCATTATTACAATTACCATTACTTTAATTATTACCACTAATATTATTATTATTATTATTATTATTATTATTATTATTATTATTATTATTATTATTATTACTATTATAAATTAAGAAGTAAAAAATAAAATACTAGTATTATTGAAAATAAAATTCTTTACAAATTATTATTATAATTAAACAAATTAGGTTGATGAGCATTCTATCATATTGTAAATTCTAGTAGCCAATTAGAAAAAAATAAACAGCACACAAATTTACAGAATATTGATTATTATTATAGACACTTTCCAATTTCCATGGATATAATCTTTTCAATGAAATGAAACTCTGTTATTTCTTAAATTTTTCTTGGTTTTCATCTTTCTAATTGATATTGTTTTCATCCCGGCTGAGCCCCCAAAAATCATGCTGGTGTACTGGGTGTAATTAATTTGTTTAAATCTGTGCAAAGCTTATTCAAGCTTATTTCCCTCTATCAAAATGCCTTCTTTTCCTAGGGTCTATGCTGTCTCACCCAGACGCCCCACAATTTTAATCCTACCACTATATACCCATGAGCAAGCTCATGTTGGTACTGTATATAGCAGCTGAAAATTCATGAGCAGGTGAGCTCCATTTCTAGAACTACTCCTCATGATATTTTCACTTTCGGGTTCCTGACTGCCGATGGAAGGTCTTACGTCTCTTTCTGTCTATACGCTTGTTCATACTCATCTATTTCTACAATTCCTATATCAATTTGTCATCATTGCTGTTTATTTATTAAAATATTTTTCAAAAATTTGGGCAGCGTTCCGCCCTTATTTTATGGAAAATTCCTTGTTTCATACAAACGTTAGCCTATGGTAAATTGAAATGAATGCATTATTATAATGTCATTTTTTAGTCAAACAACTCATATTTGCTTTCCTATGGTCGCCACAGTTACCACCATTCGTAAATCTCTATATTATACTCTCACAGATCTATGCCAAAATGTATCGTTTTATTTTAATTTTCCACCACGATGATTATCAAATAATGTACGTGATTTAACCCTACTTTATACTTTCGTTGACCTAAATTTCTATCACTAGTCGTACCCTTGAAAATATAAAAATCGGCAGGAGTTAAATTAAAAATTCAATTTTCCTACTTAAACATATAATAATGTTATCCCCTTAATTATGGCGATCTTCCCGCAGTTTACCCTCTTACCGCTCCGACCAACATTGAAAATGGCCGCCACGGTGAATTACGACGGTGTCCTACCCCGTGATCAGTGCAACAAGGCCTGACCAGACTAAGCAGACACCGAAGGGTGGATTGTGACAAAGCAACACGTCAACGTCCTGCCAATTTAACGGCAGGAATTGAATGTTGCCCTGCCATTCTCCACAATTAACATGTATATAAAATGAATATAAATAAGTTAGGGGGAACCTGCCGAGCGATGCCAAAAGACATTGCGGCCATCCAGAATAAGTTAAATTAAACAAAACATTAACATAGAAAAATATATTTCTACAAAAAAACAATACTTACGATCGACAAGTTTGTCAGTCAAGCATACAAATTTGAAAAATTGTCATACATCGGCATAAACAGTGAAGTCTAAAAATTTTGTGTCTACAAAATTTTCTAAAAATCTAACAAAATTTGTCTATCAACAAAAATTGTCTAAAAATTATGAAAATGACTGCTGTATATATAGTCATTTCATGCCTGGGTGCGACCAATCAGAGTATTTTGAGCCTTTTTCGGCTATTTTTCGGGGGGTTTTATTGCTTTAATTTTATTTTAAATATTTTATTTTTCTCCTTATTTTTCTTTATTTTTTGATATTATTTTCTCAATATTTCGTAAATTTTTATTTTTAATCGTTTAACCATTCTTTTTGATTGTTTCTCTTTTTACCCTCTGATATTTAAATTTTTGGTCGCCGCTTCCGCCTATGTATTTTCTAAACCTTCTTTTGCAAGGTTTTGGCGGTTTTATATTTTGGTTTTGTGTTTCTTTCTGCATCTGTAGGCTTTTCAATGATTTTAATTAATATTTGTTTTATTTAATTTTGTTATGTTTTTATTTTGTTTTATTTAATGTTTTATTTTATTTTTTGATTTCTGCTTGCAGTACGTGCTTATGTTACAGCAGCCATATTGATAATTTTCAAACCTCATTAATTATTTTGTTTTAATTTACACAATTTTTTCATTTTGTTTAAATTATGGCTTATAGCCCAACAATATTAAAATTGACGTGAGATAATTGAAACGATGAAAAATAAATGAGAAAGAGGGAAAAATAAGAATTATTTAAGGATAAATAAAAGGGGAATGCGAAACGCAAAATGAATGAAAATAAAAATACGAGGGGTAATAGAACTTGGGTCGAACGAATTGTTAAAAAATAGATAATTATTACGACTATATAGATAATTGTTACTACTCCACATAGATAATTAAAAAATCGACGCAAAACAAAATCAAAGAGATAAAGAATACTGATGAGAATTATAATAAAAAATGTGACGAAGCCTGTAGAATATGAATTATTATAAGTACGAGTAATATAACCGAGATAATTGGGAGAAACAGACAATATGGGAATCCTGAGAAACGAGGATAAGTTAACATTGATAAAAAGACAAATGAGTAAAGAAAATCTAGATGAAATAAAAGATGTTTAAACGCAATTATATATACCGTTGGTTGGAATTAAAAATTAATAACACAAGAAAAACGAACAGTAAAATTTTATGCTATGTAATCATTATAATGTACGATTCATAGATGTTTAATAAACAGTGGAGAAGTGATATTTTTCTATTCAGGTGAATCAATCAAACAAGACAACAATTTAGTATCGACAACAACCAAGCCAACAATTCAGTATCGATAGAAACCAAGTCAATAATCCAATATCGACAGTAAACAAGTCAATAATCCAGTATCGATAGTAACCAAGAGAATAACTCCGTATCGACAACAACCAAGCCAACAATCCAGTATCGATAACAAGAAAGTAAATAATCCAGTAGCAACAACAACCAAGCCAATCAAGAAATAAAGCAGCAAGACAAGATTCGTAAATGACGATGAATAGCGAGAATTCTGAGAAATATTGTGATTACTACCAAAGACCAGGCCACAGATCTAGACATACCGCAACAAGATGTAGAATACCCAAGATATGTTTCCAATGTGGGCAAGAGAATCACCCTCCAGCTGCATATCGACCAAGAAGAAATAATGACCAAAATAACAACACCAAAACGCCAGAAAGCAAGTCCACCGAGATGCAAAATGAGATAAACATGCCTACAAGAATGTGTAGCCATTTGGCCGATAACTAACCACACACGGAAATCAATCAACAATCAGAAATAAATGTACTACAAGGTATATCAAGGAAACAACAGATAAAATGTGATCCAATAGAACATCAGCAAGACTGGAACACGTTGAAGATTACCGAAGCATTAGAAGCAGAAAAACGATATAGTGAGATAAGAACATTTCAAGCGCGTATAGAAGAAGAACGTTGGAGAAGAAGGAAAGAGGAGTTGTTGAAAGCTGACATAATAGAATTAACGACCAATGATAGCCAAGTAAAAAAGATTAACGAAATGTGGGCAAAACGAATAAATGGGGTACCAAGAATCAATATGATGCGAGCAATTACAAAAAAGGAATCAAGCGTACAAAGAATTCCACAAACAAGGATTGAAAGCGAGATAATCGAAAGAATGGAAAACATGAATTTGAATAATGAGGATCACAATGAACCGGCAATGGGAATTAATGTAATTAGAAATATCGAAACAAGAAATCAATTCGAAAATACAATGTTTCAAAAGAACTGTAAATCACTAATAAACGAGGAAAATGAAAAGAAAACGAACACCAATGAAGATTATACAAAACGAATAAACGAAACTACTGAAATCAGAAGAATAAACCGAACCAGGAAAGACAGAAGGAGTAAAGGAAAATTCAAACAAGGATATACAACTTATGATAACGCTATCAGATACTGTAATAAATGCCGACAACAAGGTCGCAATGTAAGCGAATGTTATAGAAAGAAGATAAGTCCGACTTATCAAAAAAATCGATACACGAAAAATCAACACTATCGCACAAAGTTATGTTATGAATGCAGTGAAGTAAGACATTTAGCAAACAGCTGCCCAAATACGAAAGATAAATTGGGAAATCAACTCCAAAGAGATAATGGGGAACAGAGCAATCAAATGTATGGAAAGAGAAGAATGTATTAGTCAGAGATAAGGAAATACCAACCAACGGTAATAACAAGGCAACAATATACGAATAAAGAAGAGCAAAAGAATGGATCAAACAAACAACTGGAAATAAACTCATACGCAGTATTGAGAAAACAATATATCGAACAAATTAGGATAATAAGGGAATTGATTGTAAAAGTAACTAAACAGGATGAAAAAATTATAATGTGGAAGCAAGTAGCAGAAAATAAATCAAGAGAGAGTGAAACACTAATGACAACAGTACTCAGACTAAAAGAAGAGGCAATGTTAGCAGAATTAAAAATAAACGAAATGTAGGAAGATCAAGATAAACATGATTAACAAATTAATTAATTAAATTATTTGACTGCGAAAAATTGTTTCCCTAGCTCTAATCAAAATTAATGGCAACCCAAAATTATAAAAGGAACCGGCAACAAAATAAGTTGCCAGTTGGTCGAAGAGAGAAATCTAACGAGTTTGAGAAACGAGTTGAAAGTAATAAAAAGATAAAGAAGTTAATCAGATTTCAGTGACTTATTACGTGATACTTTTAAGGTGTTTACGAAAAAGCAAATAATTGTATCTTGTGAATATTTGTGAATAAAGATTTTTTTGTTGGGATTTTGTCTTATTGATTATTGAATATGAGGAGTCGGATAGAGAAATCTACCATCGACGAATATTTAATATCCCAACACTTTGTAATCTTTATGTTAAAATATACACTGACGAGTTGACTTTCACTAGTTTTTACTACTGGTCGTGCTACTCCTATTCCCTCTGCTGTCCGCGACGAGTTCTGGTTGAAAGACGCAGGTCTCTACCCACAAGGCGCCGTTGTAATACCCATGGCAACTAATGGACACGTCAGTCAGAATGGGCAAGTAAAATCTCTAGGAAGAGCGGCATGAATTAAGAAAACGACCCATCGAGGTCCATAGGTGATATGGTGAAATTTTTGCAGGTAGCTCGTTGAGAATCTTAACAGTATCAGTGGATAGCTACGGGTAGGGCATAGGATAATAGGCGTCAATTTTTTACACAACAGAGAGTTTGATTAATTTTAGATAGATATAACTAAAGAACTTGACCACAGGAGAGTATCGTAAGATGAGTCGTGATATGACCTGGCAAGTGATGCTATCAAAGTAATCACCCGACTAAAACCCAAATCTACTTGCAAATAGAGAGAATATTAGCCGGCCAAACGGAACCGCAGTATTAGCTGAAACACATTACCTAGAAGTATAATTTTTCGTGCTACTAATTTCGATGGTAGTAGAGTAAATAAAGATTTTTATAGTGGATAGAGTTTAATGCGTCAATAGTAGTAAAACAAATTATTCGCTTAGTCCAAAACCGTTCTCAATATAGGTATAAAAATTTAAGCTGAGAACCCGACATTGTGTATAATTTTAATTATTCACTTAATATTGGAAAAATGAGAAGTAGAAATCGCCCAATTATCTCATCTAAATTATTGACAAAACCAATTTAAATAAGGTCGACAATGTGTAAAGATCAATTTAATTAAGAAATGAAGTAAAATCCAAGAATTTTCAAACTGATATAAGTCAAATGCAGACTGTGGGGATGTATTGTTTACTTTCGAATAATACATAAATTGAGTGACTGATAGTTTAAACAAAGGTTTGCAAATGGTCGATCTCGAACAATTTCGACATCGATCGCGGAGTACTTGAAGAATTTTTTTTATGTGTATCAAAATATTTTTTTGTGAATTTAAAATTTTTCTTTCTAAATATTTTTTCTAAATTTCAAATTTTTCAAAAAGTTACGTTCACAATTTTAGATTATAGTAGGCTTGTGTTTTTGTTCTTAAATAAAGTAAACAAGATTAAAGTTTTTTTGTTTTAGTTTTAAGTACAATGTTAAAGAGTGCGTCGAGAATTTAATTTAAAACTAATTTATTATATAAAATTATTAAAAAAAAGTGAAAATGCGTGAGGTTAGAACAGTGACGAAAAAAAGAAAACACTATCATTTTCATGAAGAATGGGAGTGCTGGTGTACGGGGAAACATTTTGTGGGGTTTTAGTACTGTGATTTCATTAACCTTGACCCCATATGAAAATTTTTATCTCTCCCCCAATGGTTACCCGTTGCCAAGCAACGTTTAAATCAACCACTGGTTATGGAATCGCCAAAGGTGAGCGCCATATAGGAACTGCTAAGGCCCGTTCCAATAGCGGGTTCAACGCACCACCGATAGAAGGTATGTGTGCGATTTCTATTTCCGGTCCCTTTCGCTTGCAAGTACAATCCGTCGTCTTTCCCTCTCTGATTTACTCTTTATTATTTTGCGTAGGATATTCTTAACCATAATTAATAAATTTTAACAAGCGCGTAAACATTTCAACTAAAAACATTTATTGTTATAACAATTTTTCATTTTTGTTGCTCTGTCGACCTCATTGCTCGTCGTCTCGCTCGTTCGATTTTCCCTGGACGCCGTTGAGGTGGTTTTATCGCCGGTTTAGTTGCCAGCTGGGCCGGTGCGAAAACTAGGGGATATGTGACAGTTTGGCCTTCTTGACAGACCGCTAGCGCCACCTCTAGTCCGCGAATCTGTGTATTCATGGTCTGCATCAATCGCTTCTCCTCAGCCCATCCACGTTGGGCGGCAGTTGGTACAGGATCTTCGCTTTAGATGGCTCCACCCATGTTGATTTTACGCGGTGAATTTCTCTGGTTATTCCGAGCAACTGTCCATGGAGATCTGTATTTTCCTTCCAAGCACTTTGTAGAGCTGCATTCAATATCGCGTTAGAATCCATTTCTACAATAAACAACCATTAATGGATTACTTTGACTAAATATAGAATCCATTTATCATTAAACTTTTATTTAAAAAATATATCTACAGGAGTATGCTA
Source organism: Schmidtea mediterranea (assembly GCA_022537955.1). Classification (NCBI taxonomy): domain Eukaryota; kingdom Metazoa; phylum Platyhelminthes; order Tricladida; family Dugesiidae; genus Schmidtea; species Schmidtea mediterranea. Next base: position 282,521,794 of record CM039679.1, read on the forward strand.
TGTGAAAACAGTCGGGAAAACTAGATGTAAGAATGCAAAACAATAAATTCCGAATAATTTATTCACTAGATTCAATTAAAACGGGATCGTGCATAATAGTCTTTCGAGTTCAGTCTAGTTTGTCTTCGTGCATATGAATGTTCCCACTCCGCTCCGCGTTCTCTTATTGTTGATCTCATCTCCTTTGGGAGGATTTTCTTGGGCATTTATACAGTCATTGGTGGAATTGGGCGGTTCACTATAGGATCATCGAGCTCGAATGAGATGCCGTATGAAGGGGCATACCCATCTGTGCTCGGAATCAGACCCTCTGCGATATCTTCATTAATTTGCTGTAATTGCTGCCGAGCTCTCTCCACTTGCTGGTTGGTCCTCCGCTGGTGGGCTTCCAGGCGTGCCAAAAGTTCTTCCGCCTGACTCCGGAGCTCGCGAGCCGGATTTCACCCAGGCTCTCGTTTAATTGCCACATACGGCAGTTCGATGTCCTCTGTTACACCTTGCACTCCAAACTTCGATTCTCTGACTGGGAAAATCGAGTATCCCGCATCTCACATCGCCTGTCTACATTTTGCGGCGGCGTGAGATGGGAATCTCATTGTTATTCGGGATTCATCCACCCATGAATCTGTCGAAACGAATGAAATTAAATTCATAAATAACTAACAAGTAAGAGCGTTAAATGTGTACGTTAATATAATAATAGTATGGGTTGAGTTCAAAACGTCTAAGTGATCTGGTGGAGGTTATGTCAGGGCCGCCTGGGTCCACAACTCGTTGGTTCTATCACGTTGTCTTAACAAGGCGACATGTGTCATAAGTCGTTGGTTAGAATTTTATGATTTCATAGGGAACGTTTTACATTTTCAACGGTAATTCTGATAGAGAGTATAACTGACTTGGGTAGGAATCTGTGACATTTTGTCTAACACTTAGGAGGATTTCAGTAATCTACCGTGACTCTCGAGCGGCTGGTACATTTAACAGTCGAACATAAATGATCCTAACTGGGTAAATATTTGCTCGAACGTGGCTTCATTTCGGCATGGTGAAGGGTGATTGACTGATTACGACTTAAATCAAAGAATTTGTAGGCATCGTTCACTGCATAATATTGGTACTGGCAATTTGTTAATATTTTAGTCGCTCGCACGAGTTTATCCTACCAGGACTTTTCAAATGAACAACCATTTATTTCAGACAAAAGTTTCATGAGGCTGGCATTATTCGCGGAATAGTATAAGAGCTGGTGATTTGCTCATTTAGCAAGTTTCGTGTTTTAATGGTTCATATGAGTTTATGGTAATAGAAGTTTTCACAAATGAATGTATATTATTTATTTTGCATCAAAAAGCAATTCATGAGATTTGGTTTTGTGGATTATTGCGAGGCTTTCCTGCTATGAAGGGCTTTTTCTTACTACAGTTCAGCTGGATTGGTATCTCTCCTTGTGGGCAGGACAATCAAAGTACATAAAACTAGTTTTCATCAAAACAAATTTTATATCATTAATTATAAACCTTTACTATTCTGTGCGTCCATTCTTCGTTCCATTGTAATTTCATTTGGATGGTGTGAGGAACGATTTCTGTCTCGTCGGCCGTACGGCTTCTTGTCATTTGTTGAATCCATGATCGAATTTTCTGACAGATTTTCGTCAGTCGACTAATTTATAGCCTATTTTCTGGGAGCATGTGTGTGATAGTTTTTCTCTACTCCATTTCTACACTGTGATCGATTTATGTCATGTGACTTCTCTCCACGTGGACACTTTCTATCCCTTTTTTCGATTTTTGTGAGATTTTGTACGCCTTGCCACGTCTACAGTTTATTCGGGGTCGTGTGGATTTTATTCTCTTGATTTTAATTTATCGGATAATTCAGTACTGATCTTTGCTGTTGGATTTCAGACTTGCATTTATACGATTTAAATCTTTGGTTAATCTTGGTATTATTTTAAAGATTAAAATCTCATTTGTCTTAAAGATTTAGTTTACGATCCTACGGAGTTCATGAGCCTCCATCGCCTCACCACAATGTCAGTTTACTATTCCTCACTGAATGCAATTAATGCCGGATGTCACTCCTATTTCACTTCCCCACTTCTTCCCTTTCAATTTGATCTTAGAACGATTATGTTTATATTATGATTTTAAGAGTGCTCACCGAGCTACTCAATGTTTATGATTTTAGCCGATATGTGAAATTAAAATTTAGGTCGAAATTATAGGAAAATGAGTGGTGGAGGAGCAGCCAAAAGACTACTTCCCCTCCTCCCAATTTCCCCTATGCCGGTTGTGATTTGACGTTTGGGCCCTGCGTTATTCACGCCGGAACCTTCACGAGCACAGGTTATTTTTTTCAACACCGATATATAGCTGGAAAAATGGATACAAGTTGGGCATTAGACTATACCCCAATGAAGATGGAAATGCAACAGGCACCCATATCAGTGTCTTCGTTAGAGTAGGAAGAGGAGAATATGATTTCAAGCAGTATATGATATTAAAAATGATAGGACGAGAGGAACATCGCAATCCAATCAGAACAGGAAACGAACCACAAATGGGAAGACCAACAACTGCCTGGAATACTGCAGTAGGTACACCATTTTTCTATTCACAACAACGATTAAGAGGGGAAGGATTCTTGCTAGAGGATAATTTGTATATAAAACTAGAAATAAAAAAGCCGGATAAGACGTTGTAAAGGAGGAAAGGAAAGTGTAAATTATTATGAAGGACTAGAAGGATTCCCAAGATTAGAAGTGGACAAAGATGAAAAAGGAGGAAAAAAAACTGAAAAAAAACTGAGCCTAAATATGTGTTAGTATTGCCGTACTCTGAAGGCTTTACAAATTATAAGAGGAAGTTGGGTAAACTGATAGGAAATTTAGAGTAAAAGATTGTCTCTAATTCGTGTAAGGTACGCAATATGTTTATTAATAAATCAAAAACTCCGGTTGGATTGTGTTCTGATCTCGTTTATCAATTTACATGTAATTGGTGTAATGCCACATACATTGGAGAGACTTCCCGTCATCTCTGTACTCGAGTTCTAGAGCATTGTCGATTGAAGGGTTTGACCAATATTAGTGAACACAATAGAGGCTGTAAAAGTGATATAGAAATGTCTGATTTTAGAATTTTGTTGAGAAGTTTTAATAGTTATTGGGAACGAGTGATATGTGAAGCATTGCTGATAAGGTCATTGGATCCAAAGATTAATGTGCAGAGTGCTGTGACTACGAATGTTTTGAATGTTTTTAAATAGTTTACGTATGTTAAATCATGTTTGTTTTTTTTAATATTATTAAAATAATTGAAAATTTTAAATTACATTAATTTTTAAAAATTAGAATATAAGTAAAAAAATTTAAAATTTAAAATTAATTTAAAATATATTTTTAAAAATATTTATTTATTAAAAAATTAAATTAATAAAAAATAATTTGTTTAAATTAAATGTTAATTCATAATATTTTTAGTTGGTTTTGAGTACCTGAAGATGATAGCTATGCTATCGAAATATATCGTACGAAAGGTTTTTATTGGCGTTATCTTTTAATTAAATCGTTGCCAAATTTATTTAATTATTTATTATTAATAATAATAATAATAATATTAATAATAATAATAATAATAATAATAATAATAATAATAATAATAAATATAATGGTAATTATAGTAACAAGAATAATAATAAATGTAATAGTAGCAACAATTAATAAAGGTAATACATATAATAGTAACAATGATAATGCTAGTAATAATAATAGGGAACATTGTAGTTATAATAGGGATAAGGATAAGAGAGATAATGTGAGGATATTTGACATAACGAAAGATTTACAGGCCATAGACAAATCATCAATACGGATAACGATAGGAGAGACTATGGGAATGGACATAATGATAGATGATATAGCGGTATAGGTTAACAATTGGAGGAGATAGGAAAATAATGGGACCTAAGAATCGAAATCGAGCTCAGGCCTTCTATCGGCAGCTCGTTGGACCCATGGATCGTTCGGTCAATTAAAGCATTAGCAATAGCGCTCACTTTTTGCGGACGATCTACCCACTCGAACACAGTTCCAATCTTGCTTAGCAACGTGTGCCGAGTGGTAGGCGAAAAATATTTGTATGGGGTTGTCTGGGTAACAACCATATAGTTTCAAAATATCAACACCCAGAAACCCACCAATAGTAATATAGAAGTAGTCAGAGTAGTTAAGTAGACGTAAGCCCTTCTAACAGCAGTCAGTAACCCGAAAGCAAGATCATCACGGGGATTAGTCTAAGAAATGGGGCTCACCTGATCGTGGACTCTTGGCTACTATATACATTACCAACATGGGTTTGCTCATTGGTATATAGTGGTAAAGTCAAAATTGTGGGGCGTCTGGGTTAGATAGTATCGACCCTACGAGAGTAAGGTTTTGGTAAAGCGAAATAGGTTGAGTAAAAATGAGCATGGATTTAAACAAAATTAATTACACCCAGTACACCAACACAGCTATGTTTTTGTCTTTCCCCCACTACTCCAAATTTAAAGAATTCAATTTTTCCAAGATGTCTGTGAGAAATCCCAAATCAATCAACCAGAGAGTTAGCTAATTCATCATAATTTTCCTTTTTATCGTTTATAAATGTTTTTATTTCTTCAATTATACTCACAAATCTTGTAAGAGCCTTTCCTTTACTGAGCCAACGCTCTTCAGTATGCAGAATATGATCATGTTTTTTATCTTCTAATAGGGATTTGAAAAGTTGGTGTTGCAAAGGAACTGCTCGAATATAATTGATTCTTTTTTTAACTATTTTCATGACGTGTTGAAATGGCAATATTTTACAACACAGAGCTTCCTGGTGGATATTGCCGTGGTAGGAAACAAAGTTTGAAAATTATTCATTATTATTGGTGTCCTATCGGTGGTTATAGCATACAGTTTGTGCAAAGGCATATTTATTAACTTGGTGTATGTTATGAGTGTATTATAACTATCCTCATACCTTGTCTGTCCTTTCATAGGTAATATTTGCAACATATCCTCTTTTACTGTGAAGTTACTAAATACAATTCTCACCATAACTGCTAACTGTGCGGTGTCTGATATATTTGTTGACTGGTCAAATTGTAGCGAGAACCATTAACATATTTCCAAGTCAGTCTTTAACTGAGTTTGTATGTCTGTTTAAATTGAATGTGTTCTTCTTGTGACGGTTTTATTTGACAACTGTAAGTCTTGTATTGCTGAGACAATCTAACGTTTGTTTGAAAATCCATCAAACAAACAATTGGCACCAGTCAAAAGTAGTTCTTCAAACAACTCACCATCAATGAAAGGTTTTTTCTTTTTATGAGAGCATGTGAGAAATTTTGAAAGAAGCAATGTTGGCCTTTTTAGGATTTTCCACATGTCTAGTGAAAACAGTCAGTTGTGGAGTTAGACTTGATTTTAGTTGACATATTTTTTTCTTTTTTACTTCAGATTTAAGTGCATAATTTACATCAAAAGTGGCATGAATTGTCTGAAAGTGCAGTCTGGCTCGCTGCTAGACAAGTTGCGACAAGTACTGTCGGCAAAGGAACCACTCATACATAAAATATCGCAAACATACGAACGTATTTAATAAACCCAGGCATGTATAAAAATTAAAACTCTAACAAATTAATAAAAATAATTCACATTTTTAATTAATTTTATGAAAAAATTCTGTCTCGGTCGAATAGTAGTGGGCATATACGAAAAGTTCCACGGGCGCCATGGTGCCAGCGGGCACTGACTTGGGAACTTCTGATCTAGATAATCCCAAAATAGTTTGAGTAAAACATTGCATAATCATATAATTTTTATATTATTAGTATTCCAAAGACATATTTATTTGACTATGAATCAATTATTTTAATTGAATTTTCCTGGAAGTTTTTTAAGGAATAAGTTTTAAGTGTTCCTGGAATTTAAGTTAGTTGAATGAAGATGGATTTGTTTTCCAAAGCAAATATTCTATGTGTTTTTGAACGCGTCTTGCAGTATTTGGCATTGTTTCATTTAAGAGTGGTGCTTTTTTCGTGTACTTTTCCCCAATGTTCGTGATAATTACTGGATTTGGTTTTGATGTGTCATTGAGCCGTGCTCGTCAGTGTGCTCCCTTATGTATGTTACGCCGCATCTTGTGCAAGTGATTTGATAAACAATGTTTGTTGAAAAGCAAAAACATTTGGTTAGAAGAGCGACAGAGACAATCTCGATGAAAAATGTCTAATACTGGAGAAATTAAAGTAAATTTTATAAATCTAGATGCCTATGGTTATAATTCTTTTCATTGATAATGAATGTATTTAAGTCTTTAATTCGTAGCTTTTTATCTTTAGACCGAAAACAGTGAAATTGTCTATAATTAACATAAACAATATTATAACAAGTCAGAATATAAAAACTTTTTAGAACCACAAACCTGAGAAACCAAGTAAGTAAAATTTAGACATTTTATAAAGTTTTTATTTTAACACTCAATAACAGTTCTTATGCCAAAAATCACTGGATAAACTAAATATAAGATTATTTAAATAAACTAATTTTAACAATAGTATAAAATTTGAAATTAACAATCAAGTTTGAAGTGATAATAAAAGTTTATGACATCCTAAAACCCTGTATTATTTTGTGCCAAAGCCAGGAGCTGGAAATTGTTCTTGGCACATTGACTTTCTACCTCTTGATTTTCACTGTGAATTAGGGCTGCCAACTCCTGAAACCTCGAACCAGGGAGATTATAACGCTTTATAAATATAACAGGTGTTTTTTTTGGTTTACACATGTTAGTGATTTCAATTATATGATGAGTAATACCATAAAGATTTAAACAAAGCATTAATTTTTTTCTATATTATTTTCCAAATCATGCTATTTATTTTAGTTTTTAAAATAGTATTTTTCTTGTCGGCGGGCTGACTCCTGACTTTGATGATTTAAGCAAATGTGCATGAAATTCCTTACTGGAAAACAACAAATTATTAATAATTTGTAATTCAGCCTTTACTAATTCAGTTCTTAGGTGATTGCTTTTCTTTCTCCACAATTGACAATTAACCGATTCCACTAAAAATTCTCTCACAAATTGTGAAATATTGTAAAAACATAAAATCGGGAGATTAATGTCGATTCCGGGAGACTCCCAGCAAAAACGGGAGAATTGGCAAGTCTACTGTGAATGCATCGATCGATTCGCTTTTAGTGTGTTTGACAGTAATAAAATTTTCAGTCATTTTCAAAATATATTCAATTACAAAATAAAAATCAATAGAAACAATAACAATTATAACAACAAGAAAACGGCCTTTATTTATGCACAAATTCGGTAGGATGGGAATGAATTTAAAAATCCCTCAAACAGACCTATTGAAAGATCATATATAAAAGTTGCAACATTTAGAGCTGAATAAGTCGGGAAATTTCTACAACAATTTTATTCAACTAAAATCAATAACATGTGAAATCATTTGGTTTTCTTTGCAACAAGTTTCTGATCTTCTCGCTCTTTTAAAAGCACCTTGCGCCTTTCTAGATTGGCATTTATTTCTTCGGCTGTGACATGATCTTTCACAATAATTCCCAATCTTCGACACCACCATATCACTTCCAAGCAAACCTCTTGTAGAGGTCGAATTCTTTGATTGATGTCTTCATGTCGCAATTTAGCTATTTCATAGATATGTTTAAGACTTAATATTCCCGGAGGATCGATTTCTATGTTAGCTCGATTAATAAATAAACACGTTTTCATAGCGTACTTGGGCTAATACTGCCTTTTTTAGCACCTACTGCCATTAGTCCGAGTTCATACGTGGTGGGATGAATCATTTCCAACCTAAACGTTCGGTCTGCCTAAATGGGTATTGGAATAAAAGCAAAGCGAAATAATTTAAAACAAAATCGAGTAGCTTTGACAATAAAATTCAAGTACGTATAATAATTTCTAGAAAGTATAAAAGAAATATGGTGAAAGAATTGATCTATCTTTTATGGTCCTAATCTTCTACTTTCGCAAATTCAAAACTGTTGATAAATTGGTTGAGTTGTTAATAAGGAATGATTATTCAAAATTATTTTTATAAATGATAGAGGTAACTTAAAAAATTGATTAAGAATGATCCATGTTTGTGGGTGTTAATCTGATGACATCAGCAGTGCATGTAAGAATAATGAGACTAAACTTGTGTTGGTACTGCCATTTCAAATAAAATCGATAAATCAATGAAAAATGACGACAGGAAATTATTGGAAATAGCAGCCAGTCAAAATCAGCGGATGAATGGAGAATTTGCATGGAAGCTCGATAAATTCACTGATGAAATGGCAGATGCAAAAAACGGAATCAACTCATATATTTTTAGCAAATCATTTCTCACACATAAAAATGACTACAAAATGTTTTTATTTGTTTATCCTGATGGATTTAGTGTTGGCCAGGGCACTAATTTGTCTGTGTACTTTCATTTAATGACATTTTGGAATGACCATTCAGTCATTTTGTCACACTTGCTTTGATAAATCATGTCAGTTGGACTATGAAATGTAAAAATTATCCAAATAGTAAAGCATTTATCCAACCAGCAGATAGAAATGATGGATTGGGATTTCAGACATTTGTAAGCCATTAAGAATTATCGAGTAAACCAGATCTGATGCGTAACAATCAGATATTTATTAAATGATCCGTTGAAATTCATTCGTGATTGAATTATATTTTTATTGTTATCAATAAATTTGCTCATTTCGTACTCAAGGTTTCACAGATTGTTAAAGAAAGTAAAGCAGTTGGAAAAGGTTGATTACAAGATTCGTGTTAGGTACACAATATGTTGATTAATAAATCTAAAACTCCGGTTATATTATGTTCAGATTTACATATAGTTTACATCATTGGATAGTCTTTCCATCCTCTCTATAATCAAATTCTTGAACATTGTCAACCGAAAGGATCGACCAATATTGGTGAACACAATAATGATTTATGAATAAAAGAGACATGCCTGAATTTTAAATTTTATAATTATTTGGAAATTTTTGAAATAATTAATGATATCTTCCGAAATATCCACATAGGATTACATTATATGAAACGAGATGGCATTATTGTTAAACCTGTTAACGATTGCATTGAAATAAAAGGTATAGAAATACCATTTGTCGCAAAGACATCCACTAAGACTTTAAAAACTAGATCGTACCGCATAATTGTGACGGAAAACAATGCTGAAACGGTCCGAAATGAAGCTTTAATGTGATAGTGTCAGAGACTGAGTTTTTTAGATACTAGAGAATATATGATTGTTGGTGAAATTATTAATGAGAAAGGTATTAAGAATCCTTTGAATATACCAAATTGTTTATTTATAGCAAATAGCGAAAATATGGCGAAACGAAAATTGATTTTAGCTGATTCATTAGTTAATTGTCAAGAAGGAAAAGTAATTGTAAGACTTAGAGTTAATAGAGGTAAAACTAAGTCATTATTTGTGGAACTAAACTGGGTCATATTGAAGATGGCTTGGACATTGATGCCGAATGTGAAAGAAACACATTACATAAAATGTCAACAGATGAAACTCCACAGGAAACAAAATGTTTTTTTATACTTCAGCTGAGTTTTCTGATACATTTAGTACAGCTAAGTGTCAATACTGGATGATATATGATAATTCTCGTAATATCATCTCATTGTCACAAAAACAATTAAAAGGATATTGAAAACCGTATATAGTATGATAGGGCACCGCTAACTCAGACCTTTGGAAAATATCTAGGTCGAATCCAAATTTTATGTAGGTCACGAATATATAACATTTTTAACATACATACTTTTCCTTTTTATAGCCAATCAAAATTAAGTAGGTCACGCAATTTTTTAAAGTATTTAAAAACAGCAAAATTTTTATTTGACCTACATAAATACTTCAAAAATTTCGCTGTTTTCAAATGCTTAGAAACTTTTTCGTGACCTACTTAATTTTGATTGGGCCCATAGGGAAAGATATGTGTTAAAAGTTTTACGAACATATTATCGTGACCTACATAAAATTTCGATTCGACCTAGATATTTACCTATCATTCTAATGTATGGTAGTTATTTTATTGTTATTTTGCCATATATTACCAACAAGATTGATGCCGCTAATGCAGTCATTCAATATATTCTTTCGATATTTTTTAACTATTTGCGCTGCCAAAATATCAAACAATATGAGCAGTGAATTCGTCCAAAGAAATTTGAAGCGAGTTGGCGTGTTATTTTAACTTATAAGTTTGGTGCAATACAATATATAAATTGTTGATAGAACTACCAATTTAAGAGATATCACACGTGGTGTTGTACACGTAATATCGTATCGATACCAGCTGATTTGCATAGAACGTTATTCCAACGTAAGTGGTAAATGAACGTAACTTTTGTTTTATGCGATGCATTAAAATTAAATATTCAAAGTCTCTGAAATTACCAATAGGATAAATATTCTGTTGTCGGTTCTCCCATGTCTTAGACACTGTAACTTATAGACAAAACCCAACTATTTCTTAAAACTTATGGAACGTGATATTAAATCTTAATTATTATAACCTCCATACGATACTGAGTATCAAAACGTAAAACAATACTAATTATAAAATAATCTTTGTAACTTTCTGCACCACAAATTCAATATTTAGCAATGGCCATGAAAATACTATATACAGTAATTTTATTTTAAAATGTTATAATTATCGACTTAGAATCTTAAAAGACTCTTGAAACTCAATACATCAAAAAGTTATAAATGATTATGTAATAAATTCAATTAGCTTACATTTACAAATATATGACAGGGAATTTTAACACCTTCTTTGATATGACTAGTTCTCTCATTAAACTCTTTGCAAAAATTTGGTACATTAACATTTCTCTAAAATTGAAAAACTAAATTATTCGACTAAATAAAATTAACATACCACACCAAGTTGATTTCCTAATGGAGGAACAGGTTTAGCCAGTTGCGCTGGTATTTGAGTTCTTACAAAGGGAGGATGAAGAACAAATGGTGCCTTTTTTGTAGATTTTTTAACATATTTTGCGACTTTTGACATTATTAAATTATTTGGCTATATTTAAACAATTAACAGAATACTCTAAAATTAAATTTATAGGCAAAATTTATTCTAAAACTTCTTATTATATTATGAAGATTAATTACGTTTACACATTTCGATTACGCTTTATAAAAGTATTTAAAATGTATTTAATTTTACTTAAGTTCTTAAATTGAAATAATAAAGTTAGATACATTTTTAATGTTTATTAAAGAAATCTCACTTGTGAAAACAATTAACGTTTCATTTCTATAATAAAACTTCGTTACATATTGATATTTAGCTAATATTTCCCGTGAACAAGTTAGCTAATGCTGGATAACTGATGAGGATGAATATTTCATATTGATGGGTTCGCTGTTTCAAACCCAAAAATACAAAGTTCATACCCATCCACTGATTACCCGTTGTTAGGCAACGTTGGTACTGTAACCAGTGGCTGTGAGACCGCAAAATGTGAGCCTTTACTCAAAGACTGCTTAGTCCCGGCCTCACGTTAGCTTCAGCGAGCTGCCGTTAGAAGGCTTATGTTCGACTTATTCGATTATCTGTCCCCTCATTTCTCATTTGCCAATCATATCTATTTATTCTTAGACTGCAAACACACTTAATATTAATTTATTGACAGAGATTAAGTCCGAACCCATGGATTATAAACTCAGAACAAGCGATTACTGAACCCGATTATGTCTTCACACCAAGGTGGGTTATGATTTTTATTTTCCCAGATTTAATAATGATAGTAATACCCTGTGCATAGTGACTGTCTATGGTCTGTGAATGGTCTGATCTGCCATAGGTCCTAGGCCTGAACCTCTATTTTGCAGTCGGTTCATGGATGATAGTCGTCGTGGCGATTGTGAGCCTGAGGGCTTTCATTTTTAGAAGTTGCTAACTGTGTTATGTTTATCAATATTGAGTGTCGTCGCTATTTATATTCTTTCGAGATGGCATAAGTCATTGTTGAATTATTTATTATCATCCAGTGTAGTTGTTACATCGTAATTAAATTAATTCATCCGATTTAAATTTTGGTCTGTTTCATATTCGGGCTGATATAATTATCTGCGGTTAATATTCCTATCCTTTTTATTTCCATTAAGGTGCGCACAGCCGGTTTTTATCCAACTGATAATTGGATTCGACGATTGACAACTGCTGACCTGGTCAATTATATTTGGTTATGTTCCTAATTTAATTTCAGAATATCGGATTTCTAGTTTATTCGATTTTCAATGATTCCGGACAAGCTGACTGTTAAAAGTGGGTTGAAATTCTGGTTAATTGCTGATCTATTTGATCTCCCTAGATACAAAAATAGCACACATGTCCTCTCATCTAATTAACTGATGGATTATTTACTTTCAAATTATTTAGCTGCTCGTCATTATGATTAATTTTCTTCTACTTACTATGGGGCTAAGCTGGAATGGGGTCTGTTATTACGCACGACTAGACCCTCCCGGGAACGAATTATAGGCAGAGAAACCGCACTTACACAGTTCGGTAGATATGTATGATTTTTCTAACTTGTATTTGTATCCGCTGTGGCCGGAAATATCTCGGCAAAGAAAAAATAACGCAATATTTTTGTTAGAATAATATATAATTGATTATAAGACAACTATAATTGTACATTCAGCATCAAACAAGATAATACCCCCCAAAGGACACACCCAAGTAGTGACTTAGTTGAAGTTTGCTTGATGCGCTTCGTATAAATATTCTCTGAAAAAACGGTTGATTCTCACAATAATTAAACGTTCCTAAAATTAGTAGTCCAAAAATTTTTTTTCTTATTCAAAGTTTTCCACAAGGAAAAGTGAATTCCGCCGAAAATAGTGATGATTAAAATTATGAAAAAATGAATCGGTATATATACTGGTGGGCTACTGGGTTTCATTGTTTGTTTGAATTAGCCTGAGGTTACCCCAGTAACGCCATACAAAATGTTACTTCAACTACCACTCGGCACCCGTTGCTAAGCAACGTTGGAAATGTGTTCGAGTGGGTGGATTGTCCGCAAAAAGTGAGCATTATTACTAATACTGTAATTGCTCGGACAACCCTCGGGTTCAACGAGCTGTCGATAGAAGACCTGCGCTCGCTTTATGCTGTCCCCTATATAAGAAATACAAAATTTGTCCGGAACGGTGGGAGGCAAAACACTAGTTCGACGACACAGTGAGAGTATTCACGATTTTTCGGCGGCCATTCTACTTATAACCCTGTTGGGAACCTACTATTTTTAAATTTAATCACCGTTACGATTCTGTTTATTAAAATAACAAAATAACAAAATTAATGTGTCATGTCCATCATTTAGATCGCTTTATCTAGTAGACGTGCGGCTTTGCGGCGGGCACGTTCTTTACGTCCCGGCCGGTGGCTGCTTGATGGGGCTGTTGAAGAATTTTTGGCTGATGTATCGTTGTGGGTCTGATTCTGGTAGGACAACTGGGATGGAGCAAAGACAAGCGGGTACGTTACCGCTTGCCCCTCCCGACTTGCAGCCAGGGCGACTTCCAGTCCTCGGATTTGGGTTCGGAGGCTCTGGTTGAGTAGTCGCTCCTCCGCCCATCCCTTTTGAGCGGCAGTGAGCCTGAGATAGAGGGCCTTCGTTTTCTTCGGGTCCGACCAAGTAGACTTGATCTGCTGAGCTTCTCGGGTTATCTGAACTATTTGGTCGAGAAGATTTGTGTTGGCGCGTCGCATATGAGCGAGTTCCGCTTGCAATATCTGGACGGATGTCATATCTGTAATACAAATCCTTAATTTCATCATTAACTTAGGTAAAGTAAAACTCTGATTAGTAAAACATAGGGTACAAAAATGAGATTATTAAAATAAATGAACAACATCTTTTAAGATTTTTTAATTCAACTAAATATGACACAGAATATTGTTTTTATTTTCTTCTTATCCAGGAAGTTAGGGCTCCTCCAAGAACTTCCTAACCCCTTCCTCCGGGGAGTAGCCGGGAATAATGGCCACTGGACGTTTAGTGTTACGGGCCGGTCGGGCTGGATAGAACTCTGCGATGCGCCCGACGGAGATATCTTCTTCGACATTGGCCAAATACATTCTGGCCTTGACTACATTCTGATCGACCTGTCATTGGACCCTTTCCCAATGGGCGAGGAGGCTCCGTGCGTGACTTCGGATCTCATCGGCAGGATATTGTTGGTCACATCGGATTCCGGCCCAACGGGATCATTCTCCATACCTAGCATCTGTAGGGTGGTTCGGTGTGGTTCCTTGGGTTGAAGTTCCTCGGGCATTGTTGTCGGTCGGGCCCGCTTCCAAGCCCGGCGCCATTCTTCCGCCACGTTGGCGGGGATCTCCTCGAGAAGTATTGACTCTTCTAAAATAGATATCGTTATGATTAGGTGAACCAGTATAACATGGTTTTCAATATATTCTTTATTGACAGGGGCATAATCTCTTGTCCCTCAGTTAGGGTGTTAACGTCAAGGTATCGCCTATGTTGATTTAGTGTTATGAGGATTATCAACGTTTATCGCTGGATAAGTGGTGTGGACATAAATTTTTCGTACTTCGATGTGTAACAAATGGGTTGGATTTAGTATCTATTCATTCTCTTCTACACAGATGTCGGCGGGCCTGCTCAAGTCGTCGGTGATTGCTTCATGATTGGTAATGTCGGATTCATAGACCAAATATTTTGTTGCCGGGTTAAGACTCAGGTAAGGGAGGACTAGCTGAGTTTAAACCCAGTAATCAATTCGACATTCAAGGGACGAAAACGATCATCAGCGTTAACTGTATGGTGGACATTCGTTAGATTACGCGTTGTTCACGGAATACTATTTCGTTTAGGTAGTAATGGATATTAACGAGATGGATTACCCTGAAATTGATGAATAATAATAACTATAAGATTTTTAACCATGCATGGAAATATAAAGGACGGTTTACTTTGGGTAAGTTAAAATTTACGAACTACAAGGTATTAACGTTTATTAAGTTAGAGCTTGTTAAGTGTATAGTATTAATATTTGTTAAAAACTAATTTAAAAGTTACTAGCTACCTAGTATTAACCTTTATCAAAATTAAGTTATAGTTTGCTAAATACATAGTGATAATATTTGTTAAAAACCAATTTAAAATTTAATGGATACAAAGTGTTACCATTCATTGAAGTGTATTTAAAATTTACTAAATACATAATCTTAACATTTATTAAAACTAATTCAAAATTTGCTAAATATATAAGATTGACATTTATTAAAATGAATTTAAAATCTACTAATATATAATATGGACATTTATTAAATTGACTTTAAAATTTACTATTATATAATATTGACATTTATTGAAATGGATTTAAAATTTACTAAATATAATATCAACATTTATTAAAATGACCGTCGGTATAAATTACCTTGGCTTGGGCACTCGACTCCTTTAGCGTTTCTCCAATTGAAGTCATCGTTGGTAGATCCATATTTCAAAATAAAAATGATAGTATAATGACTGGATGGCATCCACACTAAACTATTTACCTAGTGTGGAGGCACCCGCATCCGCTACCTCGTGACTAAACATAGGGATTTTAGTGAGAGAATTTGTGTTTATATTAATGGCATTTAATCTATGTTCATCATGTAGGTACAATGTCGACGGAAACGTCAATCTCTCCGATCACGCGAATTTTAAATTCATTCAATTTGGATTTACGGTTTCCGGTTGATTCGCTCAATATCTCAGGTAAACTTTAGTTATCAATCGGCTATTTTCTGATGTTGCTCTAGTGTATTAGATCATGATGTCTATTATTGTTGTGCGCTACTGTGAGACAATTTTGGAGTGTGTCGGGTACGTCTGTTTCCCTTATTAATTATATTATTGACCTATTTCAGGAAGAACCCAATGGTTTGATCTCCTCATGTTATTCTGGGATGGAATATTTGGTCGTTTCACGGAAGAATTACTCATTTGATTTTCATTGCGGAATTATACGCATCTTAACAACTCGTTCTTAATTTGTGTTGGATTTTTATTATACTGTTTCGTCGTTTTTCGTTTGTTAATATAATTTGGATTGTGCTTGAAATTATCTAAATATATGTACTTTAATGATGAAGGATTTGACGAAATTAATTATGAATTTTTCGGGTGGGAGATATTGTCGTGATGCTGAAAGGTGGTAAATTTTATAATTATTAACATCATTAGGTTCTTAGCAGATTTTTCGATAATATTTCATTACTAACTTTAATCTACGGTTGGGGATTCCTGAATCAAATTTAAATTTTCATAGCAATGATCTCGGGTTAACGAATTGTCAAGTTATTTTTAAGCAACGGTTTTGTGCTTACTCTTCATTAACAGATTAATTTGTTTATTTCTCCCCTCAATTAGTTTAATTACTCAATGAATTACTCTATTTTTAATAAATCACTCACTTTTAATCAACAATTACTTTTTTTAATCAAAGACTTTAAATCAATAATCCCTACGATTTTAATCAATGCATTATTTTATCAATGAATTATTTATTTCTAATCAATAGTTACTTTACTTTTACTCAATGAATTGTATTAATTTAATCAACGAATTACTTATTTTTTACCCAATAATTACTTTAATTTTAATCAATGAATTATATTAATTCAATCAATGAATTACTTATTTTTACTCAATAGTTACTTTAATTCTAATCAATGAATTATATTAATTCAATCAATGAATTAACTTATTTTAATCGACACATTACTTTAGTTTAATCAATGAATTAATTTATTCCCCGTACCATTCCCCTTTAATAAGCCTTAGGCGCATATTGTGTTTATATTATATTTAATGAGTGCCCACTGGACTACTCGGTGTGATGATTTTGAGCCGTGTGTAGTATGATTTTAGGTTGATTTTACAGAAAAGAGAAACGAGGAAGCAGCCAAATGACTTCTTCCTTATTTCTCGTTTCTTCTATACGGATAATATTGACGTTACGACCCCTGCGTTCCGCACGCTGGGTCTTCACGGGTACATATCATTGGCGATTCTCCACGCACTTACATGAATCTGTACTGTGTATATTTTGCTAACTTGCGATTTGTGTTGGCTGTGGGCCGGAAAAATTTCGACAGTTTACTTTAGTTTATTAAATATATAAAACAATTTGTGAATAATATAAATATTTATTATCATATTAAAAGCAAAATACAAAATTACTTGTCCAATAAACAAATTCATCAAACATAAAATTGCATCTCTCCCCACGCCGACGTCCAAACAGAGCTCTGCCGAGATTGCGAGGACGTGACGTGGAGAGAGAGCTCCAAAATAAAAGCTATTTCTCACCTAAAAAATTGTCTTCAATAGATTTTTAATCAATAATTCACAATCAAATTTTGATTCAAAATGGTTTGAAAAAATGGTTTTATGGTTAAATTTAATGTGAAAATGAATCGGTATTTATACCTATTTTCTGTCCCTAACCTCGCGTGTTAAATTTGATGTAGTAAAACAAAATTCGACCTTGTTATTTTCTAGTGTATTCTAATTTTTAATTTTATTATTTTTCAATTTATTTTAATAATTTTTTATTTAGAATTTTTATTGAATTATTTATAATTCGAATTTTTTGATTTTATGACTTTAAAAAACTTAGCTAAAAAAATATAAATATCTGTAAGTTTGACAAAGGAAATGGGATAGTTATTCTTGACCATGATGTGTATGTAAATAAGTTGAATGATTTGTTAAATTCTCCTTAGTTTGTGAAATTGCCAAAGGGTCGGAAGAATGGAAAATTGCCTCCTCTTAAGGATGAAGAGTTTGTGCAAAAAATGTTAAATGGTTTTATTGAGAAGAAGCTTATTGATGAAGAGGTAGGTAAGTCTATTCGTCCAATAGGATCGCAGCCAGCTAAACTATATGGGCTACCAAAAATCCATAAAGATGGTGTACCTATGAGACCAGTTTTGTCGATGGTTGGTACTGCCCAGTATAAAATAGCAAAGTTTTTAGATGGATTATTAAAACCGTTAATGTGATCAGAGTTTGAATGTAAGGATAGCTTTGAGTTGGTTTCTTGTATTGCAAAGATACAAAAACGAAGTATGAATGATGTTATGGTTTCGTTTGATGTTTGTAGTTTGTTTACGAATGTGCCTCTGGTTGAGACGATTGACTTATGCTGTGCGTTGTGGAATGAAAATGATTCGGAACATCACATTTTGGATAGAAGGGCATTTCGAAAACTTCTTGAATTTGCTACTTCAAATGTCAATTTTCTTTTCAATGATGGATGGTATCAACAAATAGATGGAGTCGCTATGGGTTCCCCTTTAGCACCAACGATGGCATCAATATTTTTGGCTAGTTTGGAAAAGAAAATTGCTTCTTTCCAATTTGAAAAACCTTTTGTTTATAAAAGGTATGTGGATGATATTTTTCTTATATTTGAAAACCAGAAACATGTAGAACCGTTTTTGCATTTTATGAACAGTTTACATAAAAACATTGTATTCACATGTGAAACGGAGAGAAAGTCATCAATTGCGTTTTTGGATTTGTTAATTCAACGCAAAGATAAACAGTATGAGACAGAGATTTATAGAAAACCAACTGATACTGGTCTTTATACTTCTCCAGAAAGCTTTTGTGAAATTAAGTATAAGAGAAATATGGTGAAAGGATTGATTTATCGTTCATGGGCTTTATCTTCTACTTTTGCTAATTCGGTAAAAAGTGTTGATAAATTGGTTGAGTAGTTGATAAAGAATGGATATTCTAAATCATTTTTATTGTTGATGATAAAAGAAACTGTTGATAAATTGATTAAAAATCCTAAGGATCCATGTTGTGGAAAGTCTGAATGTAATTTGTCGGATGGGTTTGAATTGAGTGTTGATCTGGGTGATGGTAAAAATGGATATAAAAAAATTGAGCCTAAATTTGTGTTAGTATTGCCGTACTCTGAAGGCTTTACAAATTATAAGAGGAAGTTGGGTAAACTGATAGGAAATTTAGAGTATAAGATCGTCTCTAATTCGTGTAAGGTACGCAATATGTTTATTAATAAATCAAAAGCTCCGGTTGGATTGTGTTCTGATCTCGTTTGTCAATTTAAATGTAATGGGTGTAATGCCACATACATTGGAGAGACTTCCCGTCATCTCTGTACTCGAGTTCTAGAGCATTGTCGATTGAAGGGTTTGACCAATATTAGTGAACACAATAGAGGCTGTAAAAGTGATATAGGAATGTCTGATTTTAGAATTTTGTTGAGAAGTTTTAATAGTTATTGGGAACGAGTGATATGTGAAGCATTGCTGATAAGGTCATTGGATCCAAAGATTAATGTGCAGAGTGCTGTGACTACGAATGTTTTGAATGTTTTTAAATAGTTTACGTATGTTAAATCAGGTTTGTTTTTTTTAATATTATTAAAATAATTGAAAATTTTAAATTACATTAATTTTTAAAAATTAGAATATAAGTAAAAAAATTTAAAATTTAAAATTAATTTAAAATATATTTTTAAAAATATTTATTTATTAAAAAATTAAATTAATAAAAAATAATTTGTTTAAATTAAATGTTAATTCATAATATTTTTAGTTGGTTTTGAGTACCTGAAGATGATAGCTATGCTATCGAAATATATCGTACGAAAGGTTTTTTATTGGCGTTATCTTTTAATTAAATCGTTGCCAAATTTATTTAATTATTTATTTTTTATTAATTTATCAATTTTTGTCGAATTTGTTGGGTTTTCGTGTTATATTTGTGTTTGTATCGTGCGAATCTTGTTGCATTTTGTTATTATTTTAATTTATTTTTATGTTTATTATTTTATATTTAATTCTCTTTTTTCTCATATTTGATAGGGTTTAATTGATGTTTCAATAGGTTTATTTAAATTTGCATGTTATATTTGCATGTGTGTTACCGATCCATTTAAACATTTTCCAAGGCCGTTTGTGTTCTGGCCCAACAATACCTATTCTGTGGCCTTAACCTTGTCTGTTATTTTTATTGCGGTAAAACAAAATTCGACCTTGAGTTTATTTGTATTATCTAAATCTAATTTTATTATTTCTAAAATTAAATAGACAACATATTTTTGTTGGGCCAGAACACATACGGCCTTGGAAAATGTTTAAATGGATCGGTAACACACAAACAAACATAACATGCAAATTCAAAATAAACCTATTGAAACACCAATTAATCCCACCAAAATATGAGAGGAAAAACAATGAAATATAAAATAACAAACATAAAAATAAATTAAAATAATAACAAAAATGCAACAAGATCCGCACGATACAAACACCAACATAACCTGAAAACCCAACAAATTCGACAAAATTTGATAAATTAATAAAAGTTCATGAAAATGAAATTTAAATCAAAGAATTTGAATTAGAAATAATTCAATAAAAATTCTAAATAAAAAATGATTAAAATAAATTAAAAAATAATAAAAAATAAAGAATAGAATACACTAGAAAATAACAAGGTCGAATTTTGTTTTACTACATCAAAATTAACATGCGAGGTTAGGGACAGAAAATAGGTATAAATACCGATGCATTTTCACATAAAGTTAACCATTTTTGAACCAAAATTTGTGCGAATTTTAAAAATCTACGTCAAATTAATTTTTAGGTGAGAAGTAGTTTTATTTAGAACTCTCTCTCCACGTCATATCCTCGCAACTTCGGTAGAGCTCTGCTTGGATGTCGGCGTGGGGGAGATGCATTTTGATGAATTTTATTTATGGAATGGATTGTTATGGTAACTTTTTATTTTACTTTTAATATACATTAATAAATATTTATCATATTTAAAATTGTTCTTTGCATTTCATAAAATCAATCTGTCGAAATTTTTCCAGCCCACAGCCGACACATATCGCAAGTCAGTAAAATCAACACATAACTCAGACTCGTGTAAGTGCGTGGAAAATCGCCAATGATCTGTGTCCGTGAAGACCCGGCGTGCGGAACGCAGGGGTTGGAACGTCAATATTATCCCGTATAGAAGAGACGAGAAGTAAGGAAGAAGTCTTTTGGCTGCTTCCTCGTTTCTCATTTCTGCAAAATCGACCTAACTTAATTTACACACGGCTCAAAATCATCACACCGAGTAGTCCAGTGGGCACTCATTAACTGTAATATAAACATAAAGTGCGACTAAGGCTTATTAAAGGGAAAGGGTACGGGGAATAAATTAACATGAAATCGTTGACATGAATAAATGAATTCGTTGTTACAAAATAAATTTAAAATCGGTGAAACGAAACTACTTGATTTAACTTGACTAAAATGTTTTAATAGTTGATCATTATTATAAAAGTTGCTAACAAAAGAAAGAAATAAATTCTAGTGTTTATTTTCCCTATAGGTTTATAACTTAATATGAATTTAAAGAAAAGACCACAACATTATATTCGCATTAAAAAAATTTTTTTTTTTTTCATAAATTGTCAATAATAAGTTTACTACTGGTTTGCCCAAAATTTACGACAGCGAATTTGAACAACTTCAGTACACCAAGTGCATTTAAATATACCCTTCAGCAAACAGCCCGATTAATAATTAAAACCATTGTGAAAACCCAATAGTATGAATGTAATGAAAATACGATGCTTTAAATCGCAAAAAACCCTTCGAGAAAAATTGTATTCCAAAAGTCATTGGTAGAGTTTCCAAGCATTCCTAACCTTTCGGTAAAAATCATGTGAAGTAATTAAAACACCAACCTGCTCAAACGAAAATTGATCACAAACTCCATAGCATAAATACGAACCCCGATCGAATCGCCCATTCAGAATAGTGTTCAGATTAATAAACCCCGAATTCCGTCTATAAATTCATAATACGCCAAATTCGACCCAACCTCATAATTCCCTAAAATAGACTGGAGATAATACAAACAAGGAAAATAAACCTACCTGAGTTTATCATAGCCCCGCTCATTCCATACCTGTAGAAAATCTCGTAAAGTCGGGTAATATACTAATAAAATTGGAAATATTAATTATCGACAAATAAAAATTAAAAAGCAACCTAAAAAATCGATAAAAGTTTCGTCCAACCGGAAATCATAAATTATTCTGAGCGTCGAGATTGATTTATTATAAACAAGTTTCACCCACGATTGTACTATACCACACCGGAAGCACACGCACTTATTTTATATATTGAAATTCCGTCCAGACAATTATTGATTTCAAAAATTATTATCACCTTGAAACATGAATCAAACAACAGGAGGGAATTTACCAGGAAAATCAAGCTTGCAAACTCAAGGTAGTTCGTAAAATTTCATTTAAATAATTTATTTTTTTCTAATATTATAAATCTTTAATAAACGGGGAATGACCATTATAGGTATTTCTCATAAATTCGTCTATAAATTAAAATTAACTATTTAATAGATGTAATCGACAATATTACTATAGCATCAAATTCAGGTACCAGATTCCACAAAACGCTAAAATACTAATTAATTTTGCTCCCCACGAATATTCGAAATAGCTAACCAGGGATATTTAAAAATATTGAAATCAAAGAGTATGTTATTTCATCAGGAATGGTCATCATTTCCTGTGCGTTCCCAGATTTTATTTTTTGAGCTAGAATAATCACATAAATGCATTTACATTGTATATTTTATAAATAAACAGTCGTTTTTCGTCATTTGAAACAAACTTTAATGATTGAAGATTAACTATTTACAATATAAGTTTGATAGTTTAATTGTAATATTACATTTATTAATTAATCCGTTAGCCCAAATATTAATATAAAGTACATATTGAAGACATACAAGCCAAAAGGTATAGGCACCGCGTAGATTAAAGGACACTAATTATCATAGGTTAAAATTTTATTGTTGTTTCAGTAAAGATTTTATAAATAAACAGTCGTTTTTCGTCATTTGAAACAAACTTTAATGATTGAAGATTAACTATTTACAATATAAGTTTGATAGTTTAATTGTAATATTACATTTATTAATTAATCCGTTAGCCCAAATATTAATATAAAGTACATATTGAAGACATACAAGCCAAAAGGTATAGGCACCGCGTAGATTAAAGGACACTAATTATCATAGGTTAAAATTTTATTGTTGTTTCAGTAAAGATTTTATAAATAAACAGTCGTTTTTCGTCATTTGAAACAAACTTTAATGATTGAAGATTAACTATTTACAATATAAGTTTGATAGTTTAATTGTAATATTACATTTATTAATTAATCCTTTAGCCCAAATATTAATATAAAGTACATATTGAAGACATACAAGCCAAAAGGTATAGGCACCGCGTAGATTAAAGGACACTAATTATCATAGGTTAAAATTTTATTGTTGTTTCAGTAAAGATTTTATAAATAAACAGTCGTTTTTCGTCATTTGAAACAAACTTTAATGATTGAAGATTAACTATTTACAATATAAGTTTGATAGTTTAATTGTAATATTACATTTATTAATTAATCCGTTAGCCCAAATATTAATATAAAGTACATATTGAAGACATACAAGCCAAAAGGTATAGGCACCGCGTAGATTAAAGGACACTAATTATCATAGGTTAAAATTTTATTGTTGTTTCAGTAAAGATTTCGATCCGCGATTGCGATAGTTTTCTGAATAACCAGTAACAGTTATTCCGGTTTCCACGAACTTCAATGGGTACTTCCACTCTTCAAATTTTAAATGAGAAACGATCTTTATTACCTAAACGTAAAATAGATTTAGTATAAGTTTTTAAAGTAAATCAATGTCT
This sequence comes from Schmidtea mediterranea, assembly GCA_022537955.1. Classification (NCBI taxonomy): domain Eukaryota; kingdom Metazoa; phylum Platyhelminthes; order Tricladida; family Dugesiidae; genus Schmidtea; species Schmidtea mediterranea. The sequence goes on from CM039679.1 coordinate 282,545,701, forward strand.
CTCCTGTCTAAACCTTAGGTCGATAATTAAACTTTTATTCCCCCGTGAACCCTAAGCGACCAGTTATTAAATTACACAGGCGACTTGCATAGCTTTAGGAACATTCGTGCAAGACGTAAATCAATCGCTATCCGTTTCGATCTTCCATTATACCATAAGAGTAGATTAGATTGTTCATCCCCAGTAATTACCCGACGACCGAGATTGTGTCGATGTTGATGCGCCGAGTTACGATTAGGATGGATCAATAATTCTGTTTCGTTATGTCCAATCACCTAATTATAATGATATTTTAGAAGAATCAATGCCTCTCGAATGGATACCCGCCCATGTGGCAGAGGAATGGCGTCGGGCTTGGAAAAAATCGCGACCGACAACAACCCTCGAGGAGCCTCAATCCAAAAGGCCACATCCAACACCTTGCAGATACTGGGCCTGGAAAATGATCCTCGCAAGGCGAATGAACAGGTCTGCCAGCAATGCCCTGCCGAAGAAATCCGCGACCACGCGCGGAACCTCCTCGCTCAGTGGGAGAGGATACAGGAACAAGTCGATCTAAACGTGGTCAAAGCCCGGATGTACCTCACTAATGTCGAAGAGGACATCCTCGTCGGGCGTATCGCGGAGTCCTATCCGACTCGACCGGTCCGCAATACCCGGCGACCAGTAGCCATTATTCCAGGCTTCTCCCCGGAGGAAGGGGTCAGAAAATTCTTTGAGGAATCCTGATTCCTCGGACATAATTTGTATTATTAATATTATTAAAAATTTGAAATTCAAAAATGTCGTTCGCTTTAATTTTCTTCGTGAATGGATTCATTCTTGTAACTGTGTTTGTAGTAATCAGAATTTTGATTTATTGAAGTCAATAAAGGAATTTAAAGATTTTTCTTTTATTATAGCGATGACGGCCATCCAACTATTACAAACCGAATTAGACCACGCTAGACGGGCAAACGCGAATCTACTCAGCCAGATAGTCCAAATAACTCGGGAAGTGCAGCAGATCAAGGCAACCTGGTCGGACCCGAAAAAGACGAAGGCTCTCTATCTCAGGCTCACGGCCGCTCAAAAGGGTTGGGCGGAGGAGCGACAACTCAATCAGAGCCTCCGCACACAAATCAGAGGACTAGAGGTCGCCTTGGCAGCCTGTCTTGAGGGGGAAGCAGTGACGTATCCGCTTATCTTCACCCCGTCACAGTTGCCGTATCGAGATCCCCACAATAATGTCGCGCAAACTACAAATCCGCCCACCGTTCCATCGAATAATCGTCGGCCGGGACGCAAGGAGCGTGCCCGACGCCGAGCCGCACGACCGCCAAGTCAATCACCTTAACTTATGGATGTTGTGTACATTTTTCGTTTCGGGTTTGAATAAATAAATTCATATTCATTGTTAATTTAATTCCAAGTAACCGGCCACAAGTTATGATTTGTATGAGATCGTTATCATGAGTACTCGCACCGCATCCTCGAACCATTGTTCTATTTTCACCGGTCAATATAGATCTGGTTTTGAATTTTCTTACACAAGGGACAGAGTAAAGCGAGCATGGGTCTTCTATCGACGGCTCGTTGAACCCGAGGGTTGTCCGAGCAATTACAGTATTAGTAATAATGCTCACTTTTTGCGGAAAATCCACCCACTCGAACACATTCCCAACGTTGCCTAGCAACGGGTGCCGAGTGGTAGCTAGAAAACATTTTGTATGGCGTTACTGGGGCAACAACAAGGCGATTTAAACAAATAACGAAACCCTGTAACCCACCATTTTTATAATTTTTTAATTGAATATTTTCAACCAAAAATATTCTATTTAATTTTTGTTTTGTTAATTTTCTAGTTTTATAATTGTTCATTTTCGGTCAAATTTTCTTGTTATTATGTTATTTTTATGTAAATTTTGTGCGGTTCTTGGTGCATATTTGTATATATTTTAATTTACTTTTATGTGTCTTGATTTTATATTTAATTAAATTTTTCTCAGATTTGTGGGTGTTTACTAGATGTATATAGGTTTGATTTTAAATCTTTACTGCTGTGTTTGCGTGTTATTTTGATTCACTTCAACAAAATTAATGGTCACTCAGTCTTGGCTCAACAATACTCACATACCTAAGGTTATTCCTTCAGATATAGGAAAAAAAGATAACTACTAAGCTCCTGCCTAGAACGACATTGAAATTGTGCTCTAATAAGCGGTCGTCAGTAAAAGGTGAGTCATATCTCCATGACTGCTACTACTGTTTAACCAAAACACAAAAAGCGATAAAAATATGTTTAAATAAGTTTTTAACATAACACAAAAACCAATCACCGAGGTAACTATCCATGAATATAGAACACCAACTAAGCACTATAAAATCAACGAAACACACACAAAAACATATATATATATATATATATATATATATATATTGCTAGGTACTGATATGCAATCAATTATAACTCAAGGAAGTATCTCTACAGAATTCCTATCTAGTACGCGCATAACAAATCGTTACTACTAGATACCTGTCAAAAATGTGGCTGGTACTCTGACTAAGCTGGCAGAATGTTCGTAAAACGTAAGTCTTTCTGCCGAGACTGCTAATACCTAATACCCTAATAGGTTATGCACCACTATAGAAGTTCTAATGTCCTAATTAACCTGAGGTCCCTGTTTAACTGATATTAGTGTATTTAAACAACAATTTATTTCTAAATGTAAAGTAAATAATATCAAAACAGTAATTCTATTTTAAAAATAAAACTTTAACAAATTAAATTCACAAAAATTCTAAAATAAATCAATGGATTAAATGTTTATCATTAAAATTGTTCCGCGATTTCCTTCAACTGTTTAAATAATTGGGCGGTCTTCAACTTCCGAACATTAGGTCGCTCGTGTTTTCTCTGACTCAGCTTGAGGGGTGCCTTCGTATTGGCATTGCCAAATCAATGGGCTTGGTATCGGTACTGCTTGAACCGAGGTTGATATTTCAACGATATAATCATCGTCAGCAAAACAAAATTCCATCGCAGAGTAAATGACAGACCATTCAAGTCACTTTTCGTGTGACTTCATGCTTTCATTCTCGCTACTTGGCGGAATTGTTCCCTTATCTTCACTTTTAACGCCATTGGTGTGTCTAGCTCTTCATTATATTGATTTTTGGACATCTTTATCTGCTGTTGTAACTTCCTAGCTACTTCTGGGCTGATCCAAGTTGGCTCCTGGTGTCTGAAATTCGGCACTAGTGATTCTGCGCGTTTTGACTGTTCTAAAGCATCTTCGTGATATCTGACCACATCCTGACAAAACATATTGTTAGATAACTGTAGAAAATTGAACATGACGGAAGTAAATCAATATTATAAAATAAATGAATACAAATTCCGTTTGATTATCTAAATCGAGTGATGCAGTCTTCGAATTCAATAAAAATTCAACTCGGAGCAATAATTGTAAAGGAAGAATATGAACTGTTCAATGTTATGTTTGATTGATTTTTAATATTTTTTATAATTTGATATTAATAACAATTTACTTTTAATCTATTGATATGAATGGGTAACAGGGTTTCTAATGTGAATATCGGCTGTGGTATGAGTAAAAAGAATATTTTAATAACATTTTAATATAGAAAGTAAAAAATATATTTTAATAAAAAAGATAAATAAAATAATAATAATCAAATTAATATTAAAATAAATTTACCCTGCGCAATAATAAAATTCTAATAATCTTTAAATCGCTTGAACTTTAATTTTTAAATGTTTTGATGTTCTGATTTTGGAATTTTGGGTGTTGTCTAAATATAATAAATGTACAAATATTTATTAATGATACAATAAGTAATCAAGCAAATAATATTTAATCTCTACGTCAACAGTATTTAACTCGTTTTATTGAATATGCTGAGATAAGGCATAAAATTAAAGAAAATTCTAATTGTCATAAATCACTAAAAAGGTTTTTCATAATTTTTAAAATATTCGAGAAAAAATTTAATTTCCCTAAACATTAATTTACTTTTATAAAAACATGCTTTAAGTTAAATTTAATTTCTGATTTTAATATTAAAATTCTTACCTAATAGTAAAGCTTCAGGTATGATAATTTCTTATTTTTATAAAATGATAATTCCTTTTTGATTTGATGAGAGATGTTTTTCTGTTTTTAGAAAAGCATAAAAATGAAATTAAAATTAGAATCCTAAGACATCTGCAGGTGCAAAAAGCAGAAACATAATAGCAAAACACCTGCAAGTGTAAAAATGAAAAGAAATAAAAATTAAAAATAGGCACTAAGTGCCATGCAAAAAATTTTTTTTAATAATAAGAATAATAATAATAATTATAGTAATAATAATAATAATAATAATAATAATAAAATCATAATAAACAGGGCCGGCCCTAGACTTTTTGCTTCTATAGGCAAGATTTCTTTTGGCAGCCCTAACACTAGTAGAATTAAGTAAAATAACAAAAAACACAAATTTGTAATAAAAAATTACCTCAAACAGTAATTATAATTAAATAAAAAAATAAGGAATAATAATAGTATCAACAACTTTAAATTTTGTGGGTTTGTTTTAAATCGATGGATATCAAACACAATATTTTTTTTTAAAATTCGAATATTGTTTTACAATTTTTCATGCAAGTATTAAAATTACGAGGGACGCATTCGGCCGCCATAATAAAACGGCCGCCTGCTCTGCCTGTACGTAAAGCCGGCCCTGATAATAATGATAATAGTAGAGTGATAGTAATAAGTAATGATATAGGGCAGGAGTCGGCAATGAGTGGCTTTGGAGCCACATGCGACTCTTTGGCTCCTTGAGTGCGACTCTGGCACAAATATCCACGAACCCGGGCGATAATTCTGGTCGAGTGTTTTTTACATGCGACGTAGTACCTTTTTCGTCCGGTAGCAACGCGGTGCATCGCAGTAGTATGACATCTGTCAATCTGAGTATTTGGCGGCTATAAGCCGCCAAACCTTTTTTGATCTTTTAGCGATTTTGGATAGACACTTTACAAGTAAGCATGCGTCATTTAAAACTAAATATCATGCCGGTGATGCAAGGAAAAATTCAGTTGAGTAACTTCATATGAGTCATGATTCATCAATTTCTGTATTTAATAACTGGATGCAATCTTCCAGCAATGTTAATATGCCAAGTTTTATTGTTAGTTAAGAGATTGCTAAGAAAGGGGAACCATACACAGACGGTGAATACATAAAGTTTCGAGAATTTAAGAACAAAGCAGATATTCTAAAAAAATTAAAGATTTACCATTGTCTGCCAAAACAGACAGAACAATTAAAATGTATTCCGATATAACCCTCCAGCAAATCGAAGATCTATAATTGGTTTCGGCTTTATCAAAAGCAGTTTACGAGTCTTGTGACACAAGTGATGCAGCGCAAGTTTCGCTTTTCGTAAGTTTTATTTCTCATTTAGGTCCTAAAGAATAACTTTTAGGATTATTGCCACTTAAAGGCCAGACGAGTGGAGAAGATATTGCAAATGCTGTGGTGGAATGTATGGATAAATATCATATTCCTATCGATAAAATTTTGTCTATTTCCACAGATTGGGTCAAAGTATTTTTGCCATTTTGAAAGAAAAAATTAATCACGAGATATTGGTTTATCATTGCATTATTCACCAAGAAGCGCTTTATGCGCAGATATTTCCGGAAAAATTAGTAAAGTTATGGAATTAGTGATCACGATCATCAACCTCATTGTAGCTAAAACTCTAGATAATCGTCAATTCAAAGAAATTCTAGTTTAAATGGAGAGTTAGTTTGCTGATTTTCTGCTTCATAACAAGGTTCGATAGTTATCAATAGGGAACGTTTTAAGACGTTTCACGTTCATATTGCAAGAAATTGAAGCATTTCTTCTTGAGAAGGGTGTTCACTATCCAGAACTTACATACAACCAGTGGATTCAAAACTTTCATTTCATGGTAGACTTTACGTCTCATCTAAATCAGCTTAACCATAAAATACAAGAGAAAGGAAACACAATTTTTTCGATGTTAGAAGAAGTCATTTCATATGAAAACAAATTAGCCTTTTTTGCTCAAGATTTCGAAAGGAAAGCATTGATTCACTTTCCAAGCCTGCTGAAGAATCACCAAGAAAATTATTCCTCTATTGACAAATATCATTTCAAAGCAAAAATTTTAAATATGAGGGAAGCATTTCTCAGAATGTTTCAGGAGTTTAAAAACAGAAGAGCAACCTTAACATTTGTCAAAAATCCCCTTAATGCTACAATAACTGAGTCGAAATTTTCTCATTTTGGTATTGACATTAGTAATTTTGAAATACAATTGCATGATTTAAAAACAAGGAAATATAGAGCTCTAAATTTCATTGTCTTTGTATTGATTTGGAAATATTGGAAAAGAACAAATGTGATCTTAGTTCACAACACAAGTGGTCTGCTTTTAAAGACCTGGAGATTAAGACATGATCGTTTTCAACATCTGGAATAGCATTCCTGACTCTTACGACCAGCTGAAAAACTTGCGTTCGCTGTTCTTTCCCTTTTTGGTTCTACATATTCATGAGAACAATCCTTTTCAAACATGAACTTTATCAAGAGTCTTATTGATGAGAACCTGGAATCATTCCTATAATTAAAATCATCAACATATAAACCTGACTTACTGAAAATTTTGTTCGCAATAATTGTTTGTCAGTCATTGTCGTGATTTAAATTTATGGATATCTTACTTTCATATTATTGTTTATCAACGAATAAATATTTATTAAGTGTAAAATAAAGTTTTATTCAGTGTGCCCGTAATTTAATGAAAGTCTAAAATAATAATAAAAGTTTACTAAATTAAAAAACAGATCTCGGCCTCAGAATTCTTTTAAATCTTTGTAATGTACATATTTGGCTCTTTGACCAATAATTTTTCCGACCACTGACATGGGGTAATAATAATAATATAGTACAAAAGTTTTTTTAAAAAAATAAATAATTAACAAAAAATAATTATCATTAACAATAATAATGACCTATTTATTTTGAAAATCAACAAGAAAAAGGTATAAATACAATAACATTTTCTATCTTGATCACACTTTAAAATTTGAATCTCAGAGCATCAAGTTGAAAACTAACTTTTGAAAGCAAAATCCAGAGCATACAAATTACATAGCCTACCTCATGCAAATACATATAATAATTTATCGCAAAGGATACAAAGTATTAAAACTCTATAAAATCAATTTTTCAATTTGGATTATTTAAGTATTTATTTGTGATATTCAATAAATCTTTTTTTCGAACCTTTATTTTGTCTTATTATTTATTTGAGTTAGAACATCAAAAATCGAAAGCTCAACAATATCAAACTTTTGTCTTTCTGAGTTCACTAAACAAGCATATTATGTTTCTTAAATTTTTCTATATGAATTAACATTAATAGAAAATTTAATTTATCATATATAATTGATGTTCTGGGTAGATGTTTGATGAGAGATCAAATATAACTTCCTAATAAAAATTCAGTAACATTCATTTATAACCTTCATTTACTTCGAAATATATATAGGTTTTTACCATATGCAATTTAATGTTGAAATTTGCCAACAATTAATGAGTCCAACGTTCCGGCTACGACAAGCCTCACACCCAACTCCCATGTCGTTGATATAATTGACAGAATGAAGACAACTCAGATCAGACAAATGAATAGAATTAAATTATTTCACCTGAGAAACTAATTTTTTATTGGTTATATTTACAATAGATTTTATACTTTGTATATTATGAATATGAATATTTTCTTCCATTCAATTATGGTGTTCCTGACTCAGGAAGAATTTAAAGTACTTATTTTGAACTTTTCAAACATATTCAGAAAATGAAATTTGTTACCCATTTTTTGTAAATATTATTTGATTCTTGTAACAAAATTAATGGCTCCATAAGAAAATCTATTTGCACATGTAGCCTTTCAAATATGATGGATAAAATGTAGATTTACATAAAATTCATTTATTTTAGATTTCGGTGCAGCCGAGGATTGACTGTGACATTGAATCAGAAAGTTTTAAAGTGGCCAAAGAATTAAAACGACTGATCTTAGAAAAGTCCAGTTTCAAAAACATTAAAATGGAAATCTAATAGCTAACGTTCAGCCGGAAACAGTGAAAGATTATCAAAATAAATCCCGAATAAATAGGCCTAAAACTAATACAGAATTAGGTCAACTAATCTAAACAACAAGATAAGAACTTAGATCGACAGGTAATGATAATAATAATATCTTACGTTGCTCTCTCATACGCTCTGCTTCTTTGGTCGTGGGGGGCTTTTGATGTGATTGTTTTTTGAAATATTTTTTACCATTTGTTTTAAACACTTTAATTATAATAATATATTACATTATTTATATACCAAAATGCTATTTATCATGTTGTAAACGTGTTTGTTTAGTTATGTCACTGCTAATGAACGTATTTAGACTGTTGATTATGACACTGCCAGATTCAGTGCATAATGTCAATTCACTGTATAACACTTTTACAACGAACGATATCCATCAAATCCAGATAAAATTTTGTCAATTTAGTGGGACTAAATTGATTCATTAATTAGATCTAAGGGGGGAGAGGTAGGTATCAATTGAATAAACATTAATATGGAGTCGTAAAAGTATTAATTATATTATAAGGACTTTTTTTGTTTATCACCTCTGATTTCATAAGTGACATAATATTTTCTACAAAATTTGACTAAGTATTAATAAGTTAAAAAACCGAATGATGATAAAAATAGAATCACACAAAATTGGCAATGAACTTAATTAGAGAATAACAACACCAATCCAAAAAATATATTCATCTATAATATATTTCTACTGAATAACAGTCTTATCATGTTAATTAATTTTTTTAAACATTTTGTAGAATTTGTGAATTAAAAAAAGCAAAATTTTTAATTTTTGATATAATGTTTTGAGAATTTGAAAACAGAAATTTGATTAAGTAACAATGATTTACTCTAAGTACTTTAATGTTCAAGACTACCTAACGAAGACTGTTATTCAATCGAAATATATTGTAGATGAATCTATTTTTTGGATTGGTGATGATAAAAATGTTGGGTTTCCAGTGAACTGAGAAATTAAAACCTTTCGATCGGACTCCAAACCTTTTAAACTTAAATCACTTCAAACACAATGATTAATAATTTATTATCAGGTTTCTACTGTCACTGTGTATCCATACCTTGTGTTGAGGATACCTAAATAATAGAGTAAAATAATTAATAAACATGTAAAATGATTGGGGGAAACAATCACAAGTGATTAAGATGTGGTTCTGGAGCTTAATAAAAAGGAAATGAAAAAGAAATGTCGAATAACGAGAAGGGAATAAGAGTAAATCAATAAAAACAGACAATTAAATAAAAGGTCATTTTTAATTAACAAGTGCAAATTTAGAAAAACAAAAACGAAAGGAAAATTTGCACGTTAATTCGAAAGCTCTTTCAAGATAAGGGAAGAAATGTTGTTTTGGAATCCGGGAAAGGGAACCTCTAAAAATGATTTATCTGGACAGCTGTCAGTGATTATGGAGGCCCAAAAGGAATTAGCGTCAAAAGATATCAGAAATTCTATTTGACATCAGTAAGTGTTATTGGATGATGAAGTATAAAAAGGAAGCGTAATTGGAAACAGAGGACAAGAAATTTGCAGGAGACAAAAATTGCAGAAGACAAAGAAAGACAAAAAGAATTTAAAGAGAAATTTGAAACAGAAATTAAGCAAGGTCAAAGCAAAGCAAAGCAGCTAAATCAGAGTTACCGATCTCAGAAACCCACAGCAGTTGTCAAGTGATTGTAAAGCCAATTGATCCGAAAAGTGCAATTCTTCCAGAAGGGTCGTAATAAGCACCAAATTGTGATTGATTGATAATTCGTTGTGTCATTTTAAAGCGGAGATAAAGTGTATTAATCAATAAAGTTTATATCGTTTGGAGTTCGTTACTGTTGTTGAAAAGCACGCTTGGAGTCAGATTGACAATAATTCTTATTCGAATTCACCGACAACCCCAACACTTGCAGAATGCAATAAAAATCCTCTTTACGCGATTTTAGATTATTCAGCCACTGGTTTAATATCTTTATTGTCTTACTAAGTTCTTAATGTTTCATATTTTAATAAATTTTAATCAGAAAAACTTATGATATGTTACAGATTATAATACAGGTGTTCAAATGTTTCTAAGCCGATAACTGTAACACTCGAGGGATCTCACAATTACATCCAACAAAAATCTTTAATGAGTGTCTAAATACATTGGACAATAAATCAATTGCTTTTTGTGATTTAAAAAGGTTTAATCACTTAAAATTTGATATCTGATTAATGAAATCACGACCGTTTTCATACAATAGCTAGCAAATCGGATATATCCTATGTAAATTAGATAGTAAAATCATGATTAGTGGATAAACATTTAATAAATTTTGCTATTTATCAAATAAAAGTTACTTCCACATTTTAAAAATAAATTTTTCAAAAATCACATTTATTCTTCTCGTAGGAAACTTTAAGTTTTTTACCATCGACATACTAATGCTTAAAGTATAAATTAGCATTATAATTTATTGTTGGGGTTAAAAAAATTCACAAAAGTAAAATGGAAAATCAATAAAAACATTGATATTCGAAATAATAATTAAAAAGGCAAAATCAATTAAAATTTTAAAATAAATATTTACGGGGGAAACGGGTATGGGCGGATGCCAAATGATAAAATATAATAAAATTAAATCGATTGGGGGTTCCCCAGAAGGAAATATTTAATAAAAATAGGAATTAATTAAAAATTAATTGGCTAATGGGAAACCCGAGCTAATGGGAAGTCCGAGCAAACAGAAAACACGAACAGTGTGAGAAACCTGGAACGTCAACAAATTTTCTAATTACGAAAACGAAATTGGTTGACAAAGGAAACTCCGGATAAAAGAGGAACCCGTCACCAAAATAATTATTGTAAACAAATGGAAACCCGTGAGCCCAGAAATAACTAATTTGTTTTTGGACAGAGAGATGTCAAAATGCCAAATCCAATTTAGTTTGCAGGTGACTTGATTTGCGAGATGAGTATAAAAGGAAAAGGCAGATCAACAAAATTGCCAGTTGCTCGAAGAGAATATTTCAGAAAGCGGAGCAAAGGAGGTAATAAGCTTAAAGATAAATCAATTAGCCAAACGAATTAAATCCTTGCGCACCAGGCAGGGGCATCTCTCTTTGGAAGACGTATACCTTCGCATTGAAATATTGTGAAATCGTGCAGAGTAATTGTGTAGAGCATTGTGAATTGAATCGATTTTTGTGAAAGTTGTGATATATAAATTGGAAATAAATCTTATTGCGTTGGATTAATTGAATTGATTAAAGAAGGACACCAAGGAGTCAGGCCTAAGCACCGACTTTCTATACAAAAACCCAATATTATGTAATCTTTACAAATATCCTTAAATGAATTCTTTAAAAACCTTGAACTAAGAGTTATATCACTGAAAATCTCCCAAAAATCATTAGGCTCACCTCGATTTCACCAAACACTTCAGAACAATTTATATTAATTAAACGGGGAATCAGCAAATGCCAACCTGATCAGAAGAAATACCCACACGAAAATGTTATTTACTGTAAAATTGGATCGCATTCGTTATCACCGACATTTTTAGTTTCTTAGTCAATTTATACAACGAAATCTATTTCAAAGGTCCTGCCAAGATAGTTATATTTTATTTTTTGTAAATAAAAATAACATTAACAAAAAATCAAAAGTAAAGTCGTTTGATAACTAGAACAAATTACTGATACATCTAGATTTCAGTTTATATTCAGTAGAGCATAAATCTGGGTAGACATTATCCTGTTACCATAAACTTTAATTGGGCTTTTGGCACATTTTATGGCCAATTTTAATACATTAATCCTGAGGACGACTAGAATAACAGATTTATATCTTTAGACCTGATGAAGTATTTTTTATTTATTCTTGGAATTTACTATTATTAAATGAAACATTTTATTTACATTTAAATTATATACACTGCAATCTTTACTTGTGGGAATATCGTTAAGTGCAATTATTTACCAAATTTCTCCTACTAGGTCCATCCAATTTATGAATCTAATTATTTTGTAGCCTTAAATAATTAGAAAATTTCTCATTTTAAAATGTTCATAATAATAATAATAATAATAATAATAATAATAATAATAATAATAATAATAATAATAATAATACAAAAGAGGCACGTGTTTGAGAAAATAGATCCACAACAAAAATACATCATGAAAAATAATTATATAGCACATATTACTCTGTGATTCAATTGAACTTCGTAAGTCCACGTAAAAATCGGCATTTATTATTTGGTTTCCATTTCAATCTCTATTTCTTTAAAGTTTTGCTAAAAATATTCCAAAAATTAAGTTTAAAATTTTAAAATTGTAAATTTTGTATTAAAAATGAAACAAATAATAATTTCAAGAGATTCTACAAAGTTAGAAAAAATTAAATTTCAAAAATAAAAAATTGATTTTCAGGTAATTGTAAAATTTTAAATAATGTATCATTAGGGGTCCCTAATGATTAGTAGGGTGTACAATCCGGGGATCCTGGAATCTCGGAATTCTATGATTGAAGTCATTTTTACGGGATTCTAATCCCAGGATTTAACTCGCTGATCCAGTGATTACTTCATTTTACACAATGATATAGTATTTTAAAATCTGTGAAAAATACCTTATTTTGTTTTACTTGCTTAAATAAACATAAAAATCATTGAGAATACAAAACTTTATAATTATAAATTTGCATGATGTAAATCAAAATGTCATGTCTTTTTACTCATTTGTTAAACAAACAACAAAAATAATTTGAATATTCACACTCTATTTGAGTGTACATTTAGTATGTATATCTCGCAACGCTGTAGAATTCTACTGTAGAAACCCATCCACATTTAGTTAGTACCACTATCAACTTATAAAATGTCAAAATTCAGAATCATTTTACCTTATTTTTTAGAAATTGTTAGATTTAGAAAAATTGGATTTTTAATTTTTCTAAAGACACTTTAGTGTTTTAATGTCAAAAGCTTTGTAATATTTTATTTAAGAAAATATTAACGAGGCAAAGCGCGTTAAATGTCTTAAGAAACACAGTAGAAAAGATATATAGACTAAAAGATTGTTCATTCATCTTAGAAAAATTCATCAAATAGATTTAAATTGCACTTTCCGAGATAGAAACAATTATTTATATATATAACATAATTTACATTCACATCAGTTTTCGAATTATTTTTCCTGTGTAAAAAAGTAATTTTTTAATCATTAAAACTCTGAGAACTTAGGCTCGTATAAAAAGCAAAATAAAATTTCCCATTCTAAAATCATAAAAAAGATATTATGACACTTAACATACATATATATATATATATATATACAAGGTGTTCTGGATAAATTTGACATATTTATAATTTATTATGTTTTATAATATTAATTGATTATTATTAACCCATACTACTCATCATTTAAAAGTTTGGGCCATTCTTCATTCATATACAAGATGTCAGAGAGGAAGGATGATTGGAACCCACCTGAATCATGGAAAAGAATAACTTGCATCATGATGATTCGTGCCGGCCATCAAAATAAGGATATTATGACTGCTGCCCAATGTTCCCTGGACACAGTAAAAACAATCAGGCATGAACTAGAGACTTGCAGTGGTGACTATGAGGCTGTAGGAAGAAGAAAAATCCATAACAGACGATCTAATTACGTTCGCACAGCAGAATTCCTCAAAGATATGCAGGAAAAGGTCTTGAAGAACCCTGGCATCGAAATTCTGACTTTGTCACGTGAAATGAATGTTTCATCTCCACTATGAAGCTTGCACTCAATGATATATATTAATATAAGAACTTCTTTAATTTTCACCACTGATTACTTTTATTTAAAATTGAATTTATTAAAGAATATGTGATTATGAATCAGTAAAGATATCGATGTTTTTTTGATATTCACAAATTTTCGGCAGAGCCTTTTTCAATTATATATATATATATATATATATATATATATATATATATATATATATATATATATTATTTGACAAAGATCAACTGATAGGTATTAAATTATTCTGTTTTTACTTATAATATATCTTTCAAAGAATAACTTTGTGAAAAAAAGTTTTATTACAATATTTTGTATTTCTAGCTTTAAATTAATCTGAAATTATAATTTACCGGCATTGCTCGACCCTTTGTTTCAATTGGCAAGCAAGCTACGGAAATAAAACAAACGAAAGCCACTGACGAATAGACAACGAGTCCTACAATCATTGATGTTTGAGGAATTAAAACTTGAGCTACGAAAGGTGTAAGTATAGCTGCGATTCTAGCAAATGAGCTACACATTCCTGTCGCAGATGACCGAACACTTGTTGGAAATACCTAAAAATTACAGAAGGAACTTGTGAAAAATTCTAAAATCATTGCTCTACTTCTGAAGTATAAATATAAGTGACATTGAAAATTCCAGAAGTACAGCCACGAATTCCGAACATGAGAACGGTTGCCCAAATATGCGGCATGCATTTGTATAAAAGTAAAAAAAATGCTGACGTCAAAAAGAGAGAACTGGCCATTGTTCCTTTTCGGCCAATTAAATCCACTAGAAAGAAATTGATTGGAATAACTAAATAAAAATAATTATTAATTATTGTATAAATAATTGATATTGTAAAAAAAGAATACAGTAAAACATATTCTAAAAAGCCTCCTTTTAAATTGTAAACTAAAAATATCACTTCAAAAAAGCCTTAAAACAGATATAAAGGTTTTCTTTGGCTTTATTTAGTTTGAAACTTCTTTCAAAAAATTTTAATTAATTATTTTATAGTTTTTTTATCTGTTTTCAGTCTGTTTAAAAGTGTTAAATTTCAATGAGAAAAGTTTAATCAAGAACATCAAGAACACCATGAACACTTTATTTTTTACCTTTTGAAATTATTTGATGATTTCTTATATATTAAAACAAAATTTAAAAAAATCAAAATTTAGCAAAAAATTTACATGACTGATTTACTCAAATTTAGATATTAAAAGTTTGATTTTAAAATATTTTACAATGTGTTTAATTTTGTTTCAAAGTGTTTTTTTCAAATTTATTCATATTTAGATATTAGCAAATTAAATTTAAAATTTTTTTTTAATTTTGTCATTTATTGAAAACATTCCTGGGAAGGAAATGTCAATCAGAAAAGAACCAGAAAGCTTATTGAATTTTGTTTACTGAGGGACCAGGACCTATTTTGGGTCAAAATATTTTATTTAATGACTAAACTGGCTTAAACTGTTATATATAAATTATATTTATTAATAATAATAATAATAATAATAATAATAATAAAAATAATTTTATTAAAAATCAGTAATACGAAAATATTCCAGGAGTAAAAGCATTATTTTTTGAAAAGTGTTCATTAAATTAGAGAAAAAACGAATAGATATAATGATTAAGACAAATATAAATAGAAAAATTTTCTCTAAAATTGATAAATAAAAAAATGGACAATTTTTATTTTATTTAGTTAAATAACCAAAAACATCAATAGTGTCACCCAGTATCTTTTCAATATATTCTGGGTTATTTAACTAAATAAAATAATAATAATAATAATAATAATAATAATAATAATAATAATAATAATAATAATAATAATAATAATAATAATAATAATAATAATAATAATAATAATAATAATAATAATAATAATACTTTTTCACCTCTGATTTCTTTATAAGTGACATAATATTTTCTACAAAATTTGACTATTTTTTAAAGTATTCACGAGTTTGATTCATAGTCAAATTTTGTAGAAAATATTATGATCAGTAATTCAAAAATATTCAAAGAGTAAAAGCATTATTTTTTGAAAAGTATTCATTAAATTAGAGAAAAGACGAATCGATATTATGATTAAGACAAATATAAATATAAAAAAATTTCTCTAAAATATATAAATAAAAAAATGGACAATTTTTTTCATTATATATCTTTTCAGTTTTCAATTCAGTTTTTTATTCGTTGCAAAAAATTTTAAAATTACACAAATTGATAATTTCCCAATTATTATTTTCAAAATTATTCTTAAACTTTTAAAATGAATTTTCGTTGGTTTCCTCTACAATTTTTATAAAAGTTTTTTTAAAAATTCTTTTACGTTTAAAAATTAAAATTCTAACCTAAAATTCAAAATCTCAAAGGTTAACAGTGTGGTAATAAAATTCAAAGGAATTATATATTTCATGTTTTCCCTTAGGCAATTAAATGGAAAATTAAAAAATATTAAAGTACACATTCTTTATTTACAATCGCATTAATCCGTATGTAACCACCGGGGGGTATTTTTACCCCCGGGTTAATCTTTTTAGGTTTGTGTCAAAACCAATTGGATTTTTCTTAAATGCTCTTATGACTTTTCCTGTGTTTACCTGGGCTACAAGGGGATGCAAAATTTATAAGTATACATGGATGCGTTTGTTGAGTAATCCCAGTGTAATCATGTCATGGTAACCGGAAAGTATGTATCTAGAAATATGATGCTATAAAAAAAGAAAATAAGTAATAAAAAAATAAGTAATAAAAAAATAAGTAATAAAAAAATAAGTAAAAACTTACTGAAGAATTCACCGAATGAACTTAACAGCATTGATTTGTAATCTTCACTTCCTAATTCTTTGCAGCAAGAATTGTCATGGAATGTTAAATTGCCTCGATGTTCAAAGTTCGCAGTCGTAGAAGCTAAACAGAAATAGAATATTAACAAAATCGCCATAGATTCATAAATATTATTAACTAATTCTGTAAAGCTAGGATGTTACATAATTTTGAAACCAGTAGGAATAATAAAAGAAAATTTTATACAGAACAAAATGATATTGAAAACAGAAACTAAACTTTTGAAATAAATTTTTTAATTAACTGTTTTAATTAATTGTTTTATCAATTAACTTCATTTAAAACCAATTATTAAAAAAAATGAAAATGAAATTTTAAAAATATAGAAGAAACTATACTAAATAAACTATAAAACTAAATTCTTTTTAATAAATTAATAATGAAAATTAAATGAAATAATAAGATAAATGTGAAATATAATAAATGCTGCGCTCACATAAGGACGAATTCTATGATATTAAAACATTAATGCTTTGGATTAAATCGTTTCGTATATAATTTCTATTTTAACTAAAAACTATGATTTTTCATCAAATCATTGTTTAAACAAGCCAACCCTTCTCAAGTTAGGGGCACAAAATATGTTTAAAATTTTTCAAAATTTATATTTATTTTTAATAATAAAGTTTTTCCAACAATAATATCAATAAAACAAAACGAATACTTGAACAAAATATTATATAAAAAGTATTTGAATTATTGTAATTTCTAGAAAACGAGACATAATATGTAAATATGGTTTTCTTTGAATCTTTAAAGAAGCAAACTATTTTGATTATTTCCCCAAATTTTAATTTCTGTAACAAATATATTTTATAACAAAACAAAGCTCTTTTGTTTTATATCATAAAATTTCCTGCGTAAACAAACAAATATTTCAGTTTCCGAAATAAGAATCATCGATATGAAAGCAATCAAAAATACATTTAGAGGTATTTTTAAAAAAAATTATTTCATTATTTGTGTTTGTAACACTGAAACGTTTCAATGCTTAAAAGAATTTTTTCTTCGATTTTTAGACAACACTTCCGAAAACTAAATGAAGATCGAAGACCATTTGTCATATCCTTAAAATATATTCATATTAGTTGAGTAGCTCAATAAGAAAAGATTGATATTAAATCAAATTTTAATTTAGTTGAAAATAATCTTACAGAATCTTTGATAAAACCAACATAAAAATATTCGTAAATAATACAAATGGGATTGTTAAACATAATTCCTTTAGCGAACAATGCAACTTTACAGTGTAACATTTTCTTCGGTCCAAAACACTAAATTTTTGATTATTTACGACAAACAATGGTAATGACATCTATCTCAGAAAGAGATTTATTGTTAATTTTTCTAACACTTTTGTTTATAACGTAAATTTGTTTTAGTAATTTTTGTATACAATTTCTAAATAAATTGAAGCCAGGTTTTTGTATAATTTTCTTTTTTAATAGTAAAAAATTAAAAATTTTATTTTTACTTATTTAATGATATATTAACCCCTTTTGTGGGGCGAAATAATTTGTTCTATTTTTTATGTAAATTTTGTTTGGAATTTAATCCTGATCGCATAATTATATAATTATTTGCACAATTATATTCAACTGATATATTTTAAAATGGTAATTTTATTTAATAAATTATATATAGACAAGGCCGTACGTAGAAAAAAAATTCGGAGGGGATTTTCAAAGTAAATTTTCATTAAACGGTTTTATTGATTTTGTATATATATATATAATCAAAATCAATAAAACCGTGAATTTTTCGATGATTTTATAATATTAAAAGTTTTTATTTACCAAATTACTTAACCAAATTAAAATTACCGATAAATTACAAAAATTTACCTTCAAAGTGTAAAATAAAATTACAGTTTACAGTATGTTTTAATTTTATTTAATACAATTTTCACCCAACACAAAGACTTTAGTTTCCAGACATTGGAGACGATTTCAAGAATAAATTTGATAAGGACTTATATAAGCAATATTTTGGAAAGTAATTAAAAATATAAAACAAATACTAAATAATAAAAAGTTAATTTCCGTTTAGCGAACCCTAATTTTCCTCGTAAATTTTAAATGGAAATTGTTTAAACTTCAAAAAGGCAACTACTTAGCACTTTCCTCTAATAAGGAGCGTAACCGGGCGATACAAATTCTTTAAAACCTTGTTTCATATGCATCGGAGAAAGATCAGAATTATTAACAAATCAGCTATAAAATGCTTTTTACTGTATTAAAATATACTGATTGGTTTTGTAGATATCCATTTTTAAATATATAATAATAAAAATAGTCCGTATATGCACTTGGCCCGTTTACGAACTTACCCCACTTCACTTTATCTTTCTTCTGTCAATCTCTGATCTCTTAATTTGTGTCTTTCCCTTTTATAATTTGTTATTAGCTTGCACTTAGAGATAATTTCAATGTTATTTTCATTTTCATTTTGCAATCTCCACCATTCCACTCATTTCTTCTATCTCAGGTAGCTGTCTTTTCAATTTTTACTTGTTAATTAACAACGATCTCGTCATGTTTAATTGTTTAACTTTATTGATTATTCACCATTTCCTTTTCCTTTTTCAATTTCTTCTCCTCATTTTGTTCACTTAAATATTAATTATTTAATTTTATAATTCAAGTATCCTCAACAGTAGTGTAGTTCAAAACAAATTTTGTCAAATTTTTAGTTATTGGAGTAGAAATTACACAATTATGAAACCATGTGCAAAATAGGCAATTTCAGCAGTCACATTTGAATTACAAATTCATGTCAAAAAAATAGTGTATTTTTAATCAAGAAAAAAAACATTTTCCAAAATCATTACAATTTTGTTAATTGGAAATAGAGAAAAATTAAATGCGGCAATAAGTGCACAAATTTTATTTATCTTTATTTTTTACACTACCAAATTATTTGAATAAATGAATGAAAAAATATCTCAAAAAAATTCAGCTTGGTTTAGAAAAGTTATATATATATATATATAATTGATAAACGCCAACTGTATATTCTATAAAATAACATTTCACTATATATTTCGACCGTTTATCAGTCTTCTTCAGGCTAGAAATCACATTAACAAATCTAAATGAAAATAGGAAAATCTAAACAAATTAATCAATAATAATCGTGATTGAAACTGGTCTGTATACTTCACTTGAGAGCTTTTGTGAATTTAAGTATAGGCAGAATATGGTTAGAGGATTAGTATATTGCGCATGGTCTCTATCTTCCGTGTTTGTTACCTCAATAAAAAGTGTGGACTCGTTGGTTGCACTGATACTTAAAAATGGATATTCTAAATCTTTTCTTGAGCGTTTGACAAAAGAAACTGTAGATAAGTGCGTGTTGAATTTTCATGATTGTGGTACTGATTTTTCTGAAGGTAATATTCTTATTGACTCTGAAATTGGTAAGTTGTCAAGTTTGAAACTTACCAAGTTTCAACAAAATCTATCAAAACACATTGAACCAAAATGTATGTTGGTATTGCCTTATTCCGAGGGTTTCAGAGAATTTAAGAAAACGATCCTCAAACATGTAGATAAAACTCAGTTTATGGTTGCTTCAACGTCTTGCAAAGTTAGTAGTATGTTCACTAATTAGTTTTCAAATCCAGTTGGTTTTTGCTCTGAGCTCGTTTATCAATTTTCATGAAATGGGTGTAATGCCACATACATTGGAGAGACTGCCCGTACTCGAGGTTTTGAGGATTGTCAACCGAATGGATTGACTCACATTAGTGATCATTTTAGAAAATGTACTAGTAAAAAAATAGGTGTGTCTGACTAAATAAAATAATTGCAAAAAATCTTAGTAATTATTGGGAAAGAATAACTTGCGAGGCGTTGTTGATAAAATCTTTAAATCATATAGTTAATGTTCAAAATGTTCAGTATACATGTATTTTTAATGTATTTAAGTAATTGAATGTAAATTATGTATATGATGTTTTTAATGTTTTGTAAAAATAATTTTTAAATTTAAACTTTTATTTTGCAATTTTAAATTTAATTAATTTTTTATTTAAATTTTATTAAATATTTTAATTTAATGAATGTTTGATATTTATTTTTTTTTAAAATTTAAATTAAAATTTATAATACGATTGATGAATACGATTATTATTGATTAATTTGTTTAGATTTTCCTATTTTCATTTAAATTTTTTTAATGTGATTTCTATCCTAGTTATAAGTTTTTCAAGATTGATAAACGGTCGAAATATATAGTAAAATGTTATTTTATAGAATATACATACAGTTGACGTTTTTCAATTATTAAAACATTACCTTTTGATTATATATATAAATTTTATTTAAATAGATTTCTACAAAACAATTAAAATACAAATCTTGCTTTTCATATTTCTGAAAAAAGTTTGCAATAAGACTTCAAATTTATTTTTGATTATTAATAAAGATTTAATAATAATGAATTGCCTTTATCTTTAATATACTTATAAATTATAAATAAATATAAATTTATCAAATTTATTAATAAATTTTTAAATTTGAATAAAATATGAATATTAAATTTGCTTATGTCTCAGAATTTATATTATGTATTCCTTGCCAAATCTCGTGTAAATCATGAAGGAAGAACCGATTCCGACATTGGAGCCATTGCTAGACAAATTTCCGAATAGAAGCTGTAATAATATGTATGTTTATATTTATTTATTATCTATATTTTGTAATCCAGTAATATTTATATCAAGTTGTTTACTGAAATGTGCAAATCAACCAATTCAGAATTTGGAGAAAAAGATCAATAAAAAACTCAAAATATTGCAGTTTCATCGGTGAAAATCACTGAGAATTGTCAATAAAAAAATAATAAAAAAAATCGATTTGCTTAAACTGAAAATGATTTTAATATTTTAAATTTAGGCTTGTTATGCATTGCAGTGTCATACAAATTTTATTTCGATTATTTTATCTTCAAATCGAGTTTCAACGATAGAAAATGATTATCAGATTAAAACAAAAAAAAATGTCACGGTTAATAAATAAACTACATCCAAAATAAAAATCCGTAAAGTTTTATAAATGTCTCAACTTAATATTTTATAACAATTCCATTTTTATCTTGTAATTTTACATCCTTAATTCGATCCTTAATTTTCTCAAATTTTAATTCCGATAATTAATTAAATTGACATTATTGCACTAATTTGTTCCTTTCACATATTAATTTCAATATGTCACTCCTTACCAACAATTCAATACCTAACCAAATTTCGATTTTTTTACTTTTAAGTTTCTGTGACTTCAAAAGAATTTAAAAAAGTAATATTTTATGCAAAAAACTACTTATCAATTTTTAAAATTTAAAATTATATGATATTATATGAGAGTTTCAAACCTGATAAAACATTTCGTAAAATATGTTATTACTGTAATTTGTATCACCTACGTAATTTACACTATACAAAACAGGATTATTGCGACAATTCATTTACCGAGTTTTATGACATATGACCATATAAATAACAAAATTATTTCAAATTATTGCACAGATAAATACTTTACTTTGCCATTTTTGACAGATTATTGCTAGTAAATACATGTTCGATGACCAAAGGAAAAAAAATTGAAACATTGAATTTCTTATGTTTAATTAAAAACCTTTGAAAAGAATTAAAATTTGTTTTTAAAAAATATATTAAAATTTATTATTTTATTTTTTTTGTTTAAAAACTAAATTTTTTATTCCATCCAATAAAAAAACAGATTTATGTTTTCAAGAGAAAATACTTTTTAAAACATAATTACGATATGCTAAATTTCACATAAAAACAATATTTGTGCTACAGTCATTGAAAATATTAATCCATGTGCGTTTTTTAAATAATAAATCAGAATTTCAGTTTAAATATATTTTTTAGGTATAGTTAATTAATTTGACTTTGGTTTTAATCAAGCTATAAAATAATGAATATTCTAACATAAATAAAAATAAATTACAAATAACTATGCTTTCAAAAACAAAATTATTTTTTAAAGTGTGCATTAAAATTTACCATTCACCCAAATAACTTACAAAAATCCCAGACTGCATAATAATTAAATAATTATTACTATTATTTATTAATATTATTAAATAAATAATTAAATTAAAATGATTTAATCATTAATTAATGTCATTTACTCACACATTTCATGCTAGATTTTGACAATTTTCTTGTTATCCCCAGGAAGGATTATAGATTTCAAAATTTTTAATTTAAATTAATGATAAAGTTTTTTTCAAATAAAACTATTTTCAATAAATTTCAAAATAAATACATTAATCCAAACATCCTCCATTTTACTATCAAATTATTTAACTAAATTAAAAACACGATTGTTTACAGCTTTAAGCACATTAATTTTCAGATTCAACAATTATTAAAATTTTTTAATAAAATTTTAAAATTAGACATACTTATTTTTTTCATAGGTCGAAATATATAGTGAAATGTATGTTTTAGTGGCGCTCGCTAATAATAATAATAATAATAATAATAATAATAATAATAATAATAATAATAATAATAATAATAATAATAATAATAATAATAATAATAATAATAAAATTAATATTATCATTAGTATTATTTTTAAGATCACATTTATTTATTATCTTTATTATTTGGAACAAAATAAATATCTAAAATATTTGGATAACGCTAATATATAAACACTATTAAAACTAGCAACAAAGTACCTTGATAACAAGTGTTGTGAAGATTGAAAAACTCTGCATTCAGTAAAACAATTCCATAGTAACTGAAAGTAACACCGAACCAAAGAATCAAGAGCAAAAGAAATGTACAACGGTATTCTTGTAAAAACAAATTTTTGATACTGAATTTCTAAAATAATTAATAATATTAAAAAAAATTATATTTTTAAAATAAATGGTTTATTTTTATACTTATTTTTGTCATTGATATAAATAAAAATTTAAAGAGAAAAACATGAATTTCAATATCTCTCGACAAGGTATAGAAATAATACTCTCATTGAAAAGTTCTTTTATAAATTTAAACTTTTTTACTCAGAGAAATTTCATTCAAATAAAAATATTTATTTATTCTTAACGTTTTTTAGTTGGACGACAATTGATCACAAATCTTCAACACAACCTTTATCAAATATTCAGATGATATTATGTCATTTAAATTACATAATTTGTTTAATGTGAATGCTGTAGTTATTTAAGTACTAGAAAGTTGTAGAGCCCGATTGAGTTTCCTCTAAAAGGTGACTGGCCAATCGGGGTAACATGTTCCATTCCTAATAATATTGCCCTACGAATTAAAAGATTACTTTCGTTTGCGTAAGTTACTTTCATGTTAAATTTTCCTATCTAACAATCTCAAACTTCCAATAATATTCTCACTAATAACATTTGTTTTAACTACTTTTTCTAATAAACACTTTATCTTAATTTTATTTTCTATTGAAATACCTACACTAAGTCTACCATTCATATTTTCATAAATATATTTTTACTGATAATACCTACTCTATTCATAGAAATATCAAAATGCATAATTTTATCCATTTTACTATCAAACATAAAACAAATCACATCCTAAATGCTTTCATACTCAAAACAAATACATTGACAGTCATTCAAAATCAAGTCACTAACTTTGAAATTATCAACTACTTTCAAACTATATTCAATTATATTTAGACATTTTGTATTAATAATAAACTTCATTAACAGAAACTTATGACTCGAAGCACCTCCTTTGAAGCTAGAGCCTTTCATTTTAATGGTTCGTCATCATCTTAATTTTCAACTTTTCTTTATTTATTGTATTCACATCGCACTACAATGACGCTGATATTGTCCACTGTTTTCGAATTTCTCCTGACCTTCAAGGTTATTGCTTTTGTTATGTTATTTTTTCGCATGTATCTTTCCCAGAAAATCCAGCATTTATATTTGAAATGGTAGTCTTTCGAACACTGGCTGCATTTGATATGTATCATTATTCTCGACGCACCAAACTTAGTTGGATTCAAAACAGTCTGTTTCCACCTCTTGTATAATCATATTTTGAATATACAGATGTGATATAGTGTATTAATAACGAGTCTGGGTTTTAAAATCTGATTTTGTTGCGGCTTTCTAACCATCTATGCATATTACTTCTTTTCGTGTGAACAAAATTTATTTTAAGATAAAATAAGGACTTTACAATGAACCAATGGCAAAAGAGGTTTGACAGTAATTGTAAATAAACCACCTACAGTATAAAAATATTAACAGTCAATTTATAAAAAAAATAACTAAAATTTTTATTATTTCCCATTATTGACGTCAATGAAAATAAGAAATAAAATAAAATAAAAAAATGAAATGAAAATAAAAAAATAAAAATTACCTGAACTTTACCACTTGATATTAATCTTCCCTTCATTAATTGTTTACCATTGACTGTGAGCATTTTGTTGATGATTTTCTGAGATTTTTCTAATTTTCCAACGTTTAATAAGAATCTAGGAGATTCTGGGAGGAACTGAAAACATTTTTAATACAAACATAATTTTAATATAACTTGATCACTGTTAAAAAAATATACAGAACTAATGCAAGGCATAGGAAATAAATAATTTTTATTAATTTAAACATTTTAAAAGCAAAATGAAAATGATTGGGTAATTATGACAAACTTGTCCAATAGAACGTGCAAAAAATTGATCCAAGTCACAACTTGGGGATAATTTTTTAAAAGACAAAGAATAATTTCAAATGCGACTAGATACAAATTTTCGGTATAGGTTTTATCAAATATTAGCACTTTATAGATACTCATCAAAAGTGAGTAAAGAAAATCATATTTAAGATGTTACTGACGTGAATGGAAGAATCGTAAAAATAATGAATGGAGTTTAATTATTTAATTTCTTAACCCTTACCAAAACTAGTACTGCACATAAAATCATTGGTACTGATGATAGACCAACAATCCACCTCCAGCCATACCTTGGCAGGACAAAATATGCGAGTCCTACTTCAAATGTGCTACCACAGGCCCAAAACACCTGAAATAAAAAATAAAAACTAATAACTTCTAATAATGGACTCACCTGATATGCTATCAAAACTTTAGCTCGACTGGCAGATGGTAAGAATTCACATAACAATGTAAAGCTGCTAGCGGCTCCACCGATGCCGAATCCTACAAAGCATCTCAACAGTATCACCCAAATATAAGTTGGGCTGAAAGACGTAATAAATCCATTATATGAAATTAAAGATATCACAATAAGGAATGTCTGAAATAAAATTTCATTATAAATACTTTAAACAAAAATTCAACTAAAAAAATATAAAAATCTCATCTAAATATTTCTGTGAAAGAACAAAATAAATTTCAATTAAATATTTGTTAAGATGCTTGAATTATTTAATCTTCATTTTCCCAACTAATTTCAACAGACAATTCTGACACTTCGGTTTTCTTATCAGATACTTTCTTCGCTAATTGCTCATTCATTTGATCTCTTAACAGATCTGTACATTAATTATAATACAGAAATAAATTTTTCCCATCCATAAACCTTTGAGAACTTATAATTTATTGGAAAAGCGCGTCTACCGACGTATTATTGTCAGTAGGTTGAAAAGAAAAAAAATGTTTAAAACATTTCTAAGTTGAAAAGTGCATAAGTTGATTTGCAAATTTAATATAAAAATTTATAAAAAAATATATAATTATCAAATTTAATTTATCTATTTCTAATTTCTATTTTATTTCCCTATTTTATAAATGGATAATATTAGCTTTTATCGTTCAATTTTCTATCATCAGATATAAATTAATAAATTTATTCAAAAACACTTTTTGCTGGTAACTTTATTTCATAATTAATTTAACTATATAATGGAAGTTTATTATTTGTATTCGTTATATTATCGTTATCGTTATTATTATTATTATTATTATTATTATTATTATTATTATTATTATTATTATTATAGAAATTTCAAAATCTAAATTAAAACACCTAACCATATCATTTTCTTTAAAATATTTATAAAAATACTTAATTGAATATATATTGTAATGTGCATAAGTTAAAAAATTATATCACAAAAAGATTTTATAAGTGACATTCTTTATTGTTTAAATCTTTGTCATTTTTATTAATTTCAATTAATTAAATAAAATATTTATATTGTTATGTGATCCTTACAGTATATAGGAAATGCAAAAATGTTAAAGATTTGTTTTAAATAAACAAAGACAACTGCGAATAATCATAGAAATTATGATAGAATTGTTTGGTGTCAGAGTTTAGAACCTGATATACCTATTTTACAATGAGCTTACAATAACAATTTATTTAGCTTATTGGGTGTATAATATTGCGATATTATTATAATATAATATCAACATTAATTATTACTTACAGTTTTACGACCATAATTATCTGATACCATACCCCAAAAGAAAGAACCCATGAAAAAGCCAATGAAAACAATCTAAAACAATAAAATATTATTATTATTATTATTATTATTATTATTATTATTATTATTATTATTATTATTATTCGATAAGTGAATAACAAAATAATCTCTTGCTGCGAAGTAATAATCGAAACATTTTCAACAATCTAATTATTACTTCGCACCAAGGGCTTATTTTGTTATTCACTTATCTGATATATTAATTTATGCTGCTACCAAAGAATCACCATTTTATACTTATACTATTATTATTACATTGGCAAAATCAATTACACGAGACCTGTTATTATCGATTAGTAAAAAATTATTCAAAAATCTGATGTTAGTAAACATGTCAAAAATACATAATAAATAAATTCTATTTGAAGAATATTTTCTAAACCAGAAAAAATTATTCTTAATCTCTTGAAATAATAAAAATGTTGAATCTATATAGTTTTGATTTTAGGTTTGATCACCATTAATTAGTCGGGGGCTGTTTTTTGAAAAATAAAATTATTATTACTACCTAATTTTTTATACGTGTATAAATATATTCTTATCTCTGTTCTATTCGTGATTTTAGGAGAGTATTTCTACTTAGGCGAATTCTTTTATAAAACATTCGATTAAACTTTAAACCACCTAACAACAGGGGCTAATAAAATTGTTTTTATTGGTATAAATAACCATACTAATAAATTATGAGAATTAAATTACTGTTGTTAAAAGAGCCTTTTGCTCTGATGACAAATGCCATTCGCATTGCAATGCCGGACCCAATATCGACAGAAGAAGCATTTCCATTGCATCGGCGGCCTAAAATGAAAAGTTAATTAGGGATCATTAAAAAAGAATACTGAACCTAGGAACTTTATGAAGTCGATATTATAAAAAATTTAATTTCAAATATTTACGAAAAATATGCTCAACGTCACAATGATTTCATGTTTCATTATTTTTACGGCAGGATTATTGTTTAATAATAAAATATTTAAAGTCCATATATAAATCTTGGCTATTGTTTATTGATGGAGTTCGTATGGCAAGTTTCGAGAAAGGGATAACTCTAGGATAACCAGAAATCCCATTCAATCTACTAAAATTAAAAAATGCCTTTTATTATTTGATGATATTAAACTTAAAATAATTATAGAAATTCACACTGATTATATTATGATTATATGTAAAAATCCCAATTAAAATTTATATAATTATATATAATTTGTTTCACAGCTAATGATACGCTAAGCGCCAAGTAGTTTGCGCGTACCCCACAATTTTTGTTATAACAATATTACTGAGTGTTTTCGAGATATTAGAAAATTATTAATTGTTTATGAAAATAGAAGTCACTAATATCTGTAATTAACAAATAATATTGTTGTTTTAATGTTGACAAATAATCAATTTAATCCAAATGCAAATAAAATTGAATTTCGCCTACTCAAATAAAATTGTGTCAACAATAAATGATTTCAAGTTTCCAATTTCAGGAAAATAAATCAAATATTCAATAATAATAATAAAATTCACAGCGATCTGTGTCAAAATTTTCCAACAATTAATATCACAATTGAAGTTTAATTAAAATAAATAAGAGATGTGAAATAACCGGTGAAATAACAAACAAACAGATACATTGAGCACTCTAACCGTTATCAAATCAATATTTACAATGTCATAGACAAATATGCACAAAACTGCGACACAAATCACAGGTGCACTCATTTACATTGAGAGTGCAATGGATAGCCCACCAATGCTACTAATACGTCAACGCAAAGTTATCGAGTTCATTGAACCTAACGGAGGATTACCGCGAGGTTATCGAAATAATTATTTTATTCAATTTAATTTATCTATTTTTTACGATTTAATTTTATTCACCTTATTCCTATAATAATAATAATAATAATAATAATAATAATAATAATAATAATAATAATAATAATAATAATAATAATAATAATAATAATAATAATATATAATATATAATTATTATTATTATTATTATTATTATTATTATTAAAATTTAAATAAAAATGCATAAAACAATATCAATTTATGAATGACAATAAAATTATGAATAGTTCAAGATTTTATTTCTAAAAAAATTTTAATAATAAAAAAATTTAATGAAAATTTATTTATTTTACTTTGCAAAAAATCATAATTGTTACATAATTTATGATTATATATTGTGTTTTATTTATAAGTTTTATACAACGTCTATTTTTGTACGAAAAATTGTAAGTTTCTTTTACCGAATTTCAGTTACGGATCCTTCAGTTCTACAAGAAACTATTATTAAATTAATTATTGATTTTTTTGTTTAATGTGCAACATAGAATTATTACTTAATTTAATGAAGATCTCTACTGAAGTTAACAATAGAAAATATAGTAAATGTGCTTTGTTGGGTGATCATATATTAAGTAAATAAACCCCATTTTCGGTTTATTATTCAATGAAATCTAAACAGGCAATCTGTTACATTTGAATAGACAACTCTCGTAATTTGTTATTAATTTTATATTCTTACATATTTGTTTTAAAATTTTTCACAAATATAAATTGACCAAATTATTTTTAATAGAATTTATTGGGTATAAAAATTTTAAATAAATTTTAAATTTATTTATATTTATCACTAAATAAAAATTCCCGTTATTCAATATCTCATAAATATTATTTACTGCTACAGGACCCAAATCAACCTCTTTGTAGTACTTCTTACTTCATTATTACTTAAAGATTTAAAAAATAGAATTTTGTTTTACATAAGCCTTTAAAGGTTCGTAGGGACTATAGATCGTAGCTATTGAGGCTAATGGATAATTAAGCCCGACTGCTAAAAAGATCGAAATAAATGTTCATGACTTGATCTGGAAATTTACAGCCCTTGACTGGTTAATAGTTGAAGTCACATATATTCACTTTGTAAGAACTTCTATTGGTTTTCACCTCTGATTTATTTTCATTTTTCAATGGCATTAAGAATTTTTTAAAAGAAATTTATTAACACATATAACTATATTAAATAAAAAGAGAAAGAATACTCACACTGGTTTACCTTTTTCTTGTGATTTTTTAAAATTCTTATTGAAATTTTGTTGATTGTTAAATAAAGTGAAATGCTTGAACGTTGCAGTTATTTGAGAATATTGATAGAACGCTGAATGTTTTGTTTATTTTTCATCAATAATTTTAACAAATTCAATTTTGAAAAAGTTATTTCAAATTGAGAAACGTCCAATAAGCTCATTATTGGTCAATAATTAAGAAAATTATTAATTTCCACTTATCAAAGTTTTGTTTTTATTGAAAGATGATACTTGTTTTAATGAACATAGGATTGCTTAAGGTATTTCCTATAGTAATAATTTAATAGTTTCCAACAATCGGCTATTTTCTATTTCATTTTCCCTCAAATTCAAATCACGCTCTTTATAAAATTCAAAATTTTGAACGCTAAACGAAAAAAAATATTCGAACTAAGATCAAATATAACACAATTTTTTGATTAATAATTAACATTTTATGAATATTTTTAAAATCAAAGATCTAATATTTATGATTAAATTATAAGTTTTATTAAAATAATTTATTTTAAAAAAATGATAGCTTACCGACAAAACTCCCACCATGACGATCAACTTTAACTGAAACCATCCCAATCCTGCCGTTTCTACTGCTTGTTCAATCGTATAAGTCGTAGTATTGTACTCCGTATCAATGCTATCCTTATTATTACTATTATCATTATTATCTGGCATATTATTGTGATTGTTTGGATAATTTAAATCGTCACATTCCACTTCCATAAGCAAATTGCGACTCTCTGAAACAATGAAAAATAATTATAATCATAATCGATATTAAATATATACACACATACTTTATACATTCGACCAATTAAATCAGAGAATTTTATCGACTACGCCATTTGTTCTGTGTTGTAATGTTTT
This sequence comes from Schmidtea mediterranea, assembly GCA_022537955.1. Taxonomy (NCBI): domain Eukaryota; kingdom Metazoa; phylum Platyhelminthes; order Tricladida; family Dugesiidae; genus Schmidtea; species Schmidtea mediterranea. The sequence goes on from CM039679.1 coordinate 282,576,942, forward strand.
CTTGAAATGTGAATGATGTGCTTGCTGCTTGTAATTTATTTTTTATAGTTTCTATTGGAAATAAAAAAACAAAAAAAAGTTTATTTAACAAAAGCTTTTTGATTTCGTGTTTGTAATATCACCATTATTTCATGTTGATTGCAATGAAAAAACAGAATGAAAAAATCGGTTTCAAATGCTAATATTACTAATGCAAGATGGATTTTTTTAATGGAAATGCTATTCGCAAAGGAGTTCTAAGAAATATTCCATTTCATATTAAAAATTGTAAATGTTTCTATTGGCAAAAATTTATACTGAGAAAATCTGATTGTGGTAAATCCGATCAAAATTGCATATGGTGAAAAAGGCGGTTGAAATTTTAGGTTTTGAGTTTACAATTGATGTTTTTTATTTAACATCTTAACGCCATCAACCGAGTTAACCCTTAAATGCATTGTGATGGAAATTTCCATTGTACCCAATATTTAAATATGATTATTTATGATTAATGACAGCGATATATTTTTTTAGTATGGCAATAAGATAAAAAGTCTGTCTATGGATTCAAGTGAAAATAAAAATAAAATCAGTTCTCAATAATAATTGTGATAGTACGTGGTCAGTGTTTCTGGTGTTTTATAAAGTTTTATTTTCAAATTTCTCAGTTATTATTCATCTTTTCAAGGAGAAAAAATTCAAAAAGTGGAGCAAAAATTTTAGTATTTATATATAAATATTTTATTTTTAAAAATATAAAATTCAATGAAAAAACTGTTTATTATAGTATGATTTAAATTTACATAATCATGTAATTACTGTTATACTCTTTCATATGAAGTATTGCTATATTGAATAAAGTTAATATTTCTTTGATTTGTTTTTGGAACCCTGATATGAAGCGTAAAATAAATCATGAGGATATAGAAAATTATAGTATGTCAGTAGGAAACGGGTGGTTGTCTGGGGATGGCATGGAAGACTCTGATAATGAAGATGGAAGACTGGAAGATCTTCATAAAAATCGTGAATAAGTTGAAATGAACAATGAAAAAAAACAATGAATTAAACACTATAAGCACGTATTTATGTATCAATGTGTAAAAGAATGTCTCTGGAACTAAAATCAACCGTTAAAATCCTTATTGAGACATACAATGAAGAATTTTGTCAAAAAACACTAATTTCGCCCACTTTTATACACGACACAACAACAAGCCACGTGTGATAACTAATTGCCAAATCAAAATGTGTCTGATAAAACAGATTCCTGTTTTACTGATTAGCTAATGATCAATAATAGATGGCAGTAGTAGTAAATATCGGGAAAAGGTATTCCCATCGGTCTTATCAGGGTAAAACAAAAATGGGAATACGTATTCCGACTGGGCACGAAAGGGTTAAAGAGCAGCTATTACCACCAATTCAAAAAGTCAGAAATATTATTGTTAAATTAAAAGAAACTGGAAGCGCAATACCTTCAAGTCGATGTCGTAGGGCCATACTTTTATCTGAAAGAGACGTGTCACACATTTTCCGTGTTATTCTAGTAGAACATAATGTGAGGTCACGGAAAATATCTGTAATAGATTCTAATAAGTTTGGGAAAAGAAATTTTTTGATGACAGTTAGGAAATATTTGGTTGCTAGAAATCTTATAACTTTTAGAAAAACTAAAAAACAAGTTTCAAACAACCATTGACAGTACATAGGAAAAAAACATGATGATAAATCCAAAGACCTTTATAGTAAGATTCTTTTCTCTTATGAATCTTACATTAGTTTGTTTTTCGGAAAATAGATAAAAGCCAGAAGACCTAGCATGTCGATATTTTTCGAAAATGCTTGAACTAATCTTCAAAACACCGACTGAAAGTATGATTTTTGGATGTTTCTCTAGACATGGTGTTGGGAATTTAGAAATTGTTAAAAATACTATGGAAACCGATAGTTACACTGAAGTTCTGGAAAATCGGAGGTTACCACCGGTTTGAAAAACTAAAAAATGGCCAGAAGATAACGGAGTTAACCAATTTTAATGATCAGGTAATTCACCTTGCACAGATCCTTTTGAAAACTTTTGGGCCATTCTGAAAAAAAAGAGAAAATATGCCAAAAAACTCTAAAATAAACCATAATTAAATTGTGGTATTACAATATTACACCTGAGGTTTGCCCAAATATGTTATTTTTTACATCTCGTAGAATCCAAGCTCTAATTTCAGTAAAAGTAATTCACACTAAATATTGGATATATTTTTTCTATTTTATCTACGTTTTATGTACTCATAAATTCTATAATATTAAGACTATAAATATTAAGGTAGAAAAAAATAAATAAATGCGATTGTAATGATTTATATGCATAAAAAATGAGTAATATTTTAAGAAAATTTATTAAATTAAAATAAAATTTCAATACAAATCATAAGAGGTCTTAAACTTTTGGTCACTGCATATATCATTTTTTGTCTTGAAGGGCTCCTTACTTGGTACTTAAAACGTTACCAGTATGGTTAAAATAACAATTAACCGCCTATCGCTTAACTACGTGATTAGACAAGCACTGTTCTCTTTGGCGGAAATACTCAGTGAAGTGATAGGACGCGTATGTCGTGTTTATACTTACAAAGTTTTTCATCGACGTGATAGAACGCAATTCGTTTAATGCTTTTCAAAAGTATATACTTCAAATTTCCGGAATAAAAAAATTTAAAACACAAAAATAGGGAGTTAAGCGGTTAGAAACAATTCAAATATATAATTACGTGTTTCTTTAAAATATTAATAGCAATGTATATTTACTGAATTGTTAAATGCCCACGCGAAGATATATACAGCATTTATTGTTTATAATTTTTAAAAAAACTTTCTTTTTTTATTTTTGCATTTCCAAAATAATGTAAATTACAAAAGGAAAATAGAAGAGATAAATTTATAAAGATTAGAATGACTATGTAATATAAAACAAACAAAAATTTAAGTGGGTAGAAAACCACAAATCGGTTCAAGTCTATGCGGTTGTCAAATGTTGAAGAATGTCAACACTTTAAAACTGTTATATAGTATATATGTAATCTTGGTGTTATTTAACTAAAGTTTATGCGTGTAAATATTTGTTATTATATAATTGCTGTTAGAATTAGAACACGTCATTTGAAAGCCAATATAAAAAATATATTTCAATACATCTTAAAACGTATGTTTCAGTTGCGATTTCTAATAATTAAATCATCGCCATTCTTATTTAATTATTTATATAAATATACATCCTTAAAATTAAGGAAGGGACAGTAGTCGTTCTATTTTCGTTTAAAATTCAAATTCTTGAATTGGATTCAATCACTGAAATTAATTTACAATCGAAAAGTATTTATATACATTAAAATAACTTTAATTTAAACTAATCTAGGGATCCTAGCAAAGAGGTGATCATTTGCTTTTTCAAATAACGAATAAAGGTTTTTTGTGTTTTTTGTAATAATGCATTTTGATATTATAAAATTCAGTTCCAAAGCAGATTTAACGTACCTTGGGTTTATGGCAGGGTACGAGTGACTAATGTATACATCATGCGATAATTTCTAAATACAGTTCTAGATTTGAATTTTTTAAATAGTTTATTATTGTTTTTCTTGAAATAATCATATATTTAATAATTCATACTTAATTAAAACAAAAACACAACAATTAATTGAAATTATATGTATTGGTTCGTCTTCTAAAATAGAGCCAGCAAATGTCATTTTGCATTATAACTGACCCGCATATTATTTGAATTGACTCGAGTTTGGTAATTAGTTTGATTCAGAATTATTTTGTAAAATTTGGTAGGATTTTTAATTTTGTATTTTTAAAAAACCAAGAAACAAACTCATTAAAATGCAGCACAACTTATAGGTGAAATTTCTTTGATTTTTGGGACGTTAATTTGTATATAAATTTTATTTAATAAATAAGTAGCAAAATATCAGTAAACTTTATTTCTTTTTCTGAGTTATTTAGTGAAAATTAATATAGACTTGGTATATTACAGGGGGCACCAAAAATAAGGTTTTAGGAAAATTATACACAAGAAAATTGCACATTTTAAAATAATTTAAAATATATTAAACCAAATAAAGAAATGATAGAAACTTAGCAAAAGAATATATTAAACAAATACGTATTTCTATTAAGACAAAATCGCATAATATTACGAACGAAAAAAGGATAAAAAATAAGAGTTTAATATATAGAAAAATTTAATCTATTATATTTGAGAGTGGAACTCAAAAATAGAATACTAAGGAACCCAGAAACAAAACACAGAGAACTAAGTCTAAGGTTTGAAAATAACGGTATGCTGATATGGAATAAAAATGAAATTCAATGTTCGCAATTTTCTGATCACGAAAAATATTTATGGTTAACTCCCAATTATTCAAGTTCATATTAACTTAATTTTTTTATAACTGACATTATATTTTCTACAAAATTTGACTTTATGGTATTATTAGTCAAATTTTGTAGAAAATATAATGTCATTTAAATAAGATAATTTTTAGTTTTTTTTTATTTTTTCCAAAACTACATTTTGTGGAGATATTCTGGATTTTATCCTGTTCTTTCTATTGTCTTCCACTTTGGATAATCGAAATATTTAAATAATTAATATTAATATGGAATTTACCTATTAATTTTTTTTAAAAGTTCATTTCAATTTGGGATCATTATAATTTATCCCGCCATAATATCTTCTTAGAAACATTTGATTTGAATCTTTATGTAGCGAATTTTAATTTAAAAATAATTACTGAGTCTTTCTGTGAGATAAACAACAACCAACAGTCATTTATATAATGTGTATAATAAATACAATTTTTGAATAATTTTATTTGATTTAATTTATTAGATTTGAATATATTTTTGTACAAAGCAAATAAATATCAGAAAACATTTAGAAAAAAGCACGTCGTTTCTAAAATAGAAGAAGGCAATACAATTCGTTTATTAAAACAATATTGTGATTAAAAGATTTTTTTCGAGAGAAAATTTTGAAAAAAAAACCGAAAATATTGGAATGGTATTTGTGAATATTGTTCGAGATGTTTCTGATAAAGGAATCCAAATGTTGGGTTTTAATAAACTAAATAATAATAGTTGGTGTTTCTGACTTCACCTGCTCAATAAAATAAGACTTAATACTCCAATGTATATTTGAATCTATAACAAATTATATACCAAAATTATTACAGAGAGTAACATAATGCGTTATGATCAATTGACGAGTCCCGCAGCAAGCGTTTGGCTTCGTGCACTTTTTCTCAATAATCACCTTTTATTGTTTGATCCTGTTCTGGTTTTAACTACTAACGAATTCCTTTTTATTTCTCTGATTCTTACTTTAATAAATTTCTTTATCCACAATATCCTATTCTCAAGTTCTTCCTGTCCTTACCTGATGCAAAATGCCAATTGTTTCTAACTCAGAGTTCTTTTATATAGTTCATATAGTCACATTGATTAATGATCTTTACACTAAGTCATATCTATTTGACAATCTTTGCCTCATAGCTTTTTTCATTTTCTGGTCACCGAAGGAAATAATTAATTGTCTCACCGTGAGTCTTCCTTGTGATAATCTTTTACTCGTTTTCCTATTACTCATGTTGTCATGATAATGACCTTTCGAATTCCCTTTTATTTACTTTCCTTGTTGTTTACCAAACTTTCACTAATTAATTAATTAAAGAGTTTAAGTTTTTATACATAACTTTGCTTTCCGAACCTTTCTAATTATATTCTAACAATTTCACTCTCGCCATGATCTTCACCAATGTCTAATCTATATCAGACTCGTTTTTCAAAATCCAATTTGATAATTTGTTGATTTTCTGCAATTTCGCATTTTTTACACTATTCAATTCTAATTGTGACTTTTCTGATCTGCTTCTAATAATTTTTGATTTATAACCCAAGCACGATGCAAGAAAGATTAAACATCTTCTAAGTACAAAACTGCAAGCAGGATATCGCACAGAATATATAAGTAGAAGAGTAGAACATCAGATGAACCATAAAAGAGAAGGTATTCGAAACGACATTGTGAGGAGTACTTTAAAAGTACTTAAACCAAAATACCGAGAAGAGGTGTAAATTCAAAATATTTTTGAAATCGAATTTGTTTCTCAATCACGACAGTTGAGGGCATAAAAAAATATTTTTTTAAATAATTAATTTATTAATACATATAATTTTAGAATAAGCCTAAAACTCATGCCATATATCCCCCAACAGATATACTTTATATACTTTATATACAGATACGGTTTTTACATTTGGTTCAGGCTTTTGTGTTTTACCACTGAAAATATCAATTTCTAGACAGATATGAAAAATGTTTGCTCACTAAAAAATTTATCTCATTAATTACTATATGAAAAAAAGTCAATGTTAAAATTTCAGCCACTAAAGATGAAGGAGGGTCTGAAGGTTGTATGTATAAAGTTTAAACTGGAGGGTTCATTCTGCTTTTGCTGATGATTCGTATATTATATGAAAACAATTCATTTTTAAATTTTTTCCAAATTTCCCAAAAGACGACCTTATAGAGCTCTGGTTTTAGTCAAAATTTACATTTTGCACAATTTTCCCCTTCAAAAAATCAATATTACCATATTTTTAGTCAGGATGATTTTAGGGGAGCTCGACATCTATTTACTATATATATACATATATACTACTTACAATTTTAAGTATTAGATATGATAAGGATCGTTAATAACAGAATTATAATTTTTTAAATTTAAAATATCATGCAAATGATAAAATTTCGAGTTCAAAATTAAGAATTAAGTTAAATTTTACAAATTTTTTTAACTTTTTCTTCACCTTTACTCTATTTAAATTTAACATCAAACATTAATTTGCAGTCGAAAACTAACTGAATATAAATAACATTGTAAGCAATTTATTTTATATTTTAATTATCTTTGTCATGATTATTATTTATGCACCTAAATCAAGATACAAAGTCTTAGTAATGACGGAAGGTCATAGTTCGACTTTGCGTCATAGGATAAATTTTCGAAAGTTTTTCAAGTTGGTCCGATTTAAAAATATTTCTAAGTTATCAAAACGTTGTGATATCACTGGCTTACAGACGTACAGCTTATCCATCGAGAGAGATTCTTTTTTAGGAACATTTCTAGAAATGATTTGGAATTCATTATTCACATTCTATATTAAATAACTCACAAATTATAATATGTCTATAATATAAAAAATTATAACTAAGAAAATTTAGGAATTCTAAATTTCTTTAAATATGTTATATCGGCTCTTACAATTACTTATCGGTGAATTATTATATTATTTTGAAGAATAAAACTATTATTGATAAATGAATATTAATTTAAAAAAATTATATTCATAAAGAAACATTTACAACGTATTTATATCGATTATAGGAAAGAACAAAAGATTAGAGAAATGAGAAAATTGTCAGCAATGACACAAAATATATTGTTGTTTCTACTGTGGATGCAAAAATAATAGTGGAATAAAAAAAGAGTACTAGTACTATTATTATTTTTAATAAAAATAATAATAATAATAATAATAATAATAGAATAAAACGGTGATTCCTTGGTAGCAGTATAAATTAGAATATCAGACAAGTGAATAGTAAAATAAGCCCTTGGTGCAAAGTAATTATTATATTGTTGAAAACAGTTTCGGTTATTAAATAAATAATTGAAAAGGATTATTTAATAATCGAACCATGTGGCACTTGAAGTTAAAATAATCACCAAAGTATTGATAGATTCAGGAAGCTCTCGGTCGATACTTGAAGAGAAATGGCACTCGGGATGGTAGAAAGCTTAATACCAGCAGTAACTCTGAAATGATAGTGGTGAAGCGTCAGCATGATCATAGAGTTTGTTAAATCAGAAAATCAAACAACAACATATACGGATACAATCTTAAATTAATTTGTTTTTACTATATTGTTAAAAAATATTAATTAATTTAATTAATCACATTATTTGATTGATAAAATCACGTTTTAATTCCGTAATACCTAAAATTTGTGACTCTTAATTTTGCCTAAAAATGTAAAAGATGATTCATTGGCACACCTTAATTTTGTTAAGCATTTTTCAAGCTTATTAATTACAATCTTTTTATATATACTCTTTTTTTTATATATTTCAGTGTCTAAAAAGCACCAAAATTCATTAATATAAATGTATATCGAAACAATCGGTTGATGTTTTGATAAAAAGGACGGAATCTTGAACGTGCATTTTCATTTTGAAATGGATTGTAATGTCTTTTCGGTTGATTAATTTTCATTTGTTAGTTATTTGAGAGTTGAAATTTCGATTAAGAAACTTTAGCTTTTCTTACTATATTTGCATATTTGATATTTTCTTTAATTGCTTCGATTATACCATTTATTGTATTTATTTCCATATTTACTTTCTCATGCATCTTGATTCTGATTTTCATATCTTCTACAGATTTAAATTCATTCATTTCAGATCTTTTTTAAATTAATTATCTTCTAATCATTACAAACTAATGCATTAAAAATTAAAATTATTGTAATTCTTCCTCATTAAATTTATGTCTGAGAATTTTCTTTGCCAACTACTCCATTTTATCAAAAAAATCATTTCCTTGGCGATATTGAAGCACTTCATATAAATCATCAATTAAATTCATCGGTTTTTAAAAGATTATATTAATCGTTAAGCATAGCATTTATTTTCTCCTGTAGCTTCAAACCTTTTCGTAGCACTTGTCGATAAAAATTACTTTGACAAATTTACCTCAATATGCTTCTGGAATTGTCATTAGATCAAAAAAATGCTCGCATTCTATAATAAAATCTTCTACACCTGAATCAATTTCATAGTTTTTCGGTTGTTTGATAAAATTCGCTTTCATGGCCGCCATATTATTTACATTTTTCTTGATATTGATTGTATCCATAGAAAAGACAAATTAAGTATTAAATTTTATTAATTATAAATATATAATATTGGAGAATATTATTAAAACAAAAACTTTCAAGGAAAATCTCTCAATGTTGTAATGTATAAATAATGAATTCAACAAACCTCAACCAACAACAAAAACATGCAAGTAGACGATCTTAAATTAATTTGTTATTTATTAGACTGTTAAAAATATTAATTAAATTAATTAATCCCCTTAATTGATTAATTAAATTACATTACCTTAAAAATAACTTATGCATAATCGATTTACTAAATTTATTAAAATAACTTCGATTCAATATATTTTAATTAATTCTATTAAGTCTATTAGAAAAGTGCAATTAACATAAGAAATTCAATAATTTATCTGTGATCTTAAATGCCAAAATTCATGCCGCTGAATTTATAGAAATCTATGAGATTGAAATTTCAGTTTTTTTAAAATAAAATCATCGAAATCAGTTTGGTGAGATTTCATTTATTTTTGAAAATTTTCCAGTGAAATTTATAATTGAAAATGACAAATTTAACTATTGAATTTTAATTTTTTTTATTATGTAAACTTTTTTTATAAATAAAATTTCAGCGAACTTTAGTGAGAATAAAAAATAACTAATTGCAGTTGCAATATTATAAAAATTTAATGGTTATGAACGTATTTAATAATTATATCCCTTAACTAACTGGAATGGGCAAAAAATCACGGGAAATGCACAACTTCTACTTAGCGACCCCTGAAAATTAATTTAAAAAAAAATATTTATAAAACTTCAACATTAAAGTTAGTAACCTAGATTGTATGTTACTCTTTATTGTACAATGTATATGGCACAATACACCTTTTAAATGTCAGAAAAAGATCAGAGTTTGACAACTTTTATCCACTACACAATTGCATTTGAAAGAGTTGATTATAATTACATAATTATAAATGCAAATTAAAATTCATTTTGTTCTTATGGTTAAAATTATTTGTGGAATTCCAATATTTTTTATATAAACGCATATTATAGGAAAACTTTCTTCGTTATACATTCAAATATGAATTGACAACCCTACAATAAGCAAATTCAGAATAAACTAACAGTGAAGAAAACTATCATTAAAAAATGAATTCCTATTCTTAATGTTACAAAATCTTAAAAAAATAATTTTTAAAAATTCATAAACTCTAATAAGAGTTTTTTAATCGGCTATGCGCTCATTTAAATTTACTAATAAATTATTCTTTTAAAATTATTTTTTTCCTTTTATTTTTTTTCGTATGTATTTTCGATAAACTTGTGCGAAGCCATTTTTTTATTGTGTGAAGAGTATTAAATGATAATTTATTATCACATGTGATTGTAGGTAAACAAAAAACAATTAATAAATATTTAATTCCGTTACAAAATTATCAACCTATTATAAACTTTATGAAAATTTTTCGGTAAATTTTTAAAATATTTTTGCTAATTTTATTTATTTGTTGAGGAAATAACTAAAGTAAACTAAATGCTTCTCTATGACTATAGGGAAATCTGGAATTTAGAGATAAAATAAGACATAAAATGATAAAAATAGGTAATCTATTATAATTGTGTAGAGTTGTTAGAATAATTTGGGTTTTTTTTGCTAGTCTTAGTATATAAAGTTCTATATTAACTATTTCTATCAGATTTTTTGCAGTACTTTTGGTCTTCAAAGATATCCCAAAGTAGCATTTAAATATTATGCATTTTCTGAATGTGATTGTCAACTTGTAATAAATAAAGCTTGCTAATTAGCTGGAATATTGATGAAAAAATATTTATAAATATTTTGCATTCATAGTGTCCATAATTACAAGTCAAATGTTATTAATTCACATAACGAAATTTATTAATTCAAATAACAATCTCTAAAATATTATTTAAACAAAATCTACGAAAAAAGTTTTTCAATTTATAAAACATATGAAATAGGATTCAACAACATACATTCATACAAACTTTAATGAAATTGTTAATAATATTAATTAATTTAATTAATCATTTTAAATAATGAATTTAATTACATTTTCATATACCCTCTTTTAAATGACTTTAGTGATTCAATTTGTCTTACAAACGTTCTTTTATTGCCAGAATTTACTTCATAGCGTATTTCGAGTATTTTTTTCTCGACTCCTGTAGGCCCAAAATATGTATTATCCTCTTTATTATTTGTATTGTCATTTATCAAAATAACATCTCCTATTTTCAATTTCCTTTTTGTGGTAGAATGCATGTTTTTGTTCACAGAACACTTCAAATATTATTTAGATGGAAAGAAAAGATCGCGAGGCAACTGCTTTTATTGTGACCACAAAGATAACTATAATATCTTTGTGTGATGTCCAATAATGAATATTAAAAACTTTTTGTTTTAATATTCAAAATTATATATACGTTTTTGATTTTAATAAAATTTAGTAGAAATTATATTATGACTTTTGAAGAGATTGTAACTGGTGACCACTCCGAAAAACTCTAACCGATTCAAGCGGTAACAAGAATTTAGCATCGTAAACTGATTATGCAATCTTTGCCTAAACAGGCGAAAGACATTTTAAATTTTAATGTCAGAAGATTCGATAACCGAAGCACGACAGAAACAGGGCAATGGCTCAATGACATTGAAGATTGGATGCTCCTTAATGATTTGAATTTAGTAAGTATTTTTGACTTATTATTGTCTGAAGAGGCGTCTATCCTTTGGAAAGAATTTAAAAATATCTCAACGACTAGTGAAAATGCTCGTGAATGATTTAACGGCACATTTACAAAAAAGAAGTCCATTATGGATAAAATTTGTGAATTATCAGAACTAGAACCAGTAGAAGAAAGGTTAAAACCTGGTCAATGCTTTTGTTGTGGACAAAATGACCATATGCGATTTGAATGCCCATTGAATGACAAGTACTTTATATGCAGTAAGGAAGGTCATTCATTTAGAAGTTGCAATTTGTTAGTGATATCACGAAGTAATACACAAAAACTAGAACGAAGAGTTTATAGTAAACATGAAGAAAACGATGATAGATCAGATTAATTGATAGAACCACTCATTCATAATGTTGAGAAGAAAAAAACCAAAAAGACCCTGTTGCTTAATAATAGAGAATTGTAAAAATTTTAAATAACTTTGCGTGTACATATACGCAAATGATACTTATTTAGAAATTAGTGTAATTATTTAGAGGGAAAATTTGATTAAGAAAATTTAATGACCCAAAATTTTGGACGTTAAAACTATTTGAAATTAAGTAATTATATTTTAGAATCAATTATTTTTAGTATTCAATTTAAAATACAACGTCTTTGGTTATTTTGAGAGTTAGTTATCAACTTTTGATATTCGATTAAATATTCTTTATCGCATACATCATTAAATTGGCTTTATTTATTTTAATTTTATCAATATGGAAATTATGTTTAATAAGACTAAAACTTGTAATAAGGTATTGAATAATAGCTAGTATAATAATTTATCAAGTATGACCACTTAGTATAATATAATTATTTGGATATCAGTATGAGTAATTTCAATTTTTTACAGTGTTAAAAGAAATTAATCAAACGTAAATATTGAGTAGAAATATTCATTTAATGTTAGATTTTACATGCAAATTATCAGTAATATATCAATTTTAAGGGATAGATTATGGCTAAATATTGATTATGTGCAGATAAATTCAATAAATGTAGGGTTTTTAATGAAGATTATCAGTAATATATCAATTTTAAAGTGAGACATTTTGGCTAAATATTGAGTTTGTGCCGATAAATTCAATAAATGTATGGTTTTAAGTGAAATTATAAGTAATATATCAATTTTAAAGGGGCGAAATTATGGCTAAATATCGAGTATTCCAAGGGGGGAAATTATAGCTAAATATTATGTATGTACAGAGAAATTTAAGGTTTTTTATGAAATTATCAGTAATTTGCCAAATAAAGGTGAAAAGTTTAATAATTTGTTACGATTTAGAAGTTTTAATCAAATATTGGTTGGGATATCAGTGCTAATCAATTAGAGTATTAATATTGAGTGTAAGAGAAATTCATTAATGATTCTTACTGCATTTCAATAAATCTAGCTATTGCAAGATTTATGTAAACAAATTTCAAAGTGGTAAGATGTAATTCATTAAATTACAGTCATTATAATATTTATAACTTTAGGAGTAATTTCAACGTTTTATAGTGTTAAATGAATTAATAAAATGTAAAGTATGTATAGAGAAATCAATAAATTTAGCTTTATATGTGGAATTATTGTCAGTAAATTGTAGCTTATTAATGCAATCTTTACTGGTAACATGATAATAATTATAGTTTTTAGGTGAATCAAACATGAATTCAAGCATTGAGTGGATTTATCCTTTTTGTCGATGATTTTAAGTATTTTGATGTTTATTGATACTATGATAGAAATTCATTAAATTATGAAAATTTTATCGAAGAATTTAAGGTGGTTGGATATCCAGTTGGACATTAGAGTATATTAATTTTATCGATATGCTAACAAATATTGTTTTTATTATTCTGTTAAATTAGTTTTGCATTGAAGAAAAGTGTGTGTAGTTCAATAAATTGTTAAAATTTTAATATGAATAATTAGTATATTTTTATAGAGGCAAATTCCTATGGTACGGTAACCGTAAATTATGACATTTGATAAAGTCAATTTAACCAATATTTGTTGTACATAAAAATTTTCTAGTAGATCTATTTGAAAAGATTTTGCTTGAATCGTTATAATTACAACTTTTATATGTAAAAATTTGGAAACATTGTTGAAGTAATCTTTATAAGGAAACTTTAGAGTAATAAATTATAGTAATTGTAGCGTTTTACAATGCATGTAATTAGATTCGGATAAGTTTTAAATGAAATAAGTTAATTATCGGTGATTAGCAACAAGTTCAACATCATAATAATTTTAAATGACTTCTGTTTTGTTGATTTATTTAAAAAGATTAATGAAATTATGTTCGATTAAATAGTATAATTTCCTATCAACTAATCAATGCGGTACCAATAATATTTAGAAAATAATTTATATTTGAAGTGATAAAGTACTGTTTTAGAACATTAAAATTTGAATTTGAATTAATTTGAGTCGTTGTCATTGGTAATAATTAGAATTAACCAATTAAAATCAAGTATTTTATAATTTCATTTTCAAATTATTATTTTCATGGAAAACTGTAATTATTTCAATTGATAAATTTATTAGTATTTTCAACAACCGGTTTAAGTTAAATAATAAGTTTATTGCAAAAATCAATATTGTATGTAAGTTTTCAAATTATTTTCAAGAAAAATTTCAATAAATATATCGATAAATCTATTCAAATTTTCATCTATTTTTAGTTTAATAATAGTTTTATTGAAAAATCGCTATAGTTTGTACGTTTTCAAATTATTTTCAAAAAAAGTTACAATAAATATATTCAAATTTTGAACATGAGTTTAGTGATTAAATTTATCGAAAAATAGTGTCGCTGCCAATAGCAATATGTAAATAGTAACAGCCAATCAAAATCAAGTATTTAGTTTGTACTTTTTAAAAATTATTTTCAAGAAAAGTTATTGAAATATGATTTTTATGTTTTTTCAAGAATAACTTTCTATTGAAAAATAAGTTCAGTCAATAATATTCCAATTAATATTTCTAATTAACAATTGCATTTAATATAGTGAGTCCAGTGACTTTCATTTGTAAACCCTGTGACTTATTTTCATAAAAAGTAAATCTAAAATAATTGTTACAACGAACTTAGTTGATGGTATCGCTAATAATTAAGAGTCGGATGAACTAGAAGGAATTTGTAAATTAGTATTTTCAAATCTTAACTTGGTGAATTATTATCAAAATATTGAATTTTTAATAGAATCATTATATTAGCTATAAAATGATAGAATTTGGTAAAGTATTTACAAGTAAGTAAATAATCCTATGATGGGTTATTTTCATAAAATTTATAAATCCAATGTTTAAATCCTATCTTGAATGAGTTATTTTCAAAATCATTAAATTCTTACATCAGTGGTGTCGCTAATAATTCATTGAGTCAGGGGTTCAAACCCTAGCGTCGGCGAATTTTTTTTTATTTTCAAAAATAAAATTTTTAATAGAATATAAAGCAGTATATTTTATTTGCTATAAATTTCAAATTTTATAGAAATTGGTAGAGTACATCTTGTATAATTTAGTTTTTACATTTTGTTAAGTTGAAATTTTAAACTTATATTATGAAAATTAATAAACAGAAGCAAAACGAAGACAGAGTTACTTTAGAAATCATATTACATCTTAATGGAAATGAGGCTCACATATCTTATGAAACAATCAGTAGCAGTATTTTCAAGTATTTGAAGATATTACAAATACGACGTATTGAGGATTAATGCCGACGGAAAACTTGCAGTGGTTATACCCGACTCGTAAGTAAAATCTTTAGCAAATTATTTTCATATTGAACTATGCCATCTGGGTATCAAGAAAATCTTATTTTATTTAAAGGACTTTTTCTTTTGGCCATCCATGAATCACATTATTGCAGAGTGTATTAATAAATGTAAGATTTTTCCTACTAGAAAGATTGATCAAGGAAGAACAAAAGAAATCTTATTTCCAAGAACAGGAGAACGATTTTTAGAACAGATAGTAGTGGATATTGCATATATAGAGACAAAAGAAAGTAAGAAATACATGATAGTGATAATAGATCGTTTTAGTAAATTGGTCAGTTTATCATTTGTAAGTTCACAGGATGAAGCAACAATTTTGAATGTCATTTTGAATAATTGGATATATCGTTTTGGTAGACCTGAAAGCATTCTTACAGATAGAGGACGAATTTTTGAAGGATCAATGTTTCGTGATTGGATGGAAAAATTTGGTATAAAACAAGAATTTAGTTCACCCTACCAACATCAATTGAATGGTTTAGCAGAGCGAATCATAAGAACAGTTTGGGACATGTTGACAACATCATTAACAGAGATTAAAACAAAGAATAATTGGTGTAGATTGTTACCAAAGATTGAATTTAGTTTGAATGCTACAATACAAAACTCTACGAAATTCTCACCTTTTGAAATTGTATATGACCGGAAAATTAATTTATATTCGGGAGTAGGACATATACAAAAATGCAGAGAAGAAATTGAGGATGAAACGAAGACTAATCTAGAAAAGGCAGCTACAACTATGCAAAATAGAGATTTAGACAACCGGGGTACTCGAGTTTTCATGGTGGGAGAAAGTATTAGTATGCTTGGAACCGCATAGACGAAAGGAGAGAATTCAATATGAAGGACCTTACAAAATTTTAAAATTCTTATCGCCAAGACAAGTTGAATTACAATTTCCACACTCAATCAAATCAAGAAGAATGGAATGGCTGACGAAGTACAATGAAAATGAAAGGAAGGAGAGTGATGTCCAATAATGAATATTAAAAACTTTATTTTAATATTCAGAATTAAATATACGTTTTTGATTTTAATAAAATTTAGTAGAAATTATATTATGACTTTTGAAGAGATTGTAACTTCAACAATACATTTTGGTACAAGAAACGCCGAATATTATGCTAAGATGTATATTTTTAATGTAGTATCCATCTGTGATACAGTAGACCAGAAATAAATCAATTTTGAAAATAGGGCTAAGAAGTGTTATTCAAAGAAAAACTGCTTTTATAGCACTATCTTATAGCAACATACAATGTATTTACAGGTTCAAATGCACTAATAGACATAATTTGATCTCTTTGAACATTTTTGTCCACATAGGTTTTTTTTTACTTCTGTATGACTTAAGTAAGACATTCAATAGCTTATTGATGCGTATTGTCCACCATATCTGCATTCTTGATAACTGCCAGCCTCGAATTTGCGAAAGAATAATATATAGTTCGTAAGGAATTCCTGTCATTACACAAGCTTCATCTTCTGTATCGTTATCAGAACTAACTGCACCACGACATTCAATGTTGATAAGCATATATCGAGCTTCTTCAATAATTTTGTGTGCTTGTTTTTCATTTATAACTCCACAAAAATTTTTTTCCAAATTCGAATCATAAAGTCCAGTATTATCCGTATAGTTAGAAACAAGAAAATTCATTGTTTTTTGTAGTAGACAATAATTAATTCAAAATTTGAGAAGACAATACAAATTCAAAAATATATTCCAATTATTATAAATTACAAAGCCAAAAAAATAACTCTCCAGAAAATTCAAAAATATCAACAATTGGAAAAATTTAGTTCGACAAAACAAATCACGATTAGTCTAAAAATTCGCAAAAATCGAATAATTCCATAATAAACCCCAATACAAATTTCTAGAAAGTGAGCAAAAATTCAAAATAAAACAAATCACAAAAATTTTCAATAATAATATATCAAATTCGAAAAAAACGCGTACAGACGAAAAAAATCTATATGGCCGAAACAAGTGCAATCAAGAAACCAAGATACTTCAAATGTGACTAGAAAAATGGAATGTCATTTTATTTGAATACTCTACATTGAAAAATATGTATTCCAAACGATTCATACTTCGTTTGTCTTTTCGAGAAACCAGAAGTATATAATACGTTAACGAATTTACAGGATACATAAATCAATGAACCAAAAATGCCAACAAGGAAATTTGGTATTAAATTTTTGTAATAAGAATAGGTTCAATAGCAATTACTTCGGCTGTTCACATTGATATTTATACATTATTAAATTGATTTTTCATTAAGAAATAATCAGTGTGTTGATCTGAGCCGATTATTAAATTAGAATTGTGAGGATATTTTGGCATAATTATCAACGGACATAAAATTAAGTTTTAAAATTATTAAAATTAAACTTGAAATTTAAATTAAGTTTTAATAAATTAGATAAAAATATTTTAAAAAGTTCGATTAAAAATTATTATACTAATTATTAAATAAAATTTTATTATATTCTAATTGTAAAAATTTATATTTTGAATAAAATTAAATTCTAAAATAAAAATAAATGCGTTTTTAATTTTGCTTAAATATTCGGAAATACGGAACATAGAGTTTTGGATTCGAATAAATTTTGGGCTTTTAATGACTAAAGATTTTGAACTAAACGAAGATGTTTTCACAACATCTAACAAGAACAAATGAATATTGTTAAAAAGTGACATACAAAAAAGAAACGTCAAATCTTCACATACTCTTTTATAGCTCTTCATTGCGTAACATCTACAAGGTATTTTATTAATTTTCTTATTACTGACACAGAATATACATATATACCAACATTCAAACACAATCATTAAACCAACCTCTGATCTTCAAACTAAAAATTTGAGACAGTATTACGTATCAGTTTAATTTAATTAAATATAAAATATTCTTTTATTATCCTTCCTTACATCCACCTCCTTTTAAAAAACCTTTCTGCGTTTCGAATAATTTCATTTACGCCTGTCTTAGTTTATAGCTTCTCTTATAAATCTGTTCTATAATTTCATACGGTCCTTGACAACGTTCATAAATCTTTATATTTTCTTGTTTTTGTAATATATGACATTTTATTTACTTCCTTATTTTGCTTATTTATAATTTCTTCTCGATACTTTTGAATCAAGATTTTCTGTTTCAGTCCATTGACAATATATCGTCCGACCAAATACTATTTCTGCAGGTGAAAATCCTGTTGTCTGTATTGTTGTATTTAATATGAATTCAACATCTGGTAATTTCTGATCAATCTTATGTCACTTTTTTTCAACGAAATGGATATTGTATATCTTATTATGGTTCTAAATTGTCTCTCTACTAGCCCATTTGTGTTATGATGATAAGAGCTTGAGTATCTAATTTTAATATTATTTAAGTTCAATAATTCCAACAGTAACTGAGATTCAAATTTTTTACCTTTATTTGTCTTATGGGCTCCATATTTCAATAACCATTTTTCTCTTAAAACTTTAGCAGTAATATTTTTATTTTGATATCCAACTGCTGTCAGTGAAATATATATGATAAATTGATCAGTGATTGCAAAAATATATTGTTTGTCGTATATTGTTATAAAAAATGGCCCACAAAAATCAATGAATATCTCTTTAAAAACTCCATCGGTACTTTGTCTTATAACTATTTCCTTGGCTTTGTCTGTTCATGTCTTCCATTTTTGGATTTCTACACAGTTTTCTATAGCATTCTTGACCTATTTTTTATTAATATTTAAATTAAAATTTTTCTTTGCATATACATATTATTTTCTTATAAGGGCAAGACAAATCTCTATACACATCATTGATTAACAACTACTTCTTTTTCTACATTTTCCGTTGACTCATCGATTTTTAACATCTTCGTTTCATTCATTTCTGATCTTGCAACTTCGTAGATCGTCTGACACTGAATGCATGTAGTACAATTATTCCTTGATAAAGCGTTCGCATTTGCATGTAACTCCCTTTTTCGGTATTCCAGCTTTATATCCAATCCACTTAAATAATTCATCCGTGTCTGGAATTTGGCATCACAATCGATAGCTAAATTTTTCTTTGGCTCAAATGTTTTACGAAGACGACCTTCATACCCAATATAATATGACTATGTTTTGGTAGAGTTTCTTGAAATATTTTTAACTCTAGAATAAATAATTCCAAATCTCCGTTCGGTTTCAATTAGCTTCATGGTTTGATAAAATTCTGAAGTCCTGGAGTAGCCGCAATGTTAAAAAGAAACATAAGTGCATAATATTTATTTCCAAAACACTCTTTTATAGCTCTTTTAATTATTGATACAGAATACACAAAGATACCAACATTCAAACACAATCATCAAACACAATTATCAAACATCAAATCCAACCTCAGATCTTCAAATTATAATTTTGACATAGTTTCAAATAAAGGTTAATTTAATTAATTATAAAATATTTTTTAATTATCCTACCTTACAAATATAATTACATGGATATTAATTAAGTACCACATGATTTGGTGCAGATCAACATTGTGAATAATCGTCCAACATTGTCAACTGTACCACATTTCAATCATAGTTTTCTTTATGTGATGCTTTAAAAAATTTATTTTGATAACATTTTCAAGCATACTGGGTTGTTTTTGGAAATCGATATTTAAATAAATTTATGTGTTAATTATACTTTTTTAACCGTAACAGCCCCACGTACCACATTCACTCTTAAAAATTTGGTCACCGTAAACTATAGATTACTATATTAAAATTAATTTATTTAAATGAAATTTTAACTTCTCAATGAAAATAACAAATGATTTTATTTTAATTTTTTGAAATTAGTATCAAAGTAATAAACAATTCTAATTTTTACATTCACAATCAATATTTATTTAATATTTATTTTCTACTTTTTTATTTATAAATAAGTCCCAGACAATTACTAAGAAATTATTTGATAATATAATGTTGAAATATGTGAATTATATTTCCATTTAACGATACATTTTAAAGATTTCTGAACAAAAAAAAATTAAAATAACTTGAAATATTTTGAAAATATGAAAATAATATAATAAAGACAAATATAATTATTCACAATAAATCACTATCGAAATCATTACACAATTTCCAAATTGAGTTTGCTATAAAAAGAAATTTTGTTTGACAAATTCAAGTATCATTTTTTGTGATTGTAAAGAAAATATACCAAAGCGTGATTAATTGAAAATAGTGTGCTATTTTTTTTCATTTTGATGGGTTTGGATTTAGTCAGATGTATTTTCTTATTCTTTCCGAGATTCTAACTGCATGCCTTTGATAATTATGTGTGATGACATATTTTACTTATAGCTACGGTGACCATATTTTTCAACCAAAAAAACACATTTAGAAATGTAATAAAAATTATAAGTAGTATTAAGTTTATTGGATAGATAATAAGATAATTCAAACAATATTATGTTTGTGAGTAGTACTACAAATAATATAAATACTTATATTATTTTTTATAAAATAAAAAATAAAGCCTTCTAGGCAATCACTTAACAAAATTAAGTACAAGTCTTTTCTTGACTAAACAATATAAAACAAGAAATGTAATTATTAAAAATAATTAAAAACATTTAAATAATCTTAAAACTATTTATATTCTGTTTTTCATTAAATGAACATCGTTGACATATTGTTGTTTTAATAATATTTCACTATTAATTAAGTAATAATATTAGGCTCCTTTATTCATTATATTTTTAATTTATCAGGAATTACAAATTTACCTTGTGACTAAAAATTTCCTTCTTTAGCATTATGAACGTGTACTTATGAAAAGGAATAATATTGAGTTAGAATGCAATACCATTGAAGAACTTGTAAATGCATTTGGTGTTGACAAAACTTATAGAGGTGAAATTCGTAAAATGTTTTTAGATAATTGTATATTTTGTCAAAATGGGTTTGTACAAAGGTGAAAGAATAATGGTGGAATTAGTAGTGCTATTATTACTTATTATTATTATTATTAGTATAAAAAGATGATTCCTTGGTAGCAGCATAAATTAATATATCAGATAAGTGAATAACAAAATATAATTATTACATCGCATCAAGGGTTTTTCTTATTCACTTATCTGATATATTAATATTATTATTGTTATTAATATTATTATTTATTATTATTATTATTATTCACTTATTCGACAAGAAACTGAAGAGGATTATTTAATAATCGAAACTTTTTCCAATATAATTATTACTTTGCAGCAAGGGCTTATTTTATTATTCACTTATCTGATATAATTTATGCTGCTACTAAGAAATCACCGTTTTATATTATTATTATTATCAGATAATTTATTATTAACTAATTTAAGGAAATTATAGGATTAAACTGTTTCAGATATATGTAATTCACCATAAAGACACATTTATTTATAAATAAATTTTTAGAAAAATAATAACTATATACCTAAAAATAATTATTGAATAATATTTGATAAAATGACAAAATTGTAAACAATATTTTTAATTATAAAATACCAGTATTTCAAAACACATCTGAAAGAATTGCTGAATAAAATACAGGTGACCAAAGGAAGTCAATAAATATGTTATAAATTATAGAGAATTAGAAAAATATATTTAATAAAATTATTCAATAGATTTTTAAAATTTTACCACATATTGCAGAAATTGGTTTAAATAGTATTTTCTTTCAGATATCTGTTTAAAAAGTAGTTTTTTTTATAGTAATGCATTTTAGGTACAACATTTTTATCAAATGTTTGTTAAGTTTATTTAATCAACGTTGGAATTTAAATGAGCAAATGTTTATGTAATTCTTGTTTTTAAATTAAGGAGATCTCGAAAGTTTATTTTCCTAAAAATTTGTTAAACTTGTCTTGTTCATAATATATCCTAATTGTATTTTTCATGTATTTAATTAAATCGACTGCTTATTTTATAAATGTTAAATAAAGGGGCCGGCAAAAAAAATTTCTTTTTTATCAGTAAGAAAATATCTGAAGGTCAAGTTAAAATTTCTTAGGTAGATTTTGGCTTTAAGAACATCGCGTATCTCTATTAAAGTAGCTGGCCTACTCTCCCGACACAAACTTCGTGGATTGATTTATCTCTTTAGAAACTACGAGTGCTACCGATGTGGAAAAATCTTCAGTAATTCAACGATTTTCGCCAATATTTGGTGTCAACATCGGAGGCCAAGCTCACAGACTATTTTCAAAATTTTACACGTCACCTCCAAAGTGTCATCGAAGCTGATGGAGACTATGTTTAGGTTCTGTTATATTTTTCTAACAATTTTCAGAAATAAATGTTTGAAATTGTAATTTTTTCGATTTTAAGAAGATTTCATCGAAGTAGAATTTTTTTTCCATTCTTCTTAATGATCTACCTTAGAAAGTTTACATAAGAAAGATCTACCTAAGAAATTTTAACTTTGATCTTCAAATATTTTATTACTGATAAAAACGAAATTTATTTTGCCGGCCCCTTTATTTTCATTATCATAATGAACATTATTCTTATGTATAAATGACAGATAAAGATATTTTTAGTTTTATACAAATCTATAAATGTCATTTTAAAAACAAAATATCACTGATTGTTTTAGGAAATTTCCACAACAAATAACAATTATATTATGTTAGATTTATCGTTCCAGTGCTTCGAGTATGATTGTTCGGATGAACTGTCTTTATCCAATGAAACTGAAAGTCCAAAATCTTCCATAAAACTTAATTTATTATTTTAGAATTATTTATTTACAGAATGAACTCGTTTTTGCTTCTATTTTAACAATGACTGTATATTTTAATGAATATAGGTCACAATTAATTACAAAAAATTTATAAAAATAATATTTAATAAATTTATATATTATTATTGTTTTTGATTTAATAATTAATTTTATATTTATTTAGTAAAGCCTAAAATACACAATAAAAATGCAATTCAATTATTAATTTTTAAATATTTGAAGGCCTTGAAGATATCGTGAGTCGTTCTGGCAAATAAACTTATCGAATTGTGTTTTAGAAATTCAAAAGGTATTTATAAGCAATAGAAAAACAAGTTTAAGTATATAAATGTTAAAACGAACAATATAAATTTAAATATTTCTCAATGTGACTAAAGTAAATCGTACTAAAAATTATGACAAGTCGGGAGTTTCACATCACTGGGGTATACAATTTTAAAGACAATAAAATATATTTAACAACAATCATCTGAAAAAATGACTCTGATGAAGTTTATATTCATATCAAAAATTAAAACATTCAAATTCATATCTTACTTTTAATTAATAAAATATTCTAAATTATAAAATTCCTAATCGATTTTAGAAATCTCAAAATTTTTAAAATTAAAAGTTTGTAATTTTAAGTACATTAAAATTACAAAATAATTTTAAAATAAAAAAAAAATTTTAATTTTAAAAAATTTCATTTTAAAATAAGACGTGTTAATGATTATTTGACGACTGGATGATGTATGAACACTGATTTTTTTCTGAATAACATTATTTATTTAATCTTTTTAAATTTATCTGAATAATTTTGTGAAATATATATTTATTAAACTATACTAAATAGCCTTAAACTATTGGTTACATAATGAATTTAATTAACATTAGAAATAGTATTGCAAAAATAATTCTAACAGTGCTAGGAATTTTAATAATACTTTTGTAAGCATTTAATAATTTAATACATTTTCTTAAAAGCAATTATTCTTTTGAAAATATTGTTAACAATTAAAAAATTTTGATTTTTCTTTTTATACTTTTTTTAATTAAATCATTGTATCAAAATATTTTAATATTTAAATTCATTCAACATTTTTAATTATTTAATTTAAAACATTTAATTTAATCATATTTTCTTTTTAAAAAAAGAACATCATTAAACCTGCATTGTGACATTTTCTGGTCCATGAGTTATGGACCATGATTATCACGATATTATATTTTGAACGTCTTTTACTTTTTTATAAAACTATTCAAATATTTACACATTTTATAAGAATTTTTAATAAAAAAATATTTCTAATTAAAGAATTTTTACTTAAAAGCTTTCAAATAAGTAGGAACAATAGGAAATATTGTTAAATATGTGATTTTATAAAATTTTTATTGAATGAGACTAGCTCTTTCATCACTATAGGATCATATTGACCCAAGAAATACTCGATGTACTAAACTTATATAGACCCAAGGACGGATCCATGAATTTTTTAGGAGAAGCGATCGCCCCTTCTGGATCAGTCCTTGCTAAAACCGTTAATATGAAACAAACAATTGATAAATGAGAGAAAAACCTAACTTTTTTATTAATTACTTCACTTTTTCAACTCTGTTTCTCTGTTTCTAATTTAGCACACTAATATTTTGATTTTGTTACGAAACCACCAAAATTTGCTCGCTATTTAAACAAAATTTTGACAGGGTTAGGCCAGTGGAAAAACTGAACGCGAAAGTATTACAGTAAGAACATAGTATGACTAATATCAGTTTTGTTGCCGACCAACTTTTTCACAAGAATTTGATAAATGAGAGAGCCAGACGTTTGCGAAAAAACGAATATTTATTCACGCTGGTTCAGGCAGTTAAAATAATTAGAAAATATTTCCATAATCATTTTACTTTATACTTTTGCACAGAAAAATGTCACCTTTAAACCACGTTTAGGTCTGAAATAACACCAAAAAAAACACGTGTTATGGGATAAAAATGAACCCTGTTTATGAGTGCAATAAAATAATAATTTGGTTATGTTCAAGTTGTCTGGTGCATCTCTAGTCTAGCCTACACTGTGTAAGTTGAGTAATAAAAATTAACCCTAATATATGATAATTGTTTTCTAATCGTGTTTGTTTTCTGACGAGTAATATGTACGTTGCAAATTAAACAAGAAAAATACGCCAAATAAAATAGTTGAAATAAATGTGGAACATTTAAAAAGCGAATCAATCTAAAAAAGTAGCCCAGATAAATCTTCAATAACTTTAAATAAACTTGAGCAAACTTATCTTTTTCCTCTCTAGAAAGCACATTAGTGAATTTTTTCGTCTAATCTTTGTGTACATACTTGACTTAATGGATATGCAATGCCTGTCGACAGTTGATTGTCTAATTGTATATGATCTTTTCTAATACAACAAGCAATTTAGACATTTTGTAAAACAAGAATTATTTCAAATTTCTATTATTAATTGTCGATTATTAGGGAAAGCTAATTATTCTTGAAAACATACACTTACACGTTAACTATTCTCACTAATAAAAATTATGTAACGTGTTGAGCAATCAGCAATTTTCTTTTAAAAGTATTTTTAATTATATTTTAATTCTAAATTATTTAAATTAATCAATATTTCGAAGTATAATCATTATTTAATTTTTAAAGATTAATTTTTTGTTTTATTGAACATAAAATTAAAAATTTTGAAAAAATTTCAAGCTTCGTTTGTATCAATATTTTATTATTAAAAATTTATGGATATTTCATCATTTTAGTCATTTCCTAAATTAAATAAATTGTAGAATATTTTCTTATTTTTTATAAAATTAGTTTCATTGATTGATATGATTCACATTTGCATTTTCAGTGATACCCAGTACATTTCCCAATAGTATACTAGTTTCAAGCTAATCAGTACTATGCCGGTAGGTTACCAGTTTCTGTGTTGAACTTGTTTTCTACAGAGATATGATGGTATCTACCATGGTTTCAAGTGAAAGGAGGTTCAAGATAATGATTCGTCTTATTGTCTTGCCTTAAAACCAAACTTTTTCAAACTTATTTGATGCCCAGTGCATCAGGATAAGTGTATAACAATATTAATTTGACACTGTTTTTACACTTACCTGGCGCTCAGAGAAATCTGAGCGCCTCCCGGCATAATACTGATGAGAGCCATTAGATCGAAACTAGTATACTATTGGGAAATGTACTGGGTATCACTTAATGTATCGTATATTCTTGGAATATAATCATTGTGATCAATGAAACAATAATAACAATTGATAAAGGCAATACTTAAAATCTGTGTTACATAAGAAAACAAATGTTAAAATGAAAAAAAAACAAATAAAAGTTCATAATTCGAATATTATGGAAGTATAGCATTTGTAGAAACGTTATAGAAAAGACCCAATGTAAAATACTCTGAATGAAGCTTCTGGTGAGTTAAAATAAAAGTCAAGCTTTGTAAATATTAATCTTTGCATGAATTTTAAGGAAAATAACACCAAGGATCAATCATTTTTTCTTGGGAAAATCAGATAGTTCGTAAAATGATACTTTCAAATGCAATTGTAATTTGCATTCAATTTTAATTAGTAACTCTTTCTCGAATAACAAGTCTAACAACTTCAATGCTTCAGGTGAGCAATCAAACTCAATCAGCAAATAGAATAACAATATACCATTAAACACCCATTAAATTACGCATTTTCTCTCAATATTAGACAGGGAATTAATAAATTCATGATTTATTTGTCAGATTTGTATCTGTTTCGTCTAAATGGGTCTTTATTATGTGTTTTATGTGCAAATTTTTGAAACCATACTAGTCCTGTCGTAAACAATTTGCTATTATAAGCTGACATAATTTCAGTGATCTTAATGACTCTCATAATTGAAAAGAATTCTAGGATGAGTATGGGTTTAATTAAAAAAATCTAGATTCATGGTCAGTATTGCATTATATCAAGGAATCACTTAATGCATTTCATTATCAATGCTGTTTATTGCCGTGGTTTGGTATTGAAGGCTCAGTGCAATTCATCAAAGTACGTTGGTTTGCACATTGATAATGTTTTAGTAAATATATTAGAGAAAATTATTTCATTGGTCAAATTAGCATGACAATTAAATTGTATAATTTTTTGATCTCTTAAATTTGTTATTCAGTGAAATTACATCTAAAATGTTCTTATTATACAGAAAATAGATATTTTGGGGCCCATGCGGGAGAATCAGTAAAATTAAATTTTCATTGGAGCATAAATATAATAATAATCTTCGAGTTAGTCATTTAGGGTAATTTTTAAACAATTATTTCCGCTAATGTTACATGAAAACACAAATTTATTTAATTTGATTAAATATAAATGCGCTAAACAATATATGAAATTTTTCATCATATTGCGTCACTGGAACAAATGACCGGCTGGATACGAAATCCTTTTGTCGAATGTCCGTGAGATAGAATTAATTTAAGTCATATAAAAGAAATATTAACAATTATGCAATGAAAAAATTCGCTATGATTAAAACATTTAGAAATTCCTCTCGATAGTTTTTGGGTACTTATTAGAAAGGAATACTCAAATATCAAGGAAAGAACACTAAAAATTTTATTAATGTTTTTACTTGTGTTAGGCAAGATTCTCTGACAACCACTTCAGAAGGCTTCTAAGAGGTATGGCAGGGAGCTGAATATTGCTGATACCCGAATTGAGCTTGATACACTGCCCAAAATATGAAGGAGCATAACATCACCCTCGTTGGAGACACATCCAAAAACCACCATAGTTTTGAGAAATTTGATTTTATGATACAAGAATTGTAAGAAAGCCATCTTTTGTTCTAAGAATTGTGTAGCTGGTCCTGACAAAAAAAATTTCGATGTCCAGCATGAATCATCATAGTCCAGGTGACTCTTCCAATATTGCAAAGACTTCCACTTGTCAATTTGAAATAATTTTGACAGTAAGGATAGAACTGAAACGAAACAGTGAAAAAAGTGTAGACTCTGCGAATTTTTCCCAAACACCTATATAGTTTTTATTAAAAAATAACTGTCAAATTTATTTAATAATGAAAACTCCTTCTTTTGGAACTAATAGTACCGAAAAAAGAATAAGAAATGTTGACAAGTTTCATTCTGCAAGAAATTGAAGAAGATTATTTAATAATCGAACTTTTTTCAATAATATAATAATTACTTTGAAACAAGGGCTTATTTTATTATTATCTAGGTTACTTATCTAATATCTTAATTTATGCTGCTACCAAGGAATCACCTTTTTATATTATTATTATTATTATTATTATTATTATTATTATTATTATTATTATTATTATTATTATTAAATAATTAAATAAGCTTGGCAACGATTTTATTAAAAGAAACGCCATTCAAACATTCATTGTACGACATATTTCGATAGTTTAACTGTCATTTTCAGGAACAAAAACTAACTCAAATAGTATGGATCAATTTATGTATTTTAAACAAATTATTTTTTTAATTAAATATTTTAATAAATAAATATTTCAATAAATATATTAATACTTTTTAAACTAATTTTTAAAATTTTATATAGATATAAAAGTTTGTTATCTCCATAATAAGAAAAATTTTATAATAATAAAATATTTTATAAATATAAATCATTTTACTTGACATAATACAACTAATATTAAAATTTTTTAAATTTTTAAACGATAAAAAACATCAATTTATCAGAATTTTCCATAATCAAACTATTTAAAAATATTCAAAACATTCGTAGTCATAGCACTTTGCACATTAAAATTTGGATTCAATGACATTATTAACAATGCTTCACATATAACAAATTACCAATAAATATGAAAACTTTTCAATAAAACTTTAAAAACAGACATGCCTATTTTACTTTTACAGCTTCTATTATTCTCAGAGATGACGGGAAGTCTCTTCATTACATGTAAATTGATAAATGAGATCAAAACACAATCCAACCAGAGATTTTGATTTATTAATAAACATACTGCGTATCTTACACTTATTAGATTATTATTAGAAATTATTGCTATTATTATTATTATTAAAGATTAAAGAAATGAATGTATAAATTTATTTACTTTTACTTAATTTAATTTATAAATACTTAATACATTAATAAGAAAATTATTCTGATCAAAATATTTGAAAATTTCTACAAATTTCATGTTTAGATCCTTTATTAACAGTAATTCAATCCTGTAATTTGCAATTTGTAACATAATCGTGCTTTAATAGTGAATTGGATAATTTCATTTATACATTATCCGAACTTATACATTAACTTATGAAAATACTTTAATATTCAAAATTTACGTAAAATATTTTAATGTAATAACAATAAAGATGTTATCAGCACAGATGTTTTAAGTGAACAAAATTGAAAAAACAGCAAGTCGAACAAGAAAATAATGAGATTAGGCGGTTTTAATGCGGGAAAAGAGTAGATTTACTGAAGATTCTGAAATTTAATTATATCGAGACTATTTTGATAATTACTTTATATTAAAATTATAAATAGCTAATTATTATTTAAACAGCTAATTAAATATTTACACACATAGTCTAGTCAAGACAATCATTGTCACAACTGTGACAATTAATGAAACATGCTATGAAAATGAGAAATTCTCAATTGCAAATAGAATTTTTATGCTTTTTTGTAGTGTCATGAAAAAATTTTCTATTTTACCGGATAATTCTAAAATTTTATTTTTTATTTATAATGGTAAAAAATTTCTATCAATTCTTGGAACTTATATATTAAGCTTCTTATTTTTATATTACTTCCATAACTTTGACTCTACCCCTCAATATGGACAATTACGTGGTCAAAAATTCGAATATTTTAGTGAAAAACACTTCTGAATTGAAAGATTGTTTCCGTTATCTCAAATATTTTCATTTAAATTGTTAATAGTTTAAGTGAAATGAATTTCAAGGTTATTAATTTAATCAAAAATGTTATCTATATAAAGGAGTTGATTACGAATTTTCAAATGATTATATTATGAATTATAAATTACAGTCCAACAGCTTTATTAAAAATGAGCGATATATTAAAACAACATGCACAGAGATAAACCTTTTTGTGATTAGAATAGCAAATAATATTTAAGTTCATAAAAATATACTAAAATTCGTTAATATAATTAAGAAAAAATATAAAAGAAATATTGTTTAAATCATTGACAATGATCAAAAGAACACTTGAAAAAGGCAGTGTCAAAAATCTGTGTTAGATAGAGGCAAATTTTTAAGAGTATAGTTTCGTAGTCGAAATAAAGATAAACAGATCAAAGGTGAACAGAATGATAAATAATCCTATTCATAATGAAATTAACTATTTTGTGGAAGCTAATAATTTTCGCTTCAAATTCAACTCAATATAATTATGCCTTAACTATTTTATATTATAAAAATTTTGATTTTCTCAAAGTCAATAAGTTTGTTTCGCAATAAAATTTTCTATTTTCATCATTGATAAAAATTATTAGTTAATCAAGGTTTTAGAGAAAAATTAACGTTATCACACAAAATATTGATTTATTGTCATCTAATAAAACTGAATGTTTAATCACTAAAAAATTTGTATTTAAAAAATTTTAACCATTTTGCTATTGAGTACATTGTAGTACATTGCCTAACTATATACTTGTCACTCAATATTTTCGTAACTTGTAGTAGCATTACTAAATTTAAGCTCTTATTAATCATTGAAATACATTCAAATGACAAAAAATCATCTCTAGAAATGGACGACAAATGATTACTAGTTTCCAGTATTTTAATGAAATTATATATATATATATATATATATATATATATATATATTTATTTATTTATTTATTTAAAGTGCAAAATATGAATTATAATTAAGAAATATATGTTTTAATTTAATCTTAAAGTGATGAATTAGCTAATGAAAAACATAATGAAAATTAAATATACTTGTAATACAATAAACCATTGATAATTATGTACGAAATCCATTTATATTTGAAACACATTTACTATTTAATGAATATATTTATTTTATTAAACAAAATTTAAATATAGACAAATATATATTTTCTTTATAATAGATTTTAAATCAAGAGGTAAATTACATTAAAACTTTATAAATCGTAAATTAACCTGAATATGAAATTAGGCTTTCATGTCTATTGTAGCGTTTGGATCTTTTCATGGTTTATTCTTTTTATGGAATCAAAATTAACCTTCACGTTTTGCTGTAATATACTGATTTTATCTTTTAAAAGTGGTTTACTTACACTAATGAAAAATTGATTAATACAAACAATTACATTCAATTATAAGGAATCAATTTTGTAAAGTAAAATTTTTATAAAATTAGATAGTTATTCATAAAACCCACTGATAAATGCAATCACCATAACTTTAGTGTATTTTAATAAGTTTCTTTAAAAATTTTTTTGAAGGAATATAATGAAAAGTTGTAAATATTTATTTGTGAATATTTTGTGAAAATATTCTTATCTGATTCAATTAGTGTTGGACCAGAACACAAATGGCCTTGAAAATTGTTTAAATGTATCAGTAATATAGCACGAAAACCCAGCACCAAGATAACTTAAAATACAACATACAACATCAACTAAACACTCTAAAATTTTAGAGAATATAAATAAATATAAAATCAAAAACATAAAAGTAAAATAAAATAATTACAAAATGCATCAAGAACTGCATGAAATTTACATAAAAAATAACATAATAACAAGAAAATTTGACCGAAAAACGACAAGTTATATAAAAGTAAAA
Source organism: Schmidtea mediterranea (assembly GCA_022537955.1). NCBI lineage: Eukaryota > Metazoa > Platyhelminthes > Tricladida > Dugesiidae > Schmidtea > Schmidtea mediterranea. The sequence goes on from CM039679.1 coordinate 282,608,973, forward strand.
AATTAATGAATTTGTTGGGCCAACACACAAATAACCTTGAGAATTGTTTAAATGCATCAGTAATACAGCACGAAAACCCAGCACCAAGATAACTTAAAATACAATATACAACATCAACTAAACACTTTAAAATCTGAGAGAATATAAATAAATATAAAATCAAAAACATAAAAATTAAAATAAAATAAATACAAAATGCATCAAGAACCGCACGAAATTTACATAAAAAATAACATAATAACAAGAAAATTCGACCGTAAAATGACCATTTATATAAAATTAAAAAATAAATGAATTAAATGAATAAAAATAAAATATTTTTGGATGAATAAATTTAATTAAAAATGTTAAAAATAAATTACCAATTTAAATTAAGAAATAAATAAAAATTTAATGTAGATAACATAAATAATTTCAAAGTCGAATTTTGTTTAATCGCAGTAAAACTAACACGCAAGGTTAAGGCCAAATTATAAGTATAAATACCGATGTGTTTTCACAAATTTTCAGTCTTATTTTTCGGAGAAAAAATTTCATTACAGAACTGTATAACTGGTTGTATAACTGGTTGAGAGCCGTGCATGCAGGCAATTAACACGGGTAAGTGTTTTGCCTGAACACGATCACTCTCAACTGGTGCAATATTATTAAATGATTTTTTCGAAGGGAATTGATGGGTAATTTTTCAATTGAATTTATGGATGACTTTTCAGATCGAATTTATGGATGATTTTTGTTTTTCAAATTGAATTTATGGATAATTTTGTTTTTCCAATTGAATTTATGGATGATTTTTCGAATCGAGTTTATGGGTGATTTTTCTTAATTGAATTTATGGATGATTTTTCAGATCAAATTTATGGATAATTTTGTTTTTCCAATTGAATTTATGGATGATTTTTTAAATCGAATTTATGGATGATTTATCGAATTAAATTTATGGGATTTTCGAAGTAAATTTTATGGAATGGATACAATGAATTTCAAATGTATGTGGCCGATGTAATATGCTGAATAAATATTTTCTATCTACAGCCTTAGTGCATCGAAACTTTTATTCCAAATGCTATGGTAAAATATTATTTGTTATTCCTTTTCCGGCCCACAGCCAAAGACACATCACAAGTTAATAAAATCAAACATATTATTCGAACCATGTAAGTGCGTGGAATATCGCCAATGATTCGTGCCCGTGAAGGCTCAGCGTGCGGAACGCAGGAGTTGGAACGTCAATATTATCTGTAGATAGGGAAATTGGAGGGTAAATGAGTAGCTCTTTGGCTGCTCCTTCATCATCCGTTTCCTGTAAAATTGACATAAATTTTTAACAACAATCGGCTCAAAATCTCTAACACCGAGTAGTCCAGTGGGCACTCATTAACTATAATATGAACATAAATAGATCTTAAGGACAAAAAGAGGGAATGGGTAGCGGGGAAAATTGCGAAATCGTTACAACCGTTAAAATGAAAAGCCATCGGAAAAAGATTAATCCGAACGACCAAAATCATGAAAAATAATGTTTTTAAATAAAAATTAAGTAAATTAATTTGAGTTGAGGCGGAAAATATGGGCGGGACGCTGCTCAAATTTCCCGAATTAATTCAAATACGTAACAAAAATAGTAACGCAAAAATGGAACGTGTAAAATAAGGGCGGAACGCTGCTCAAATTTTTCGACTCAACAAAAATACTTTACCGAAAACCAGGGAAATACAAATGGATTACGGCTAAATTGTTATATAAGAAAAATATTTCTTAAAGCTGAGGAATAAGGACGAATCCCTACACAAAATTTTGTTAATAATATGGATAATAATTATAATAATTGTGGTGGGTTACAGGGTTCCGAAATTTGATTATCTTCATCGTTGCCCCAGTAACGCCATACAAAATGATTCTAACCGCCACTTGGCACCCGTTGCTAGGCAACGTTGGAAATGTGTTCAAGTGGTGGATTGTCCGCAAAAATTGAGTATTATCGCTAGTACTGTAATTGCTCGGACAACCCTCGGGTTCACTTATGCTCGCTTAGCTCTGTCCCCTGTGTAAGAGAATTCATGATCGAATGTGGAAAGATGATCTGAAACCGCGATGCGAGTATCCATAATAATACCTGTACGTAAGTGCATCTAGGAAATAATCTCACTACAAGTACAACTACTTTATTGAATTCAACAAAAATATATAGTTATCAAGAGTTAATGGGGTGGTTTTGGAGGTTGTGCTGCTCGGCGTCGGGCACGCTCCTTGCGTCCCCGCCGACGATTATTTGACAGAGTGACGGCCTGATTGGAGGACTGAGGAATTGTATGTGGCATCTGGGACGGGGCGAAGATGAGCGGGTATGTGACCGCTTCCCCCTCCCGACAGACTGCTAGGGCGACTTCTAGTCCCTTGATTTGGGTGCGCAGGTTCTGATTGAGCTGTCGCTCTTCCGTCCAACCTTTCTGTGCTGCAGTTAGCCGGATGTATAATGTTTTTACTTTTCTCGGATCCGACCAAGTCGCTTTGATCTACTGTACCTCTTTAGTCATCTGGAGAATTTGATGGAGGAGATCCGCATTTGCGTTCCTCACGCGATTTAGTTCAGCCTGCAAGATCTGGATGGTGGTCATAACTACAAATGAACAAGATCGTTAAATTTTACTCTAATGATTTACACAAACTGTATTTATAAGTTATCATAAACATAATTATTAAGACGGGTCTACTCAGGCAAACGATTCAAAACGAAAGGACAGAGTAACAAACAAATTTGCTAGGCATGTAATGTTAGCTAATCTTAATTCAAGTGGTTATCTATATGAGGTTGACATTGATTAACATGAATTTTTAAATGTTATCAATATATAATATTTGTTAAATTAACTTCAAGATTTACGATTGCATGCTGTTGACCTTGATTTAATTAAATTTCGAATTTTCTAAATAGGATATGCACTTTCGTGAACGCATTTAATTAGTGTGGGGATATCCGCTTCCACTATGGCTACGTCGGTGTTTATATTACTAGCAGTTGATTTCATACACAATGTCGACGGAAACTCTCTGATCGCGCGAATCCGCATTTTCCGGTCGATTCGCCTAATACCGCAGATACATGTTAAACTTTAATCTCTAATGTCGCATCCTGTTCATTACTTACGGATTATTTTGATTCAAAATATTTCGATAGATGGATTCGTCGCCGTACAGTGGATCGATTTGGGTAAGTTAATATTTTAGTTATTTTTAACACCTTTACCGACAAATTTTTTAGGGTACCTGCTTATATTCATTGCGGATTACGACGAACTACCTCTCTGTGCAAGTGCCTATCTCTGGAATTTATCATTTTGGGATGTTTTATTTGCTACTTTGTCTGAAATTACTTTATTATGCACTATCGACAATTGGCAGTAAGCCTTATCTATGTTTTGATTTTAATGTATTTTTTATGATTAACTTTTTGTATTTTATAAAGTTTTCATTCGTTAATTTAATTTATTCATTAGTCTAAATTTCGATTATTTTGATTCACCTCAATGTGGTATTAACCTTATTTATGACGATAATTTTCCTACATTTTTAGCGGGTTGTTGATTCATTCGTACCTATTTTCCATCGATAGTTTGACTCGTTTATTTTCTTTATAACCAACTAGTTAATTTGTTCAATAAATTGTTTTATTCTAATCCAAGGGTTACTTTATTTAATCATTACATTACTTTAGTTCCAACTAAGGGATTAATTTACTTTTAACCAATGAGTTACTTTACTTTTAATTTAACGAATTGCTTTACTTTTAACTGAGAATTTTTGTTATTTGTAATCAATGAATTTAATAACTAATCATTTCAATCGGAATCAATGAATTAATTTAATTAAAACAATACATTACTTGTCCTCACTTAATGATTACTTTAACGTTATTAAAATGAATTATACTAATTTAATCAAAGAAATTATTTGTCACTACTCTAATTTTAATTAATAAATTACGATCATTTAAATCATGAATTACTTTTACCCAATAATTACTTCAATTTTAAGCCATAAAATACTATAATTTTTTCTTTATTTACAATCAATAGTTACCTTCATTGTTTAATCAATAATCGAAGTAATGAATTTAATGATTTCTACTAATTTATTTCGAAAGGTGAATTTAATTTACTTTTAGCAATAAGTTTTATCTAATTTATTTCAAAATATTAATTCAAATTAGCTATATCAACGATTTCAATTTAATTTATTCCCGTACCCTTTCCCTTTAATAGACCTTAGGCGCATAGTGTGTTTATATTAAATTTACTGAGTGCCCACTGGACTACTCGGTGTGATGATTTTGAGCCGTGTGTGGTATGATTTTAGGTCGATTTTACAGAAATGAGAAACGAGGAAGCTGCCATAAGACCTCTTCCTTATTTCTTGTTTCATCTATAGGGATAATATTGATGTTACGACCCCTGCGTTCCGCACGCTGAGTCTTCACGGGTACATATCATTGGCGATTTTCCACGCTCTTACACAAATCTGTACTATGTAGATTTTACTATCTTGCATTATGTATTGGCTGTGGGCCGGAAAAATTTCGACAGATTAATTAATATTATTAAATGCATGAAAAACAATTTATAGATAATATAAATATTTATTAAACATATAACAAACAAACATAAATTACCCTACATTCCATTCCGTAAAAAACAAAAATTCATAATATCGCATAGTAAAAATAAAATGCCTCTCCCCCCACGCCAACATCCAAGCAGAGCTCTACCGAGGTTGCGAGGACGTGACGTGGAGAGAGGGCTCCACAATAAAACATTTCTCACCTAAAAATAAGATTTTAAACAAGATTCAAAGGTAATTTGAAAAATGGTTTTTTGGTTAGTTTTAATGTGAAAATGGATCAGTATTTATACCTATTTTCTGTCCCTAACCTCGCATGTTAAATTTGATGCAGTAAAACAAAATTCGACCTTGTTATTTTCTAGTGAATTCTATTCTTTAATTTTATTATTTTTCGATTTATTTTACTAATTTTTCATTTAGAATTTTTATTGAATTATTACTAATTCAAATTTTTTGATTTAAGTTCCATTTTCATGAACTTTTATTAATTTTTCACTTTTGTCGAATTTGTTGTGTTTTCTTGTTGTGTTTTGTGTTGGTATCGTGCGAATCTTGGTGCGTTTTGTTATTATTTTAATTTATTTTTATGTTTATTAATTTATATTTAATTCTCTTTTTTCTCATATTTGATAGGGTTTAATTGATGTTTCAATAGGTTTATTTAAACTTGCATGTTATATTTGCGTGTGTGTTACTGATCCATTTAAACATTCCTCAAGGCCGTTTACGTTCTGGCCCAACATAAAACACTCGGGAGTCCGTAAAATTGCGACTTGCAATTTCGATTGATTTTCAAAATGATATCTACATCGTCATTTTCCACATTCACATTCATAAAAATATCTACGGTAAAGTTAATCATCAAGGTAAAGATGGACTTAAGGTCCGGTTACTGTACATAATCAAATAGAATTGGATAGTTCAGTTTTAGTATCACTGTGAATCAGTATGAGTTAGTAAAATCAGTTCAAATCAATGTAGATCAGTTATATTTGGTTTCGAATGAATCACTGACGGCTTGGGTTTCACTTTCTAGCTGGATTTCTCTTTGGGTTGATCTTGAAGGGTGATTGATGGAAATATGCGGGAGTTTTGAAGTTTCGTTAGTTTTGTTGATTTTTCGGATTTGGATGAACATTCTTCTGAATTTCTGAATTGGGGTATTTTGCCTTTGCCTGTTTTTCGTTAGGCCGAGGATAAGACAGCATATTAAGAGTATTATGTTGGATGTTATACTAATCGGTAGTATAATTTCGATTGATAGAGTTGTTGTACCAGGTTCACTTTTCTGTTCAACTTGTTTTCCTAGTTGCTTTTTGATTGACAGGACGATTTTTTGGATTTCTTGGATTAGTTTATTATTGGGATTCGCTTTGGCTTTTCTTTGAATTTGTCTGGTGATGATTTTTAGGGTTTTCTTTATCTCTCGGTTCTCATTTTTTATAGTGGTTATTTCTTCATTATTTTTCAATAGGATTTGTACCATTGCTTGGGTTTTTTCGATATTCGGTTTCAATTCGTCCTTGTTCTCTTTTGTGGGGCATTGTATACACTGGAGGTTTATCTGCTGACATTCCTCGTTTTCGGGGTTTCTGCAAATTTCTTTGAAATCAGCACAGGTGCTGTCTTCTCTTCTGAAGGGTTGGGTTTTCTCGCATTTCTCCAACGGGTTTTCAGTATTGCACTCTCTCATTATTATTATCATTGTTATCCATAACGTTTGGCTCATAGTTTTCATTTCTAATATATATCAATCAATTTTCGTGTTTATTTACAATTTTATTCAACTATATACAGTGGAGATTTTTGCCCTTTTATTCTTTTTCTTTTTCTGGGGTTGAGTGTCTCTCGCACTCCTCTTTAGTCTTGCTCTCTGAAAATTTCATTATTAGGATTTGGGCTTTTATTAATCGCTCGGTTAGTTTTGGGAGTTCTTTTAATCGTTCTTTGTTTTCTTTAATTATCCTTTGTTGATTATGGATTTTTATTTGGAGGTTTATTTCCTTTGTTTGTTTTCTCTTGAGTTGGCGTTTACAGTTTATTCGTTTAGTTGTCTGTTTTTTCAACTTTCGTCTTGATTCTTGGAGTTGTTCTGTTAACGCTTTAATCTCGTCCTGAGCTTGTTGATGACTTTCTTTTATCTCTCTGGCTTCTTTACAACTATCTTCTAGTTGTATTACGTATCTTTGTTCGCTTTTTCTGCTGTCTCTCATTCGTTCTGCTTCAGTTTTCCAATAATCTTCCAGGACTACACGAGTTTTTATCTCAGCTAATTCTCGTCTCAATCGTTCATTTTCTCTCTTTTGATCCCTGTTTTCTCCCATACTGGATGTTAATTTTCGTTTTACTACATTGACTAACTGTTTGGATTGTATTAACTGTTGATTTATCCGGGCGATTTCTGATTCTTGCTCCTCTACTAACTCTTGCCACTCTTTTCTTTCGGCTCTCCACCTTTTACTGTAATACCTCAGTGGGTCTTGTTCTATTGGTTGCACTAATTGAATTGGGCTTGGTATGCATTCTCCGTCTTCTAGATTCATTCGGATTTCTATTTCATTCGAATTCATACTAAATATACATCGATTACAATTTTTTGTTTTCATCATTTTTATTATTTTTATTATCTTTTTACACTTTTTACAGGTTTTCTCTTTAAATTTATACTATCGCTTCGTCCGTCTCTCCGAATCCTTCGTCGGGTTCGGCGGGTACTTGGGTTGGTAATTCCGTCGGGTATAACGGCATGAGCAGGATTGGTGGTCGGTTTTGCAAGGTATTTACCTCTTCTCGTAGAGTGTTTGATATTTGTATCTCTTCGTCTAAGAGATAGGCAAGATATTCTGCATTTTCGGTTAATTCCTCTACTTGCGTTTCCAATCGATGCGTGTTTTCTAACGCTTTTAATTTTTCAATCTCTTTCCTCAAGTTCAGCTCATTTTCCTCATACCCTTGCTTTATCGTTTTTATTTCCGCTTCGACTTGTCCTTTCAACTGTTCATTGACTTCGCGTTGATGTCTCAGCTGAATTTCTTTAAATACCGCAACTCCTCGGTGTCCATTCACCTCCTGTTGGAGTTCTATTATCCTTTCATCTAATTGTTGTTTCTGTCGTCTTTCATCAGTTTGTTCATTTAGGGTTTCTAATATTTTTTGATTTAACTGATCCGTCCATTTTCTGATGTCCTTTTCGGTTTTCCTGAGCCTTCTTATTGTGTTTTGTCTGATTTTTTCCCGAAATTCTAGGGTTTGGACCTGCTCGTTTCGTTCCTCAATTGTTTGCTTTTGCACTTCAACTTGTTCCCATAACTCCCAATCTTCCATATTTAATATCCTTTTGGGTAGCAATCTTAATTCTTTCTTGGCTTCTTGGAAGTGTTCTTTCCATTTTTTCGCCTCTCTTTTTATTGCTTTTTCCTTGATCTCCGTTTTTATTTGTTGTACTTGTCTCTGTTTAAGAGTTTCTTCTTGTTCTATTAGCGTCTCCTTCATTCTAGTTTGTTGCCATACTATTTCGTGATCTTGTTTTTGTATATGCTCCCATTGCATCGCATTCTCGATTCTCGACAACTTATACTTGTCTTTCCACTTTCTTGCTTCTCCTGTTGCTTGGATCACCATTCTTTCTTGTCTGTCGTCTTTGGGCTCTCTAATTTTCTTTGATGGTTTTGGCCCTTGATTTCTCAGTTTGTTGATTTCCTTTTTCGCATCTTCCCACTTGGTTTTATAAGCCCTTGTTCGGTCCTCCTCTTCGGCTATTTGCTGAATATAGTGTCTAATTCGTGCTTCCAAATTACTTCTTGAGTGTTCTCTATCCTCCGTCCATTTGGCTTTCCAATGAAGTGCTTGACGTTTTGCCCATTCTTTGGCTTGTTCCATACTCGTCCTCTTGGTCTTCTCTATTCGGTATTGAGTGCTAATTTGTCCAATTTCTTCCTGCATTTGCTGTATGATTTTTATAGTCTCCTCTCCTTCTTCTTGTATCTCTGCTTCTTTATCTTTTATCACTTCTCGCAATCTTTCTATTTCACTTTGTTGATCCTGTTTATCTTGCTCTAGGGCTCGTATCTCTTTTCTTTGATTTTTGATTCTAGTTTGGTTTTGCATAAACTCTTTCATCAGTTCCTCTTCTCGCTCTTGGTACGTTTTCTCCTTCCCTTCTGGATAAGTTGTTCTTTGTTCTATTTGTTTTCCCCATTTTTCTCTCATCATTTTCGTTTTTAAAGTCTCTTGTACTAATTCCTCTTCTGCGATTAGTACCATTTCTTTTAGTTGCAGCGTTCTTTGTCTCCATAGTTCTACTTCTTCACTTGCTACTTTTATTGATTCTGTTTGATCTTTGATTGCTGGTTTTGACTCTTCAGCCTCTTTTATCGGTTGTTTTTCTGTCTCGTTCAGGTTCATAATTGTTTTCTGAATATTAATATCGATTATTCTCTCTTATCGAATGGAAATGTCGGGACGACATTTTGCCGAACCCCGGAGAGATGAAATATGTGGAGCTTAAAAATTGTAAAAATCGATGAAAAACGAAAGACCTGACTACAAATTAAGAGAATAAATAATGAAATAGACGACTAGCCCACCATACAAATTTGGGGGGCTCAGCCGGGATAACCATGATTGTTTTTGCAAAGAACCCAAGGAAATAAAAGCAAATGTTTAATTATTAAACAGAAATGTTGGAACGACATTTTGTCGGACCACGGAGAGAGGATGAACTAAAGAATGGAACTTAACAACAAACGAAGGAAAACGATCGACTTATTGACGATGAGAAAACAGTTCGATGATATTATGTAGAGAACGATGAGCTGAGTAAAAATGCCAATTGAACTATGGTTGTATTTTCTAAAGGTTCGAAGTTACAAAGGGTCAAACCTTGACCAAAAATATAATTTTTGATATGTTGTAGAGAAGAATGAGCTTAGTAAAATTCCCAATAGAGCCATGGTTATATCTTCTAAAGGTTCGAAGCTAAAAAGGGTCAAACCTTGGCCAAAACTTTTATTTTTGATATGTTGTACAGGACGGCGAGTTGAGTTTTATTGTCAATGGAACTATAGTCGTATCTTATCGAACCTCAAAGGTGTAAAGGGTCAAACCTTGACCAAAAATATAATTTTGATATGTTGTAGAGAAGAATGAGCTTAATAAAATTGCCAATAGAACCATGGTTATATCTTCTAAAGGTTCGAAGCTAAAAGGCTCAAACTTTGGTCAAAAAAATTAATTTTAATATGTTGTACAGAACGATGAAATGGCAAAAGTGGTGATAAAATTAGGATCTTCCAACCTTTGGATAAAAAGTTATTAAGGGTCAAACCTTCAAAAATTTTAATTTTTGATATGTTGTAGAGCTTGAGAAGCTGAGCAATATTTACTATAGAAGTATGGCAGTCTGACTTCTGGGTCAAAAGTTATCAAGGGTCAAAACCTTAGTCAAAATTTTTAATTTTTGATATGTTGTAGAGATCGATGAAACAAGCAAAATTGCCAATAGAACTTTAGTCATCAGAGCTTTAGATAAAAAGTTATAAAGCGTCAAAACCTTAGTCAAAATTTTTAATTTTTGATATGTTGTAGAGATCGATGAAACAAGCAAAATTGCCAATAGAACTTTAGTCATCAGAGCTTTAGATAAAAAGTTATAAAGGGTCCCTACTTTGGCAAAATATTTTAATTTATGGTATATTGTGTAGAATAATAAGACGATCAAAAATTACCATAGAACTATCATCATGTGAACTTTTGATAAAAAGTTACAATGGGTCAAAACTTTCGAATACTCTAGAATTCAGAGAATTGTGAAGAAATTAAAAATTTTGAAAGCGAATTGTAAATATTTTTGTAAATCAGTGGAGACAAAGTGTATTAATCAATAAAGTGTATATCGTTTGGAGTTCGTTACTGGTGTTTAAAGCACGTTTGGAGTCAGATCGACAATAATTTCTATTCGAAGTCACCGACAACCCCAACAATATGATGAAACAAAACAACAGTTTAGAAAACTCATAAATGACGAGTATTGTAATAAGATAGGAAAATATCAATATATGTAAATAAATTAAAATATTAGATACACAAAAATTTCAAAAATGAAACGATTCAACAGGAAAGTGGGGATAAAATTATCAATATTTGTAGAGCAGGAATCAAAGAAACAGGAAACTATAAATAAAGATAAAATGGGTAGGTTGTATAAATCAATGGAATCATCGTGTAAATATCATCCAAAAAACCGTAGAAGTAGGAATAAGAATATAAAAAATAGATAAATAAAAAAAAAATTAAAATAATAAAAACAGGGAAAAGGTGGAAATCACGAGGGTTAAAGTGATTAGAAATAGGGGAAACCACAAAAATGCGTGTCGTCTAAGAGTTCGTAAAAAAAATTGGAAAACTAGAAATTACTGGATTAAAATTGTTTGAAATAAGACGTGATCACCAAGTCAGTTAAAATAATTCTAAACGTAATAAACGATTAATTGAAAGTAATTAAATTAAAGATCAAAATATTAACGGAAATGGTTGCAACGATTTCGAACCCCTACTCCTATGAGATGAACGGAACTAACGAACGATCGATTGTGCGAATTACAAAAGACATGAGGCCAAGCAAAGCCAAATTAGATACTAAACGAGAACAGATAATCGATTAAGTTAGAGATATTGACGAAAAAATAATCCTGATGATGGAGAAACTTGGGCGTAGATAAAAGGAAATGTTCAGGTGTAAATGAAATGAATAGTAAGAAATGAGCGTAGATGAATAAAATGATGATGCTTGTTATTAATGAAAATAAAGGATTAGAGATAATAATGAATTACGAGAATAATAGTTAGCAACCAGAGGAAAATGATGATTGAAAACGATGAGTTGAGATTAATAATAATAATAAATGAGACAACAATAGCAACCGAAAGGTGTAAAACATACGGAAAAAGCCGAAAACTTCATGAAAGCCGTTAAATAAATTCTGAGTGGACAAGTAAAACACAATTTAAACAGTGAAAGCTGAAAAATCACACATAAGATACGGTAAAAGTTTCGATGCATCATTTTGTTAGTGTATTTTGTAGTGTTATTTATATTATATTATATGGAAATGATACTGGAAAGTAAGATTTAAAACCGAGCTATCATAACGATAGTACGCTTATTCCGATGGAGAACCCTGATCAACTCGAGGAGAGGAAGGTAGTAGGTACCGTCGCAAATGTTGGGGAGTTTCTGGAGAGAGATTGATCACCTCTCTGGGGAACAAACCAACGCGATTACTACAATTTTTGAATTGGGAAAGTGAAGGGGAAACCGAAAATAAAAATAAAAATTGAAAATGCGCATGATTTAGATACCGGTAAGAAAGCTGAAAAGTTAGTAAAGGTACCTAGAGACATTTTTTTCGCTAGCTGGTGGTGAGGCACCAGAGGACAGTTACGGACTGTCGTGTTCAGGATGTTATCAGCCAAGGGACTGGTGGCGCTGAACCGTTCGATACAACAACCCGGATACCACACGAGTATCGAATGAATATTTTTATTGCTGGGCGGGACTCGATACACAACCCGGATGCCACACCGAGTATCGAGGACACCAAACGGTAGGTGAGATGTGAACTAACCGGTAAATGGTTCATACTCGAAAGGACTTACTAAGGATCAGATCAGGGCGGCCGAATTGTGCCGGAAATCTGACGGGAGAGCGGGCAGGTATTAGATAGATTTATTAAGAATTTTCCGCGCCCATTTATCGCTTCCTTTTCTTTTCACTATTCGGGAAATCAAGTAAACCGTTTTTGGAACTTGATTGAACGTCTAGGCATTTCCATACTTTTATATTCTCCGAGGTACACAACCCGGATCTCACACCGAGTACTGAAGGAATGTTTTTTTTAGTTTTCCCAGCGAGGAGTTTGGTACAAGAACCCGGATCCCACACCGAGTACCAAATATCCGAGTGGCGGTGAGGAAGGCGTAACCGGTCAAATGTGCTAGATAAAAGACGCCATGGATTGAGAGTCAGTGTGAGGCCTCAAACTCACCCAAAAGTCACTGATGAAACTCAACTCCGATATTAAGAAGAGATATGATTAGGATTAAAGATAATATGAACATGAGAATTAAGATTAAAGATAATATGAAATGATTAAAGATGAGATATTCTAGATAGAATACGACTATGATTAGATTAGATAAGAGATGATTATGAAATAAGATATGATTATGATAATAGAGGTGAGATACGATCACAATGAGATACGATTATGATTAAAAGAGATATGATTAGATATTAAAGTTGAGATATGATTATGATTAGATATTAGAGGCCATAGAGTGCCAGATGAGATATGATTATGATTAGATATTAGAGGCCATAGAGTGCCCGTTGAAATGAGATTAGAAATTGAAGGCCTCAGAATGCCAGTTGAAATAAGATGACGAAGGCCGGAGAGCCAACGAAAACAATAGAGGGTATAGAGCGCCAGCGACTGAGGATTAAGTAAACGATTTTTAAATCAATGAGACATAGGAAAAATGATTTACAGATTGAATGAGAGTATGAGTATAATGATTTTATTATTGTAATATAGATAATTAATGCTACCACATAGATAATTGATAAGACTATTATAGATAATTGATACGAGGTCGATAGATAATTATTACGAGATATAGAATATTCAAAAAAGACTTAAAAATGAAGGAAGATGAATCAAAAGAAAAAAGATCACAGCGAATAAAGTTTAAGGAAAAAGACAAGAGGATTTAAATAAAAGGCCCATAGAGCAACAGCAGATGAAGTTTAAGGAAAAAGACGAAAGTAGTTAAGTAAAAAGGCCATAGCGCATAGGGATTAAGGAATTGTTTTTTGGATAAACGATAAAAGGATAAAGGAGAATAGTTAACGAGACGATTATTGATATGATGGTGATGATTTATTTGATTAAAATAGTTAATTGATACGACCGGATAGATAATTGATGCGACTATAAGGATAATTTAGACGAAACAAATAGATGATTGATACGAGCTATAGATAAATTAAAATAAACTTAAAATGAAAAAAACAAAAATTAAAAAGATAAGAAGTTGACGTAGAGAAAAGAATTAAGGAAAAGCAGTGAGAGTAGTACGATAAATTAATGCGGAATTTTATATACTAGAAGTGTTATTTATGTTTAGATAATTGACAAAGAATAAAGAGATCGAGTAAACCAAAAGAATAAAGAGATCAAGTAAACGACGAATAATAGAGCCGATAAACTAGAAATAGAATCAAGAAAATGAGTTATGAGAAACCGGAATCAAGGAAACCATTGTATAGAGAAACTGAAAGTATACCGAAACGAACGAAGAACAAGGATAAAAAAAATAGACCATTTTATTGGAATTCAGAGAGATAAAACCAATGATTACAACAAGATTAGAAAGTTTGGAAACAGAAGCCGAAAAATATGATAAATTAACGGAAAAGTTAACCGACAAAGGAAAACAACGTGAAACCACCCGAACCAGAAATTCCAATTCAGTTGAAAACAAGTACGAGTAAAGAGATGGAAAAATTCCGAGAAGAAATGAACCAAGAGTTGCAAAGTAAAATTACGGATAAAACAGAAATATATATTTGAGAAAATCAACAATGTACGAAATCACACGAGATGAACCGGAAATGAGGAGCCGAGAACCGATATTTTCGAGTTTAAAGAGGAATGTACAGGAGATGTATTCAGAAAGAAAATGCAACTAAGAATATTTAAATGACGAAAAAGAAACTGGAAATTCGGAAATAAAAACAGTTGGAACAAAAATAGCTGAAACATGGCAAACGGAAATCGTACTGAAAGAGAAAATATTAACCACAATGGAAGAAAGAGTCGAAAGAGAAAATGAACAAACCGAGTTAAAAGATCAAGTATCAAAACCAATAAAAGTAGTGATAGAAATAACGAGACAAACGAAAGATATTTACCCGCAAACAAATCAATATATTGAAAAACCATCACGAATTTACGATATGCCAGTTAAGAGGATTCAAGACAGTAGAGGTAAATTTATAAATTATAATAATTATTTCAGGATTAACAACGCGAGTTACAATCCAGTATGTACTATCCGTTCAAAAGAATGATGCCGAACTGACCGAGGTTATCAACTAAAAAATTGCCAAGGATGTGATAGAAGAGTTCGCACAGAAGGAGAAGAAATGATAATCTGTTTTAATTGTAATCAAAGCGGTCATATGTCAAAGAATTGTCGAATGAGAAGAATTCAAAGTCAACGAAAACCAAACCAATTCAAGAAGAATCCACAAAATAACCCAACACAAGAGGTCAGACATCGAAGAGATATGACGATAATGAGGACAACCACAAGATACGAGAGTAGAACCTGTTACAACTGCAACCTAAACGGACATATAGCTGCAAATTGTCCAATAGCGAGAAAATCGAGACAAACGAAACCGTACAATTATAGTCAAAGTACACAAAGCAACCTAAGACAAGAGATTGAGCAATTAGGAGGTATGATTCAACGAATATCCGCAAACAATCAAAGACAACGAAGTAATTCGAGGAGAAACATGAATGATGTTCGATGTCAATGGACCAGAAAATATCCAGAACAGCAACAAATTGAATGAAAGAGATTACAGAGAGAGGAAATCCAAGAAATTCGACAAAGACGGATGAACAGAAATCAAATATCAAGTAGAAGCAATATGTCGAAAATAGTCAATACAAAAGAAATCCACACTGCGGAGCAGTGTGTCGTCAACAGCGAGGAGGATATAACAATAAATAACGAAAATAACGACAAAGAAAATAAAGTAATTAAGAAAGACGAAACTCAAGAGGTCAAAATAAAATCAGAGCAAGAATCGAGCAGCGAAGAAAAAATAAAGATAATTCAAGAGTTCACCGAACGATAGACGACGAAAAAGCAGAAAAAACAGCGATAAAAAGATATCGAAAATATCGAAATACGAGGGTACTACTACAAAAATCGAAAAGAGAATCGATAAGGAAAGCGAAAATAATTATGTTACAACAAGGGCTAAACAAAAATGAAAAGGACAAGAAAGAGGAACTTCAAATAAACGTGAAAAGTAAAGTATTGGAGTAAAAAATTTATACAAACAACAAGAGACAATATAGAAATAAGAGTGACGTCAATCGAACAAGAGGTAATAGATATTTTAATGGTTAATAAAATTTCAGAGGGATGAACTAATCGAAAAGAGAATCCAAAGACAACAAACGAGAAATCCGAATATGCAAGGCAGATCAAAACAGTCAGTGAATTGATAATTGAGACAAAAGAAAATGTAAGAGAAGAACTCAGCAAAACAAACGAATGTGGAAAGGAAAATTACAATACGCATGAATATGCACAACAAAACACGACTACAAAACCACAACGAACGAAGAAAGTTCATGACAATCGATACAAAAGCTAACGAAGTAAATATCAGAGAATATCGTGAAACATGTTAAAAATCGGGACACACAGAGAACGACTACTATCGACATCAATAAGCCAACTATTCGGGAAGAGAGGTCACGTAAATAGATTTTGTAACAAAAGACGCGGAAAATGTTTTAACCGTCTAAAATGGGACATATGACTTGGAATTGTCAAAAAAAACAGACTCAGAACCATCCGGAACAGTGGGACTAATGAGAGGAAGCAATAGGAAACCAAATGAGATCAATACCAACACCAGAATAAAGCCAGCGAATGATA
Source organism: Schmidtea mediterranea (assembly GCA_022537955.1). Lineage (NCBI taxonomy): Eukaryota > Metazoa > Platyhelminthes > Tricladida > Dugesiidae > Schmidtea > Schmidtea mediterranea. The sequence goes on from CM039679.1 coordinate 282,625,341, forward strand.
CAAGTGTCGAATCAAGTTACGAACCAGGAAAAGACATGATAACTGGAAGGCAAAAAAAAAAAAAAAAAACCTATTAGACATGACGAAATAAATTAACGGAGCCGCAAACAGCCAGAGACAAAATCAAAATATTACAGTTATCAGGCGAAACAGGAACGAGAATATAACGAAATCTACAATGATAGAATGAATTACCGGAAACAGATGGAAGCAATCATCAAAATAACTAAGGAAATAATGCCGAAATGGACTAGAAACAAGAATATCACCGAGATATTAGAAGGAGTAACAAAGATGATCACGAGCTACGCAAAAGGCTCAAAATCAACAGCAGAAATCAGCATCTTAAAGAAAAGATTTCCAATATTATTCACCAATAATGACATTAGCGGTAATACACACTACAGACCATGCCATAGAAAGCGAAAACGAAGAACGAACGAGGGAAAATTATTGAGCAATGAACCAATGTGGACAAACATACAACTCATTAGAAATGAGAAAGGGACACACACCGCATCGATGATTCCAGTGTCAAGAGATATGTCAACCTGAATTAATGAGGGAGTTAATAAAAACAAATCGACTCTAAATGAGAAGGACAATAAAGGAAAAACGATGTAAATTATTTTAATGTCGCGAGAAGCAAGTGCAATACGGGTTCGTTACGATAAATACAATTCAAGAAGACATCGAAATAATAGACAAAATTTAAAACGTCCAATTTCTCTATTTGGAAATGCCAATCGGGAGAGGATAGATAAAGCCAGCAGCAAATTGATCAAAAGTGGAAGAAAAAAGAAAATCTGATAACGAAATCAATAGACGTAAAAACATTCGAAAGCAATGAAAATTATTCAGTAAAAAGAGCAATGAAAGTTCCGAATATGCATTACCAAAGACGATAAAGCCCTGTTAAAGAGATGAAGAATAAAATTCATACCGGACAATAAAAGAGAGCCTGAGAAGAAATAGTGTCCAGAAAAAGAAGAATTCGACAAACATTAGTAGGAGAATGGACAACCGAATACAAGGAAAACTATCAGCGGTACAATAAACAAGAAAATTGATGACATCAGAAATGAATAGAAAAATGCTATCAAGATGTATGAGATATAATCAAAGAAATAAATGCCGAAGGACAAACAGGATTTAGAAGGCTCGATGTAATAAAAACCAGACAAAAAGGAAGATGATCAACGAAGAAGGAGAAAACCGAGATGAAAATTTAAAAAAAAGCAATTTCAAGTAGGCCTATCAAGAAATAGGACAACATCAAAGCCAATATAACGTAGACGAAATCAAAAGACAAAAAGATGAAGAAACACAGACAACATCTGTTTGAACCAAATGAAAATGGAAACCACGAAAATTCAAATCGAGAAGAACAAAGCAAGGTCAAATATGAACCAATGACCAAGTATAATATGGAAGCAACAACCACCGACTAATTTACCAACTACCAGTAGCCAAGTGAGATCGATATATATCCAGTAATGGATGAGAGATGCGGAGGGATACGCACCTGGCGGCGAAGACTCTGGAGATAAAGTAATAAAGTTGAAATGTGCATATAATTTATATAATAGATATTTTATATAGTATTAATTTTAATGTATAAAGTGTAGGTATAAATATTATATGGAATGAATATAATTAATATCCAGATAAATATAAAAAGTAGTGTATAAATATTATAGCAAGAGGAGCGAAAACAAATTAAAAATCAACGAATGTGAAACGAATAAAGCGGAATGAGAAGACAAGTGATGCGATATACGTTTAAAAATTGAAAACCAATCATTTAGAAGCTAATCAAATCGAATCAGAAAGTTGAAATAAACCGATTTAAGAGGTACCCGGACATCAAGGAAATCAAGACAAAAGAGTAGACTTTGGAAGATGCGAATTTAAAACTTTGAATCCAGTACATCAGATGAGAAACGAATATCAAGAACAAACTAAACAAATCACGATCGAGCAAGATAAAGCAGCAAAACAGTAAAGGACTATCAACATGACGAACGAAAGCATTGAAAGAAATAGATGAAATACCCAAGAATCAACAAAAAAAGAAAGAGGGAGAATAATTTAACAAAAAACTGAATCAATTAATAGTGAAACTGACGATTACGGTAGTATTGAAAAAAAACAAAGTTAAACGAAAAAAACGAAAAAGACAAGGAAATAGAACTAGTCAACATGGAAGAGATTTCAAAATCATTCGGGGAATAAAGTAGAAAAACAACCAACTGCAAAGTGAAATTAAGATGCAGCCAACGAAGACAAAATGAAATAATCACGGAACAGTAATACCCAAACAAGACTGACGTCGAACATGGATATGAATAAGAAGGACGCCAAGACAAATCAATGAAGCGAATTCAAATCAAACGAGAATAACAAGAAAGACAAATAATCAGTAAAGAGAGATTACAAAGGCAATGCCCAACAAAGACAAGACGAAAGATGATGAAGGCGAACTACAAAAGTGCAGCCAATCAAAATGGAATATATGAAAGGATCTTGCAATCGTAGTAAAAAGACACAACAAAATAAATGAATTCAAAATAAATAATACCATCAGCAGAAACGAGAAACCAAATCATGATAATAAAGGCAACAGAAATCAAAAGGAAGGAACAGAAAGTCAAACCGCTACCTAAATCAAGAGGAAATGATAACGAGTCTTATTAAAATAGCTCGAAATTTGTGAAAATGCGAAAGCAGCACATATATTGGGCGATGAGGAAGAAGAGATGCGCAGGAATAAACCCATATATACAATCTAGTATCACCTTAGGAAAGATGTCGAAAAACCCCACAATCAATCAATCGATGCAAAACTTAACTGTAACAAATATGCCGATATATGAGAAGACAAAGGATATCAATTACGGACGAGATCAAATTCCTATTATACCCATGGTCAAAAGGATGAACACAGAGAAAACAGATCGTGCAAACCCTCAGAACTCTAGAAAATAATCGAAAGTCAATAGAAAAGGAAACACGCATCAATGGAAACAAATATTAAAATAAATCAATGATATCTTTAGAAACGCCTAACAAAATAACAGAAAAGACCCGAAACATACGAGACAAACAGCCAAAATTGAGTAACTGAAAGAGAAACTCAAACCAACCTCAATATGAATCATGATAATCCCGAAAACCGATCAATTTCAATTCAAACAATCGAGACAGATAATATGATAAAGGTCATTATCCACAGAATCCAATTGAACGCACCCCAGTTCAAGCATGCTAAAGAAAAAATCAACAAACGAAAAGTTAGAATTGTCAATTTACAACTCAAAACCCTAATAAACCAGCAAAAAAGGAGTCTTGAACTAAACATTCCATATTGATATTCTCTTATCTGAGATCACATAGCCTGCAACTCCAACATCGCATCTCATGAAGTCAATTCAACCTACAAATCTCAAAGTACAATCGCACAACAGATATCGAATCCTTCCAAATTCAGACTGCTGAAGAAAGTATCAATCAGAACCACAGAACATCAAACATCAACGAGACGAATACCCGCAAGTGACAGACATATTGAACTCATAGATATACACATGTCTAATGATTCTTAGACTATTAACTATTCTTTCTATGTTGATCATGACCGGAACCTTCTTTCACATTTCATAACTTGGAATCCGTAAATTGATGTATACTGTATATTTAATATTTTTAGTCAACATGTAACTCTATACCAATGAAATGGAAAGTTTTGTTACGCTTAATTTCCGGGGTTTTGATTTTGAGAGAGGACCGGAGTGTTTATGAGAGATAGGCCTTGGTTGGTTTAAAACATCATATACAGCGTACATTAAAAACAATAGTACAACTATAACACTTAAAACTGAGAGAATAAATTAATATAAATCAAAAACATAAAAAAATTAAAAATAAAATAAATACAAAATGCATCAAGAACCGCCGAAATTTACATAAAATAACATAATAACAAGAAAATTCGACACCGTAAAATGACCATCTATATAAAATTAAAAAATAAATGAATTAAATGAATAAAAAATATTTTTGGATATGATAAATATATATCAAAAATGTTAAAAAAAATAAATTACCAATTTAAATAAGAAATAAATAAAAATTTAATGTAGGTAACATAAATAATTTTCAAAGTCGAATTTTGTTTAATCGCAGTAAACTAACACGAAGGTTAAGGCCAAATATATAGGTATACAATACCGATGATGTTCACAAATTTTTCAGTCTTATTTTCGGAGATAAAATTTCAAATTAGACTGTATAGCTGGTTGTATAAAACTGGTTACAAATTAACACGGGTATGTTTGCCTGAACACCGTCACTCCTACAACTGGAATAATTATTAAAATGATTTTTTCGAAGGGAATTGATGGGTAATTTTTCAATTGAATTTATGGATGCTTTCAGATCGAATTTATGGCATGATTTTTGTTTTTATTGGAATTTAATGAGATTTTCGGACAGAGAGAGAGAGGAGAAGAGTATATGAGTAGTTTTCTAATTGAGATTTATGGGAGTTGATTTTTCAGATCCAAATTATGGATAATTGTTTTTCCAATTGGAATTTATGGGATGATTTTAATCGAATTAAATTTATGGGATTTTCGAAGTTAAAATTTTATGGAATGGATACAATGAATTTCCAAATGATTGAGATACATATGCTGATAAATATGTTCTAATCCAGGCCTATAGCTGCATCGACTTTTATTCCAAATGCTATGGTAACAATAGTTATTTGTTATTCCTTTTCCGGCGCCACAGCCAAAGACACAGTCAGCAAGTTTAATAAAATCAAACATATTATTCGAACTCCCTATGTAAGTGCGTGAATATCGCCAATGATTCGATGCCCGGGTGAGGCTCCGGCGTCGACGAACGCAGGAGTGTGGAGAGCGTCCAATATCGTATCGGGATGTAGATAGGGGAGATTGGAGGGTAGATGATAGCGCCTTTGGCTGCTCTCTTCATCATCCGTTTCCTGTGAAAACATTGACATAACAAATTTTTAACAACAATCCGGCTCAAAATCTCTACAACCAAGTGTCCAGTGGGCACTCTTAACTATAATAATGAACATACATCGATCTTAAGGACAAAAAAGGGAATGGGTAGCAGGGGAAAATTGCGAAATCGTTTACAAACCGTTAAAATGAAAAGCCATCGTGAAAAAAGATTAAATCGCGAACGAAACGCAAAATCATGAAAAAATAATGTTTTTAAATAAAAATTAAGTAAATAATTGAGTTAGGCGGCGGGAAAAATATGGCGGGAACGCTGCTTCAATTTCCCGAATTAATTCAAATACCTTAACGAAATAGTTAACGGCACACAAATGGACACGTGTCAAAATAAGGGCGGAACGCTGCTCAAATTTTTTCGACTCAACCAAAATACTTACCGAAAACCAGGGAAATACAAATGGATTACGGCTAAATTGTATAATAAGGAAATATTTCTTAAAGCTGAGGAATAAGGACCGAATCCCTAACACAAATTTTGTTTAATAATATGGATAATAATATAAAATACTTGTAATAATAATAATAATAATAATATAATAATAATAATTGATAATAATAATAATAAATAATAATAATAATAATCAATAATAATAATAATAATAATAATCAGCATGGACAATAATAAGAAGGACTAAGCAAATGGACATAACAATGAATGATATGAGAGTATAGGTTAACATTTGAAAGAGATAGGAGAATAATGGGACCTAAGAATCAAAGCGAGCAACAGGTCTTCTAATCGACAGCTCGTTGGACCCAGAGATCGTCGGTCAATTATAAGTATTTAGCAATAACGCTCACTTTTTGCCGACGATCTAGCCCACTCGAACAACAGTTCCAACGTTGCTTAGCAACGGGTGCCGAGTGGGTAAGCGAAAGAAAATTTGTATGGGGTTGTCTGGGTAACAACCATATAGTTTCAAAATATCAAAACCCAGTAACCCACCAAATTAAATGAGTAAAAATAAAATATTTTTGGTTGAATAAATTCAATTAAAAATTTTAAAAATAAATTGCATTTATA